>OY751320.1:16111851-16367803 GCA_963564615.1 Rhorus exstirpatorius
AAAAAGATTCTGGTTAAAAGCGATCTACGTGCTGTGCGGTATGTGGAATTAAGAGGCGGCGAGGTGGCGGAAGGGAAAAAGCGCAGGCAATAGAAATTGCAGTGTTCCTTATTCCGGCTGTGCTGTAGTTACGAATAATAGGAGTTGCTGCATGAGGGGAAAGGGGAGACCATATAGAAGAGAGTCAAGCTGTAAATGGCTGTGTTACATATACATATATATATATATATATGTATACATGTAACATATACGCATAGAAGTCCGGAGGATATGCGAGAGAGCATGACCAGAAACACCAGCGGATTTTCCGAGTTTAAGAGCCCCGGCTCGCCAGGAGAGCCGCGCGCGGCTTCGAATAAAAGGGAAATGCATGGAAGGAAAGGTCTAATTTGTTCTCGTCGGCAATGTGGAAGGAGAATGAGGTGAGGGGCGGGGGGGGGGGGGGTATGGGACGAGGATGGTCTGCGTTTTCGCGGTCGGCGTAATTAATATTCATAAGCGTCCAGGAGAGGTCCCGAGGGCGGGGTCAACTTACATGTATCTTTTATCACTGACCCCCACGAGAGTAGCCCAGAAAAGTGTGTACGGAGCCCGTTATAGTGTGTCGTGAAAACTCGTGCGATCCTAGTCGGTATCCTTCTCGGACTGCCTCCTCCATTCCGACACCCATTTCAGTCGTTCCTATATATCCATCCCCGCGATAACGGTCGGAAATTAAAATACTGACCGCGAGGGAGCTTTCCAGGATTTCTATCTACAGCCCTTATTCTTCACGGGCTACTTCGGTGACCGAAAGTACTCTCTCCATAAGGACTCGCGCATCGCAATTTTGTTCTCTCTCTCTCTCTCTCTCTCTCTCTCTCTCTCTCTCTCTCTCTCTCTCTCTCTCTCTCTCTCTCTCTCTCTCTCCACCCTGATGGGGTACAACGAGAGGCCAATTTGATGGAAAGAATTACCCCGTTTACTGATTCGTTTAAAAAATTTTTTCCGTGGCAAGTAAGATTGGTTTACGATATATGTTGTCCGCAACAGGAAAAATCTTTCGGGCTGACCACTCGCGTATATCTTCCACTTTCGGTCGAAGCCGCGTTCGTCACTCCTCGTCTTTGATCGCGTCGCATTTTTCTCGGAGTACGACAAAATACAAAGTACACGGTTTTGGCACTGTGAGCCTTCGACAAAACGTCGTTGTTCACTTTGATTTTCGATGTTCAGACGCGAGAAGATCGTATAAGAAAAGTAAGCTTTTAAGTTCAAGGGTGGATGTGTATTATGTAAATTATTATCATAGATTGAGCACATTGTTTCTCTCTCTCTCCCTCCCTCTCTTGCCTAGCATTTTTTTCTACTTTCTCCACTGCTCTATCGTATCGCGCGGTAATGCAAGCCTCAAGTCCCTGGACCGCAAAAACCGCGCACGCTAAGTAAACGGTACATTCTGCAGAATGTTGCACAGCAGTCTTTAGCTCAACATAAAACCCATATACATATATATAATATATATAGCTTTCACTGCCGACTTAACTTGGCCTGGCAATAATAAAATGATATAGTGAGGCAAAATATGCATTTAAATTATCGCCCCGCGATAATAATTTGCATAGAGAACCGCGACGGCACCTACGCCCCGACGCCTTTCTCGCGCAATCCCCTCTCTTCGTTTCTCCTCTTCCACTCTTCGATCCTCCGTTCGCTTAGTTTAGCCCCCGTTTAATTTAAATAATACTTCTCCGCGCGAGAGCGCGAGCTATACACCAGACAAGATATACATAAAATCGCCATAACATTGTAAATTATAACTGATACGCGGGGCTTATATCGCTCCTAGAGCTACGGGGTAGGTATATATATTGCGGGCTCTGCCGAATCCGCGAGAGAATTCGTCCGGATGATTATATGCCGACTCCCAAGGACCAAGGGTGAGACCTTCCTCTTTTCACTCGGTTTTACCCTGACGAATGCCGAATTAGCCGTATGTATACCATAGTCTCGCGATTATTATTATACATTATATCCTTCAAATTCTTGAGATAGTAGATTTTCCATTTTTTTTCCTCTTGAGTCCAGATTTTAATGAAAGTAAACAATAATTAATCAAAATTATCCGCTAAGAACTACGAACGTTTAATCTGGAAATTTTGAAATTGCTTTGCCATTTTTAATTGTGGCCTTTTCGCTCCATGCTTTCGTCATTTATTTATTTTTTTTTTTATTGATATTTTCGAAATATTGAATTAGTGAGGAAGCATGAATGAACAAGGGATGTAGATATACTTGAGCGAGAAACGCTCAGTCGTGTCGTGAGCAAGAAAAAAGGTACACTGCAATAAATATCCTGAAATTTAAGATACAAAAAATTATTAAATTTACAAACCCTGGTAATGAAATTGAAATGAATATTTAAAAACTTTGAAATTTTATATGTAGCTCTCAGAATCGAAAACAAGTACTGAATTTTCAATAACTATCACTTTATATTAATATTTTTGAATTAAATTTATAAGACTATATATTATCTTGAAAATTAATGGACTATCTTGAAAATTTAAAGACTGTCTTGAAAATTCAAAGACTATCTTGAAAATTCATAGACTATCTTGAAAATTCAAAGACTATCTAGAAAATTCAAAGACTATCTTCAATATTCATAGACTATCTTGAAAAATCAAAGACGATCTTGAAAATTCAGACTATCTTGGAAATTCAAAGACCAACTTGAAAATTCAAAGACCAACTTGAAAATTCAAAGACCATCTTCAAAAATTCAAAGACCATCTTGAAAATTCAAATACCATTTCGAAAATTCAAAGGCTCTCTTGAAAATTCAAAGTCCATCTTGAAAATTCAAAGTCCATCTTGAAAATTCAAAGACCATCTTGAAAATTCAAAGACCATATTGAAAATTCAAAGACTACCTTGAAAATTCAAAGACTATCTTGAAAATCCAGACTATCTTGAAAATTCAGAGACTATCTTGAAAATTCATAGACTATCTTGAAAATTCAAAGACTATCTTGGAAATTCAAAACAAATTGTGAGTTCTTTGAGTTTTAAGTGACTGTGTTTGAAATTTCATTACCGTAATTGGTTATACTAAATAAAGGGTGAAAGAAGGGATCACCACCATCCCTTGAGTAGCTCCCAACATACAGCTGATCAAGTGTTCGCTGGCGAGTCAAATACAATAATACGAATTACGAAAGTTCATAAGCAGTTGATAGCGTATAGTGGGGAGCGTGTTAGGAAGATAGATAGAATAGGTAGGTATAGGTCCCATGTTCGAGTCCCCGTCGAGGAGAATAAAATTCTATCGAGTAATCCGTCCATGATTTTTTTTTTTTCCAGTGTAACCCTTCTTTGACCTATAACAACGACAAAATATGCGTATGGAACCATTTTGCAAGAGATATATTTAATATAATAGCGTATATTAATTTTCACATTAAAAATTTTATTTGTGAAATTTGTTTGAATATTAAATTTGATAATGATTTTCAATTTTCAAAACTACGCATAATATTCAATCATTTAAATCGCGTTGAATTTTAATATACAAAAAGTATATGTTAATTGCTCCACACACTTTCCTATTAAATTTCAAACAGAAATTTTTTAACAGTCTATGAGAGACGAAAGTTTCGGATGGACAGTACGGTTGTCTCCGATATATTTTCCGTTTTACCAATAATAAAAATACGGTTTTCAGAATCGTTTTGCCGCAATGAAGTTAGTAATGAATTTTTAAAAAAATCATTGTAAATTTTCTCGTGACAAATTCCCAAAGATCTTCTTATTTATCCGATCAAGATATTTGACTGAGATTCTTTCGCTATATGACTAATCCTTTCTTCATTGAGAGATAGCGTTTTACTAAAAATTGCTACAGAATGAATTGTTAGAGACAATTTTGTTTTTTTCTAAGTTTGTAATTTAATAGGTCAATTTGCCATACGAGATTTGAGAATTTGGATAGAAATGTACGGTTTTGATGAGTTATTAAACTAACCTAATAATGGCTTGACTACAAATTTGCATATCCAGCAATCTGTCATGTACAATATGCACGAAACATTGTATATTTCATTATATTACTAATAATATACGTAAATGCATTCTGCAAAGGTCGGTATATATCGTTATTATTTTATCAAGCCACAGTACACAAATTTATATATTTATATAGAATGACGAAACGAGGGAGAGCGACAATCGAGATATTTGAATGTTCTCGTCCCGTTTGCTCAATGGTAATAAGGGTGGCCTTTTGCCCAATGTTTCGTTCCACCGCGGCCACTACCACTTGACTCTATATCGTGCTATCTTTTGGTTCCCTTCGTGCAGATATGTATATAAATGCGCGCCATTCCAGACCACACATCGACAGGTCCGTTACCTACCCCCTACCCCTATGAGATTTGGTTCAAAATTTTCAATATTCTCGTTGTAATCATACAAGGCATAGATTTATGATTTTTCGTATAAAAGGCACAAATTTTAAAATCCTCCCTCAGAGAAAGGCAATCTTGCTTCTGTTTTGTTCAATTTTTTTTTTTTTTTTGACGAAAATTACTTAAAAGAAAAAAAAACCTAGCACCAGACTTACTCCGTGGTGTGATTGATATATCTTTTTTTGTTTTAATTTCTAAAACAGAGCATTTTTCATTCCATGAAATCAGAGTTCATTGACTTTATTTGAAAAATAAAAATAAAATCTCAACAATGCTCTGATAGCTAAGTTTCAAAGTACACCAAGGCTTATTCGAATTTTTGTTTTAATCATTATCAAACAGCAGCTGGTAAAAAAAATCTACAAAACCAACCCTAGCCTTTTAGACTTCTACAAACGGTATAAAAAATTATGAAATAATCGCGAATCTGGCGATTTGGAGTGGAAAGCCCCGTACACATATATTTATACACATATAAATATCTCTCTCTCTCTCTCATCATTTCACTCGTTCGGTATAGCGAGTGAGAGTCACGCAATTCCGCAAAGTATGCAGATCTAAGAATTCAAATGGCCGTCCCATAGAGCCCCCGTAAAATTGCGGACAATCGCGCTCGTAAACCACTATATTAAAATTCTATATCGCTCCGTACACGCCCGTCTGTCCGTTGCGGTATAATACCGAGTTCCGCATCTCCTGCGCCATTCCCATATAGTTTCCATCCTTCGTTCGTTCCCTTTTACAAAACCTACCCCCTCTCCCCCAAACCCACCCCTCCTGTATTTTCCTTCGCGGGAGAGCGAGGCTTTCACATCGTATATCTCGTCCTTGTTCCATAACGCGGTCTCCTCGCATCTCTATTTTCCTTTTGCTCTTCTCCGATCTTTTACCCCGTATATATGTATAATATAAATGCTGGAACGCAAGAGGAGTTCTCATGCCCAACGGCTGCTCATTCAACGACATTCTCGTACCTCTGCATACGTCATAATGGCCTCATATATAAGCTCGAATGACCCATACACGCCGATGTATGTATATTAATACGCGTTTAATACTTAATAATACTTTGTTCCGTGCAAGCTATATATATATATATATATATATATATATATATATATATCGTATATATAAACGGGAAAATTTATCCATGTGATCGTAATACGAACGCTCGGAAAGTTTGCGTTCTCACATTTTCACTCGTAACGCATTACCCAGCTGCTCGATCATATATAAATGAGTTAATCCACGCGAAATGACACCCAAAGATTACTCACGTTACTTGAAGTTATTCGTTCATTGTTTATTTCATTTTTTTATTTCAATAATTCATCGATCATCAATTACATCGCGGAGATTGAGAAAAAAAAAAAATTATTCATACTTTAATCATAAAATGTTGAGCCAAAATAATTGCGATTGCAAAGTGTATTCTGTCTTTTTTTTTTCATTTTTTGCCAACAACCCCTATCCAAGAAGGTGGTAATGTTAAAACGATTGAAGCAATAAACTGTGCGGCACAAATTGATTCAATGATATTCTCAAATCGTAGAAATTGCGCATCTCTCTATGATCGAGCAAACGCGCGTTCCTTCGAGAAACTGCTTTGTTTTTTTTTTGATTGCTCAAGATACGATGAGTCATTTTCATCGTGATTGATGAATAAATCGTTTGGAAATATGGAATTTGATGATTTATAAAAAAATCTATTATACGTCCGCAGTTATTCGTATGTTCCGAGACTTATTCGAGTTACAAGCCGATGTAAATGAGTTTTAAAATGATCTTCGGGAAAGCTTCACGGCCGAGATTTTCATGGAATATTCAGAGCCTTGAACTCTCGCGTATCAAATACGCCGCCCCCGCCCCCCCCCCCCCCCCCCCCCCCGCCACCCCGCATAAGGAGTTGTGCTCATAAGATTTTTACGATCGTACCAGAAGTACGTGAGCTCGACGTGAGATATATATGCATATATAGCGTGTGTGTGCTTCGTCTACTCTAAAATCCAGAAGTTCACGTGTCAAACCGTTAAAAATTTGGGCGCGGTCTCACTCGTGCGATATTTCGAGAATATGTCATTGCGAGTCGTAAAGCGTAACCTCAAATATATATGTACAATCGAAACAAGGATATGATGGGGGTGCGGTCACGAAGAAATGGATGTTAAGGGGGCACATACGTCTTTAAGGCCTTTATTTTAGAGGTCTGTTAGAACAATAGTAGTTGGGTTGGAATGGAAATGATACTTGTCGGTAGAAAGCTTGAATCATTGCCTACAAAATGCCTCATTGACGTTTTTCAAATTAACATTAGTATAGCTGTGATACGGAAGTTAGTAAGTCGCTGCGAAAAGCTTGCACGCAGGATATCTCCGGAACCGTTGAACCTAAAGCCATCCACTTTGAAATAACGAACCAGAAACTTGATCCGTGAATTGATTTTTAACCCCCGTATAATAATCACCCCGGGTCCTGCTGACCCGGATTTTTTTTCAATCTAATATTACAAGTAGTAAACCGGCGAAAACCGGACTTATGCTGTCATCTAAGTGTGCATTGAAATGTCTAGTTTACGTTAGTTAAGGAGCCATATCCCTCCTGAGGGTCAGTGCAGTCCCAAGAGGCTTCGAAGCCAGACGTGTCTTTAAAATAAATATACTTTTTGAAAGACACCGTACCGAACTATTTTTTTTTTTTTTTATGAAAGTACTATAACTCAAGAGTATCGTGCTAAATTTTTGCGAAAAAATATTGAAAATTAAAAAAGTTATATGAATTTTTCAGTAGAAAAACGTGTTTTCCGGGCACTCTATTTTGGGAATTTTTTTCAGTACTTAAAAACCAAAAATTCACAGTTTCATCGACGAGAGCAAGTTTTTCAATGTTAAAATTATGTCTCCGAATTTTTATACGGAAATTGTAACGCGTCGTCTTGCTTCAGTAATCGCTCAAAGTTGGCTCGGGTCAAATTAGCCCGGTGTGACAATTAATGATAGTCTACTGAGGTGTGATTGTTACGGGTTAAGATACATTATATTATATGCACCAATAAAAATCAAAATATGAATTTAAAAAAATATTAAATCCTCTGCAAATTGGTTAATTCTCAGTGAAATTCAAAACTGCGGTTCATCATTTTCATTCACCACGTTCTCTCAACATAAGTCTGGACAATCGGATAAGTCGGTCTTGAGAAATCTTGCGCGCAAGCTTTTCGCAGTGACTTACCAACTTCCCTCTTACGGCTATACTAATGTTTATGTGAAAAACGTCAATGAGGCATTTCGTAGGCAATGATCCGAGCTTTCTACCGAAAGTATCATTTCCACCCCAAGCCCGCTGCTATTGTGCTGTAACAGATCTCTATAAAATGAAGGCCATGGAGACGAATGTGCCCCCCTTGATCGTTGGTAAAAAAAATCTCATACGACACCAAAGTAACGTTTTGTTACATTTTCATGATAATCCAAAAAGTTTATCCAATAATGAAACATGAAACATTTTTCTTTTTACGACAAATTTACGTCAACAAAAAAAATGAATGGCTAAAATTCATCAAATGTAACACGCGTGGAATTTTTTTTTAACCTTTATAAGAGTTTTTTTTTTTTTCACTGAAAAAATTTTCTTTGCAACAGACAAATCTTCTACAGAATTGATTTTCCTTTTGAAATTCAATTTGGCAGGACGCGAATGGTCGGGCTTCAGTCGCCATTTCGGAAAACACGTTTTATCGAATATCTCGTGAACCGTGCATCTTACGACAAAAATATTGGATACCTTTTATGTAGATAATTATATTCTCTGCAACTTTTATGATAAACTTTTTCCTGTATAGTCCATGGGTTTTTATTTACAGTGTGGCAAACTTTTCCAAACATGCTTATAACGCGGTTGATGTAACTGTTTAAATGGTGATGTTCGGAAAAGTTTGCCGCGCTATGAATCAAAAACCATGCACTGTGCAGGAAAAAGTTTCCGATAAAAGTTGTAGAGAATTGTATCATCTATAAAACAAGATTGCTACTATTTTTGTCGTAAGATGCACGGTTCACGAGATATTTGATGAAACGTGTTTTCAAAGATGGCGGCTGAAGCTCGACAACCTTCCGCGTCCCGCTAACTTGAATTTACACTCAGGGGACATCCCTGAACCTTTCCCAGAAGCAAAATAAATTCTGAAGAAGATTGCATCGTGACCTACTTTTTTGGCTAAGAATGAGTGGACTATAGTGGTGTGTATTAATGACTCAGTCGCTCGGCATGATATATAGTACGGAGTTATAAAATCACCGTTGCCTTCGCGCGATTCGTCATATTAGAGAGCATCCAGAATACAGCTCGTATATTTATAATTACCGATGCTTCACACAGATGTCTCCTCGTTACTCTCGCAATCTCGCGCGCGTGCTTTCGAATCATTTAATTAATAATGGTACACCTAATTAGAGCACCGCAGTTACACGCAAACGAAAGATTAGGTTTAATATGTAACTGTAATATACATATATATGGCCTACTATCGCTGATAAAACGTATAGGCGTTACATCCGGTGCCATGGTTGACACAAATATTTCCCAGGCAGCACTGACAATTTCGATCTTGCACTTTTTACGATTCCTCGCGTCCCAATAAAAATATATATATATATATGCATAGAAATATTATATTCAAGAACATGTCTTTTTCAAAGCTTATTTTACAAAATAAAAAGAAAAAGTTGATTTTTTTTCAATTTGTTTCAATGCATCTTTGGGTTATAGCAAACTTGACTTGAATCTTCAGCCGAGAACGGTTAATTAAATTTAATAAGTTACGAAGTATCTTTTAGATTTTTCCCCATTAAAGGGTTAATCGCTGATCGCAATAAAGAAATTTAGTGTCTCTTGCCCCCCCCCCCCCCCCCCCCCCACCCCTTCATCCCTGAAAGGTGTCTTGGAGCAAGTGCCATATCCGTGAAAACGAATCTTGCACCGCTTTTTTACGATTCCTCGCGTCCACATGTCTTTTTTCAAAGCTTATTTTGCAAAATAAAAACAAAAACTTGTTTTTTTTCTAATTTGTTTAAATGCATCTTTGGGCTATAGCAAACTTGACTTGAATCTTTAGCCGAGAACGGTTAATTAAATTTAATAAGTTACGAAGGTATCCTTTAGATTTTTCCCCATTAAAGGGTTAATCGTTGATCGCAATGAAGAAATTTAGTGTCTCTTGCCCCCACCCCTTTCATCCCTGAACGGTGTCTTGGAGCAAGTGCCATATCCGTGAAAAACGAATCTTGCACCGCTTTTTTACGATTCCTCGCGTCCACATGTCTTTTTTCAAAGCTTATTTTGCAAAATAAAAACAAAAACTTGGTTTTTTTTTCTAATTTGTTTAAATGCATCTTTGGGCTACAGCAAACTTGACTTGAATCTTTAGCCGAGAACGGTTAATTAAATTTAATAAGTTACGAAGGTATCCTTTAGATTTTTCCCCATTAAAGGGTTAATCGTTGATCGCAATGAAGAAATTTAGTGTCCCTTGCCCCCCCCCCCCCCCCCCATCCCTTTCATCCCTGAACGGTGTCTTGGAGCAAGTCCATGTCCGTGAAAACGGAAGTCCTAGCAGTAGAATCCTATAGACGTATCTATACATGCCTATGTATACCCGGAAGCTAAAGGGTTTTCGGGTCGACCGTGGGTGCGAGAGTGCCAGTTATTATGTGTACCCCAGAGCCGCCAAAGAGAGAGGCCTTCTCACGGACTATCCGTATACATATACACACGGAGTTGTAATGCGTTATTAATGAACACCAAGAATTTCATTAAAGATTGTTTGTATATCAAACTGTCCACTAAATTATGCCCTGTAACCCCTCCACACGTTGCGAATTTAGCCGCGTGGAAATTATTGGCTCTTCGTTGGCTCTCGACGACCCGAAAACCCGAAATTCCGGACTTTCGTTGATACAGGTATATATACATGTATACATATAGATGCATGTATACTTGCACAATGTAGCGTAAAATGGAAAACGCTCATTGCCACATATTCAACCGATATGCAGCAGAGCGAGGACGCAATTGGATTTTTTTTTTTTTCCATCGCGATCGAGTTTTTTCGAAATTTTTATTTCCAAAATACCATTAATTTTCCATTGTCGAGCGTAAATTTTTCCATCGTAGTCAAAAGACCCGTCGAAATTTCAAAAGTGCGATCGTTGATTTATCGATCATTACACATCGACATGCGACAGCTAATAATATTTATCGTATATTTTATTTCAAAGCAATATATAATAATGAAATATGCACACATGAAAATAGATTTTAAAAAATAATAATAAATCAATCGTAGCAGCGAAATTTAATTAAATTATTTAATTACGTACCTTTGTTAGCATTGCTGCAACATTATTTTCCAATGTTTAGTCAATATTGCTGAAGCAATGAAGAAAGAAAAATTAGTGGGCCATTTTACCCCACATCTCCCGGATACGCGTGTATCGTATATACGAATATATATATATATATATATATATATATATATTTATCATAAAAATATTAATCTAATAATATTTATATTTAAGCTAATAATATTTATCGTATATATCATTGCAAAGCAATATATAATAATGAAATATGCACACATGAAAATAGATTTTAAAAAATAATAATAAATCAATCGTAGCAGCGAAATTTAATTAAATTATTTAAGTACGTACCTTTGTTAGTATTGTTGCAACATTATTTTCCAATGTTTAGTCAATATTGCTGAAGCAATGAAGAAAGAAAAATTAGTGGGCCATTTTACCCCACATCTCCCGGATACGCGTGTATCGTATGTACGAATACATATATATATATATATATATAAACAAAAGCTTTGGCTGTCGTGTGAGGGTCGTGTGTGATGAAGCGAAAGGTGGTCCAAAGAGCCCTTTATGCCCTTGACGCGCTGCAAGCTCTCTGTTAAATATATGCGCGTGGGATATATATATACAGGGAAAGCATGAGGAGCATTGTACGGCATGAGGGCAAAGAGGCAGAGGTAAAACGTAGGACACGGTCGCGAAAAGGGGTACAGGAGAATACAGTTAATCGTTGGGAAGCCATTAACTTCGGACTGGAATGCCCCTACAGCGCCCTCATTTCGTTCAATGCAAATTTACATCCCCTACCACCACCACTACCACCACCACCGCCATGGATCCTTCAACCCCACATTAACTGCAGCTTCTCGTTTCTTGCATATTGTATATTATAATACACGAGTACCGGTTTTGATCACCTCAATGTGACATTAAATCGCGTATTCCTTCGATACGATTACGGGAATGTAACAACGATAATTAATAATAAGATTGTCGATGGCTTGGATGAAAATTTGATAAATATTTCGTCGCGTTCTGGTAGTTTTTTTTAAATTGGAATAATCCGAAAGTACGTTTCGATCGAATAATAACTATCTCTCTCTCTCTCTCTGAAATGTCATTACCATTATTAACCGATGCCTGTCATTGAAAGAATGAAAACAAAAAAAAATCGAAATTTCTTGAATTTATTTTGGGCTCTTTCGAAAATTACACAACCGTATGACACTCGTCGTCGTCGTCGTCGTCGTCGTCGTCTCATTTGGTTCGCGTGTATATTCTCTGCCGTGTGGTAGATGTGGGGATATAACGGGGAAAATGTTGTTTGGACGAGGATCCGGTTAGGGGACGAAGGCTCGTATGGGTAATCACGTTTCTTCGAAAAGTTCGGCAATTTGGAGGCGTGCTTCTCGGGTTATACGCGATCGACGTCGTAATCGGCTTCCCGTTCAGGCAACACTCACGTGGATGAGAGGGAAGAGGCATCTCGCAGCCTCTTTGCTATATATTTGGGCAACTAAAAGCTAAATTATAGACTCTCCATATCCTTTGGCCACTCTCTCGTTGAGAGCCAGTGCGGGGGCTTATTAGTTCGCGAACTCGAGCGTTCTCGTTCTAATATAAAGTTGCACCGTGTATACAAGTTAAACGAAGACAGAGAAAGCTCCAACGTATATATTATAATATACATGTGTCCGCAGTGAGAAACTTTGTGTCAGCTTCATATGCCACGTACGCTCGTAAAAAATTTGTTACGATATCTCTCAGCAAGGTATTTGATCAATAAAATACAATGCCATCGGTAAATCGTCAATTGACAATTGTTAGGGCAAACGAGATACAAACAACTTCAGAATAAAGCAAAACCTTGGCCAATTGGGTAAATCGACCTCCAATTAGTCGAGTTATAGGACTGACCAACTTAACTCATGGGGAACTCCTATCTCAAATTGGACAGTTCTGGAACATAATTTATGGAAGGTAGGCTGGGACAAAGTAACATCTCTGTATATGCCTTGAGTAATCGTAAATATGTTGTACAATATCTCTAGGCAAATTATTTGATCAGTGCAATCGATAAATCGTCAATTGACAATTGTTAGGGCAAAAAAGATACAACTTCAAACTAAAGCAAAGCCTTGGTATATTGGGTGAGTCAATCTCCAATAAGTTGAGTTCTAGGGCAGACCAATTCAATTTATGGGAAACTTCTATGACAACTTGGACAGTTCTGGAACATAACTAGGGAGGTAGGCAGGGACAAAGTATGCCTCGAGCAATCGTAAAAATGTTGTCAAATATCTCTAGGCAAATTATTTTATCAGTGCAATCGATAAATCGTCAATTGACAATTGTTAGGGCAAACGAGATACAACTTCAGGCTAAAGCAAAGCCTCGGTCCATTCGGTGAGTCGACCTCCAATAAGTTGGGTTCCAGGGTGGATCAATTTAACTTATAGGAAACTCCTATCACAAATTGGACAGTACCGAAACCGAAATTTCAAAATAATAAGAAATTTTTTTTTTTTAATTCATCCGTAGTCAGAAAAATCAACGAATTTCACATGACAAAAAAAAACATTCCCTAAAAATATGTTAAGCAATGTTTTGTTTGAACAATTTATCGATAACTTTTGGGCATTATTATTATTAAAAATTAATCTTCTTAGCGTCTTTATTGTGGTTAAATTTTTCCCGATTTTTATCTTATCATGAAGTATGCATTATTGTCGACGAAAGTACTTTTGGTTGGGAAGGTAGGTACGTCCGATACATCGTTTTATACTTTTGGATGCACTGCCTTGATAATAAAACGTAGTTCTATAAAAAGTATAAAAAGTATAAAAAGTAAAGTTCTATTCTATTCTCTCTCTCTCTCTCTCTCTCTTTGGCTACTGAATCCTATCGTACCGTTAGTTTTATTTCCATTTTATGGATCCCTCCCTGAGTGATTTTATCCGCGATTACAACGACCGAAGAGACAAAGAGTCGTGCCTTACAATTCGAGAGTCAAAACGTACTAAAGTGTGACAAAGTGGCTTGATATGATAAAGAGCGCGAAAGGGACGTTACGGAACGCGTATGCTCGCAGCTACGAATATATATATATATATATGTAAACATAGTTTTCGCGAGGTATGCGTCGCGCTTCCGGTGCGCTTACTAATAATAACGATGACGGAAGGGTCCGAGGAGTATCAAGGATGTCACTCCGTGTGTCTACCATTGTAACGTATCCCGTTATTATTCTCCCGCATCTCATGCACACTCGAACGACCCTCCCCAAATTCGTATATACACACACACACACACACACACACCGATAAATGCATAAAAGCTCGCAAGTTTTGGGAAAACGTAGGGACTTTAATGCGAACAAATGTCACACCATGTATCTCAGCCCTGCGAGGCCGAGTTTGCTCTGCATTATTTGTTCAACGTCCGGGAAATCTCTCGAGCGATTCACCTCTGCGGATCTCATACGTCATACATTACGCTGGTCCAACTTTGAGATTCCTCGATATGAGTATCATCAAAACGGGGCTTTTTCATCGTCAGTAGCTCGCGCGAGAGATCGGAATGACGAATAAATTGCGAGTTTTATTTTATGGATTTTAGGATGAATTCGTAAAAAAAAAAAAAAATCTTTCCCCTCGCTGCGCTAACAAGATTCGTCGCTTGATCAGCAGCGGCGCGGGGAAAAGTTTTCCTTTGTCTCGAGTAAAAAGCACCGACTCTTCTTTGAGAACATCTCACAGATATTTGTACGGCAAAAATTTCTCACGCAATTCTTCATCATTTTTGGCACTTTATAACCCTTTTTTTTTTTTTTTTTTTATTTTCCGTTGCCGATACAAGAAAAATCAAGACCGCATCAAAATTTTTTTTTTTCACATTATTTTTAGCTTTATTATGAAAAAAAAAAGCCTAAAATGTCGCGATACAGCTGATCGAAGGAATCAAAATTTTTGAATCTTCAGCAGAGGAAGCTTTGTTTTCTTGAGAGAGAGCATGAAAAAATTACGAAATTTTTCAATGCAAAAATGCTCGAGCCACGAGGGCAAATGTTTTTATTTTTCTCCATTTCTTTTATCGCAATTATTCCTCGATCGATTCTTTGCCGAATCCTCGAGTTTTCTCCCGAAACAATTGGACAATACGTGCGAATGGAAAATCGAATAAAACTCAACGACTGTTGGGTAAAAAAAAAAGAAAAATTTGTTTATCTCCTTATCGATCGAATGCAAAAGCGGAATACTGTCCAAGGTTCAATTTTTTTTTTTCATATCTTCAAGTTGGACTCGAGACTGTCCTCGTGGTCCACATCCATTCGATTCACGTTCTTTGTTTTGTTTTTTTTTTTTTTCCTACTTCTTCGTTTTGGGAGGGAAAAAGAAAAAAAAAAAAAAATGTCCGTCTACCTCTCGAGAAGATACATCTCGTAGAGTCGTCGATGCTCGTCGTTGCTGAATCGCGGCACGAAATTTACTCGAACTATCTCGCTGAAGCCCTCGTCCCTCTTTGGCTCGATGTAATTCTTTCTGTAAGGTTGTAGTACATTGTTGAAGCGAGCCCCGGCCAAAAGCCGGAGGCACATGAGGAGCAGTAACTTCATGAATCTCGCGCAACGCCAGATTAACGCGGAATTGGTGTAGCTGGACAACAGTAGAATTTAAAACTGACGAAAATCTCAGAGGACGAACGAGATCGACGCGAAAGGATGATTCGATGAGTTTTTCTTTCTTTTTTTTTTTTTTTTTTTTCATTGGGGAATTATGGTAAAAGTGTCGAATCATGGCTGCAGCTCAAAACGCATGGAATTTTTTTTTTTTTTCTAACGCTTGTTATCACTAAATTACATTATTAAATGTAATATTATGGTGGGGGAAGATTTCAAAGACGATAAAAAATATTTTAAAAAATTGGCAGTATTATGTAATACGAATATTAGCGGATAATAAGCAGAGATATGGATTCGGTAGCAAAAGATACGAGACATGCACACACTCACACGCTCACTATTCGCTGTGTGCACAGAAAGCCAAGTGGCGCCGCGGCCGGCTGTACTCCGCAAATTTTGCTGGACTAGCTCTCATTTATTTACACAGACGAAACCTTGTTGGATTAATTTTAACAAACGAACGTTTGTATTCGTGCTGCATAGAGTTTTTTTGAGGTGAGCTTGACTATAACTGCGTTGAGAAAAAAAAATAAATCAACGTATTACGATGTAATGAAAATATGTTTACGGCTACTTTTCCTTCTCAATTTGAGGTTAAGCATGAACCTTGTCCGGTCTTGTCATACGAACCGACAAGGCTCGTATCGAGAACAAGAAATACGTAACTCGGACTTGATTGTAACGTGGATGAACGGATTAGCCACGAAGTGCTCACTGAATATTCGGATAGTCAATCATGAGAGCTACTAAAAAAGGGAAAAAAAACAATTTATTTGTATTATAATATCCTGACATGAATTTTTCATACCGGACAATATATGCGCGTTTAACCTCAAGAATTTTACTTTCTTTGTTTGTTTGCAACCAACGAGTCTAGTTTTCGCGCTGCTCAACTTTATAAATTGCTGTCGGAAACGCGTAAAACTTAATTTCCGAAGTTGCGTAGCGGAAAACATTCTTACATGACTTCGCGCAACAGTTTAAATTTCCTTTCCGCGACTTCTCGATTATATTGCCCTGAATTGCACTACGCGACTCCAGCAAAAAATGCGCATTCTCGCCACCATGGGCGCTCCAAGTCGTTCTCAGCCGCTATAGTATGGCACTGCGCACAGCGAATATCCTTTTTCACCCACCACTTAAAGATTTTAATTCGTGTGTGTGTGTGTGTGTGTATTTGTTTGTTTGTATGTTTGTGTCATGTCATGATATTCACTCGCTACCTGTATTACTGTAATATCCGTATTACTTATTAATGTTGGTTTAAAAAAATTTTTTTTTCACAGCGTTGGAAGTCTTCCTCAAAATATTACATGGGATATTATTTTTTAATGATAACAAATGATAGAAAAAAAATTTGGAGCAATTTTGAGCTGCAGCCTTCATTCTCGACACTTTTAGCGGAATTACTTTTTTTGTTTCATGACTATGAGCGTGCCCCCGACTGATTAATTATACTTATAGAATGCATCATCGCTCCGACGTTCATGAGGCAATATCAACGGATTAAAATAATGTGCAGGTATGATGTTTTTTTTTTTTTTTTTCATTAAAATTTTGATCAAACCACATTATTTTTCCCCGTCGAGGATCATTAAATTAGGAATTCAATTACTCACGAGTATGAATTTATTATGACGTCGGAGACGCTCATGTGACTAGGATCCGTGAGTTCTCGAAACTGCGAACGGTAAAAAAAAAAATTTATCAATAATTTTAAGGTTTATTTATTCATTTTTTTTTTTTTTTTTTTTTTTTTTTTTCGTTTTCTTTTCGTTTCTTGATAAACGCTACCTTGTTATTGTGCCTGGCGTGTTCCTTCTCGGTCATCATGACGAAACATCGAACCGATGCTCCTTGTGCCTTGGCTGCATCGACGAATCTCTTTCGCGACGTTAAATCGGGATTCGTATTATCGATAACGACGCTCTTTCCCTCCGACAGTGCATTCTCCATCGAGCCAACGCATTTTTGCCAACTACCGAGCTTGTCGCGATTCACATAATGATAGTCCTTGAGATGAGTTTTGGCGAAATGAGTTTTCCCACTTCCCGGACCACCGACCATTAATATCACCTGCACGATAAAAAAATTACTCAAAAGGCTTTTTTTTTCTTCTTTGTTTTCACGAAAGAAAACTTTGCTTGAAAAAAAATGGTGTTTTTTTTTTTTTTTATATAAAAACAATTGATACGGAAGATTGCCAACGAGGGATTGTTCGAAATGATTTTATGGTCATGCGGGGAAAAACAAAAATTTAGATCAGTCTATATACGAGAAAATTGTGAGAGGAGCGGCGTGTCATTATCGAATCGGTTGTTTCAGTTTGAAACAGAAATGCATCTGCGGAGTGTCCGATAGTTTTAGCTGCTACCGAAATATCATTTGAGCAATAATTGAGACAAAACGGAAGGAAATGAAAATCATAAAAAAAAAATATGGCGTGCAGTTGTGTCAGCCATTTTTTAATTTTTTTATTCTTTTTTTTTTCTTTTCTTTTGCAAACGTTCGACCGCATTACCTCTTGCTTCGTAGGAGTTAGCTTCGTGTCCGATGGTTCGCAGATCGAAACTTTTTTTTCCAATTTTTTCGGATCAAAATCCGGCAGAACGTACGTCGCTGGCTTTTGTCCCATGAAGTGTTCTTCGGGGGTGTAAAAAGTGAGAGACAAATTGAGACCCAGCAAGCGATCGGCCGACGAGTGATCTTTCTTTCTTCCCGGTGACCAATCTTTTGGCCGTCCGGCTGCATCCCCGACGAAGAAAGAACTCGATTTGTCTACCGATACGCCATCATTTTTCTGAGTCAAACAATATATATATATATATATATATTTTTTTTTTCGTTCGTTTCTTTCGTACGACCCACATTTTTTTTTTTTCAAATATAACCGAGGTAAAAATAAAATTTTCAAGATTTTAGCATGATTTTTTTGATTAATTTACCAACAAGGAACTTTCGAAAAAAATAGACCAGAATACAGGAAAATAGCGAGAAAGTCTCAATTTAAGAATGTATCATCCCTGCGATCCCTGTCAAAAAAAGTTTTGATGATAATTTCAATTACTTCGCGTTGAGGCAAAAATGTGAAAAAAAAAAAACAATCAACCATATCGAAGATGAAAATAATATCGATTGCCAATAATAGGAATGCCGAAAAATTATTTTGAACAATCGTTTGAACGGTAAATTGTTGCAGAAATTTCCTGTAAAAATATTTTTCAATCATGCGTAAAATATTCTTCGGTTTTTCTGAATACACGCACATTTTTCAAGAATATTCTTTTTTTTTTTTTTATTTGTATTTTTTTTTTTTTTTAGAATTTTGAAAAACTATATTTACAAAAGTATTCGTTCGATGATCCGGATACTTTGCGAGTGTAATATCGAATCTCTGTACGAAAAATATTTTCAAAGTTTGCCGATTTTCGTGCAATTTTCAAAATTAAAATTTCTCCAAAAACGAAAATTAGAAAAAAAAAAAAGCAATGTAAAATTCTTGAAAAATTCATGTGTATTCAGAAAGCTCGAGGAATTCGTTACATATGGATCGAAAAAAAGTTTTACAGGAAATTTCCGCAACGGTTTATTGTTTAAACAATTTGTTGATAACTTTTCGGCATTGTTGTCGTTGAAAATCAATAGTATTTTCATATTCAATGTGGGTTTTTTTTTGCAGATTTTCGCCTCAACGGGAAGTACTTAAGGTAGTTCTATCGCATAGCGATTTAACGTTTAGATTTCGATGAAAATTGGTGTACGAGTCGATCGTGATCGAAACACGACTCAGCTACATTTTTATGAAGTCAGGTGGAAAAGAAAAAAATTTATTAGAATTTTTATTTTTTTACATTTAAGGAGGTTCTTAACATCAATTTGGTGCGCGGCAAGGGGAACGTGAAGGCGGTTATAAATTATATCTATGAAGGTCTAATCTGTCGTTTAAGGATGTATGTTAGTTAGGCAAGGAGGGGGAAAGCGCGGCGCTGTGGCGACGTGAGAGGCAAGCTGCGCAGGAGAACTGCGCGCGCGACATAAATGCTTTCTTTTCATAACGCGAAGTTTAACTCATAATATTTCGGAAAGTATGTGGGCACTTAACAATTTTTTTTCTTTCACGTGTCTCAATAACTACAGGGTTACGTTAGAACATTTTTGTAACTCAAAAAGTAGTCGGGAAATACTTGATTTTCTAGAATAAATGCTATTTTCCATGGGCTGCTGTATGAATCCCATGTTAAATGTCTCACTTTGAGCTCGTATATCTCAGAATTCACATGGGCGAAAATTTGGCAAAAAATCTTTAAAAATGATATATATCGTCTTTTCTAACATCTAAAATTTTCAATTAGAATACTAGTAATCGACTTAGCTAACATACATCCTTAAGCGGTTCTTCGGTGAAATGTTACCGTTTTTTCACTCCTAAAATAATCTCCGATCATAGCTTCGAATACTTCTCCCATAAGAGCCCACGGTTATTCGCTGTGTGCAGTGCCATACTATAGCGGCAGAGAACGACTTAGAGCGCCCATGGTGGCGAGAATTCACATGTTTTGCTGGAGTCGCGTAGTGCAATCGAGGGCAATATAATAGAGAAGTCGCGGAAAGGAAATTTAAACTGTTGTGCGAAGTCATGTAAGAATGTTTTCCGCTACGCAACTTTGGAAATTAAGTTTTACGCGTTTCCGACAGCAATTTATAAAGTTGAGCAGCGCAAAAACTAGATTCGTTGGATGCAAAAAACAAAGAAAGTAAAATTTTTGAGGTTAAACGCGCATATATTGTCCGGTATGAAAAATTCATGTCAGGATATTATAATACGAATAAATTGATTTTTTTTTTCCTTTTTAGTAGCTCTCATGATTGGCTACCCGAATATGCGGTTAGCACTTCGCGGGTAATCCGTTCATCCACGTTACAATCAAGTCCGAATTGCGTATTTCTTGTTCTCGATACGAGCCTTGTCGGTTCGTATGACAAGACCGACAAGGTTCATGCTTAGCCTCAAATTGAGAAGGAAAAGTAGACGTAAACCTATTTTCATTACATCGTAATGCGTCGATTTATTTTTTTTTTGTCAACGCAGTTATAGTCAAGCTCACCTCAAAAAAACTCTATGCAGCACGAATACAAACGTTCGTTTATTGAAATTAATCCAACAAGGTTTCGTCTGTGTAAATACCGCTGCGCCACTTGGCTCTCTGCACGCAGCGAATATATTTAATGTTTTTTTTTTTCTCCTTAACTACGCGGTCAAAAAATCTGAAATAATTACGGTGTATTCCTAGTGCCAGCACAAACCTCCCCTCAAATTTTAGAATCATTCTTACCGTTTTTCTCTGGGTTAAGAACCTCCTTAACATGCCGTCATACGTAAATCCACGCTTTCGACAGATTCAATTGCAAAGTTAACAGAAACCATTGATATATAGATGAAACTTTATGAGATATAAGTAGAATGTTTGAAGAAAATTTTGCATGTTTGAAAATATTGATCGATGGCGGGTAAGTGCATAAATAAATAAAGTAATGCCAAGCTTAATTGACCGCCAACCAATATTTAGCAGACGCGGCAACGCCTCGGGTTAGCGCGCAATTTAAAATATGATGCGCTCGATAGATCATCCATGCCCAAGGGATTTCTCAACGTTCTCAGTGCAATTATACATTGGATGTTTGGGATAAAATAATTAATTATTAAATTTAATTTACTATATTTTACTATATAGTAAATATATATAGTAAATATATATAGTATATATAGTACTTTATAGTAAATATATATAGTAAATATAATTTACTATAATAAAATAATTAATTATTAAATTTAATTTACTTTAATTTACTAAAAAAAAATTTACTTAAATATAATAAATATAAATAATAATATTACTTTAAAAAAAGCTTGTATAACGCATGAAAACGACGCTGAGAGAAATATGCGCCGCGGATCGTTGCACAACTTTGCCAGATCAATGTACCGATTCGGTCAAACTCAACGGTACTCAAGCTTGACTAGTCGCGCACCGATAAGAACTCCCTTAAAATTCTCGCTAAAACTCTTTTCAGTTGGGATCGTAGGGGCCATAAATTCTTAAGTCTTCCTTTTGTTCTCTTTCGTTATACCTACATCGTTCAACAATTTTTCCCACATTCCGGTGCGTGGTTTTCTGTACATATCCTTTCCCGTTGCTATGAATACTTGCACGGGTACGCCGAGCTTCTCAACGATCCTCTCTATCTTTAGTTTAAAATCGCTCGGCTTGATCTTGCCCAGAAACATTCCGCCCTGATTCGTGAATATGACTATTTTGTATCCGTCGGCGTATAATTTTTTCAATTTTCCCGGCACCTCGGGATACAATATTTGCCAGTCGTTGTGATCCTTGGGAAAAGCGTAGCCGGATCGAGTCTTTATGAGGGTATTGTCCATGTCGTAAGCGGCTATCCTGCTTCGACTCTGAACTCCGACGGACGTGTATATCATCAGCGTTTCAAATTCTTCCCAGGATTCTATCTCTGTTTTATCGGGCAGTATCGTCGCTTCCGATTCTTTCGTCGGCTCGATGGAAAAATTCATTTCTCGTTCGTGATTTTGCTCCGTTCGGTCAACCGTACGCGAGGAACTTTGTTCGTTCGAGCGTTCGCTCTTGGTTTTCTTGGCGGACAAACGATTTTCAAATTCTACGCTATCAGAGTCGGACGATGGTCTTTTCGTTCCGCCGGCTTGAACGCTCGCGGGACTCGTAGGCGCCGGATTGAATTCTATGCGATACGGATTGTGACCGTAGATAATTTCCAAAAAATCGCCGTGCTTGGCTATGAGCTTTGTACCTCGCTCGGTTTTATAACCGTTAAGGCCGCAAGATCGATTCCCCAATTGTTGCACGAATACCGTCTGTTCCGCGTAACACGCGTACAGACGAACTATCAAAATGTAAAAACGTAAAAAAAAAACCGTTCCACCCGCTGACTTGTTTGAAATGAGAAATATTGTACGCATTGTTCTTTCCTTATTTTCTCAATTATCGTTTCGACTGACAAATCCCGAGGAACTTTTTTTTTTTATTTTTTATTTTTTTCGAGAAATATTTGGAGATCGCGCAGTGATAGGTGAGAGGACTGGGGAATAAAATTTCATATACGAAATATCGGATTTTATTAATTTGACAGATGTCAAATCTCGGGAAATGTTTTCCGAGACATTTTTTTCAGGTTGCGAGAATGAGTAAAGGAAAATTGCTAAAATCGAATGTATTAGATTTTTCAAGTTACGCAGCTGTCAAATATTGAGAAGAGTTTTCGAGAAATATTTTGAGGTTATAGAGAGGATATGATATTGAAAATTTCAACTGTCGAGTCTTGAAAAACACGAAATCTGCCAAGCTTCGAAAAATATTGAGCCGAACAGCTGTTAAAGTCGAATATTTCAAGGTTACAGAGATGAATAGCAGCAAGACGTAGTAAAACAGTGGCGAGATCAAAGGTTTCGTGGGGAAAATGACGCGGAATGAACTAACCTTGATTTCTCGAGCACTTTGGATTGATTATTTTGGTTTCGGGGCTTCTGCCAACTATAATTTCCGTCTGATCAGGCAAATAAATCGCCGGTATCGATTTGTCGTCGCTGTATATGTAACAACTCTTAATTTCCGAACTCATTGCACCGACCGTGTTGACGAACGCGAGAAAAAGACAAAAAAAAAAGCGAACCATAGCCGATAGCGAACGCGGCGGATTTTTGTCAATGAAAGTCAAACGTGGGTTTTACCCCCTCTTTTTGCTATCCCAAATCCCAACGAGAATGTAGAGGCACACCAGGCACATCAGCCTACACTTGTATTTTAGTAGTTTTATAACGATGAACGATGATATATAGGTATCGCACGATTATTTTGAATATTGGAAAGGAAAAGACAAAGGTTTACGGATGAGTAAGAAGTAAATGAGTAGGTACAACGATTGATCCGAGTTCACGATAAATTTCCACTCGTAAACTGTACAATCAGCTTTGTGACGCTTTTTACATTTCTTATCGATCCAGAAATTGAATATTGAACATACCTCACGTTTGCAGTTAAAGTAAAAAGGCAATTTCCATAAGAATATTCAAGTTACATCGGGACAACGTTATGTGATAAAAAAAAATAATCAATCGTGTTGATGATACAGCACATTTTCGTTTCGAAAAATACAAAGTTTCATTTACTGCATAAAGAATCCACCAAATTTTCAGCAAACTTTTTACCACACCCGTAGAATTTTGTTTCAATTATGAAAATACACGAAGAATCGAGCTATTCGTCAGGAAGGACAGAAACTGATCAGTCAATTCGGTCAAAAAGTTACAATCGAATAATAATATTTGGATAATTTTCATGAGCTCGAAAGATTCGAAATTTTTCTGGATTTATTTTCTCTCGTATCCCATCGTGTATTATTGAACTTCCAAACGGCAATGTCACGTGATCTACTATAAGACTCGCTCATTGCTAATGATTCAACTTTTTTTTTATCGCGTCTTTCTTTGCTCGTTCGATTTTTTTTTTTAATGTATCATTAGTGCCCGGAAGTAAGTACTGTTAAACTGTCAATCGGCCTGATATTTTTGCCCGCGGATACTGAAATTGAGCGCTATTTTTATTTAAAAATATGTACTGGAAGAAACGCATATTGAGAAAATCGATCGAATCTTTATAACTTTTTTGATCGAGCCGATGATTCATAATTTATTTTCGAAAGAGTTTCCCAAACCCAATAATTCTTCCATCCCAATAATTTTTAGCCGTAATCAAGGACTCGGAAAATAATTTTAAAAAATGAATAGTTGTATCAACTCTACGATTAAACGACTCTTTATGTTTGCTTGAAAATATTTTTACACCATTGCTAAACGAGATGCGAAGATTAGTACTACTGTTTTATATTAGTATAACCCTTGAACGCCCCATGGGTTAAAGCCCGTTATTTTATTTTTCTACGATTATTTTATTAATATCAAACAGCGACAACCGGGTAAGTTGAAAAAAAAAATTTCATATTCAGAATTAGAATGCATATTTACGCGTGGGGGTTTTTTTTTTAGCTTCATGATCACTTTAACCTGCAGCCCACGGTTCAGACTTTTCTTAAAATTCAATGTCACACGATTTTTCTTCGTTCCAATTTTAAATAATTTTATTCGTCCAATTTTAAATTATTAAACGAGGAAGTTTGAAACGTTGATTATTTCTTCAATTGCTTTACCTCTCACGAAAGTTTATAATACTTCGAAATTCGAATGATTTATTTGAGGAAAGGAATAAAATATTGAATAAAATTATTCTTACCATACCTGCAACAAACAATATTATACAAATTCGACGCAAAAAGCTTACAATCGATGTGAGACTGACTCAGCTAATGACGCGACTCGCAAGACCTCGCCGGGCCTCGCTCAAGAACTAAAAAATATGTTGCTCTCGATGCTGATACTTGTATCGTTCAATATAGGAAACGCGCTAGAGTAAGTTTGTGTGCTTTGTTCTAGCGGGCGCAGTTCGATAGTAGCAACGTCGTAAAAAAAACTTTTATATTCTGCATATATTACGTGACTTCCGATGATTTCCTGACTTTACGTGATTTCACGCTTATTTAAAAAAACTCGAAGTAATTTCATTCTGATTTTGAGTGATTTCAATTCTGATTTCCGAACAGAGGATGGTTCAGTAATCTCACGAGTGAATTGAGCCCCTCCATGAGACTCAACTATACGTGACTTAAAATTTTAAACTTCGCTCGATAATTGAAAAAAAAAAAAAATTATATCAAAAAGTTCATTATTAATTCCAACGATAATATCGATTTTTAGAGCTTGCAAAAAATATTTGTATATTACTATTGTAATATTTCTATTGCAAGGAATATTCTGTTCGTGTCAAGCTATTATTGGATCAGGATAGTACGAGATTGAAAAATTATTGCTACAATAGGGAACTTGCATTATTTTCTACTTTTAAATTATATAAAAGATAATTATTTAAAAACATCATTTGCATAGGTTTTTTCAGTTACTCATCATTATTTGATCAATTATATCAGCTTTAAAATTGAGTTGCATTTCGAACGTATATATCGCGTGACAGTGACGTCACAACACCCCGGTGCAGCAGCGCCTCTAGCGGTAAAATTAAGAAATTCAAGCAGCCAATCATTCCTAACCCAAAAAATCTTCGTAATTCGTAAATATGTAGTCTGTAAATAGAGTTCAAACATGACTGAGCAATCCTGAAATGTACTGAATCCTGAAAAATACCTGAACAATCGAAGAAAGTTTACAAATATTGTTTTTTGTACCATGTTGCAAAAACGCAACTGTATCAACACCAGAAAAAGAGTTTATTTGCGTTAAGAACATTCTCTAAGTCTATTCTTAGCAAATTTGTAGATGTCGTTTTCATGTATCCTTGATTTTTTTCTCAAGTTACAGCATACACTGCAATATATATTGCACACGCACTCGTGCACTAATGATTTACTTTCGCGAATTTTTTCACTGACGGATATCCTATCCTTTTAACATAGGTTATCTAGCGGATATAACTATACCTGGAAGATAACCCTATAGGTAAAAAAAACCGGGCATAACCTTGCCATAGTAACGAAGGGTGTTGTGACGTCACTCGGCCCGCAGAGCGCGTAAATTTCTTAAAATTTTTACGCCTTAAGATATAATAATTTATACTTGCTTAAAGAAATTAATTGAATGTTTATTAACTTCGGAAAATATTTAAATATGACAGAATGATAAAAAAAAAGGACAAAATCGTTTAGCTGCAAGTTCTCTATTACGTTGATTTTTCTTTGAACATATATAATAATATAATTTTTTCGTACACAGCGCATTTACTCGAAAAAAAAATTATCCTCAAAACTGCTTGTCATTGAGAGGTGTGAATGGGGGTAAAAAATTGATAGACCGGGTGGGGTCAAGACCTAATGGTCAATCGTGAGAGAATTATTGCCTATCGCTCTTTCTCTCTCTCTCTAAAAAACTCAAAAATGAAATTTTCTTCAGTATTTTTGAATCAAAACGTAAAAATTATTAATGCTTACCTCTCGCGGAACGTGATATATATTTATATATTTATATATTTATATATTTATATATTAATACTTTACTACTCGACCTGACTCGACTGTCTCGAAGCTCGATCGGAGAGTGAACCGTGATGAAGCGATTAATCACGCTCGATCGTATGATCATATAAAAAAAAATCCAATTCGCATGAATACGAATTTTCAATCGATCGAGACATCTATGACGACTTTAACAACTAGATCATCGACCATGCCTCTTACGATAACAATTTTCCAAGCTACCGATACTGGAATTATATACTTAACCCCTTCACTGGTAAAGGATTTGAGGGTGAAGTGGACATTTCTGGTAGACAATTTTTTTTTTTACCATCAATTTGAAATTTGGCACTTGAGGGTTTTTGGGGTCGCTGATCACAAATCTGCACTCCAAATTTGGCAATTCAAGATGGCGGATCCAATATGGCGGACAAAAATGCAAAAAGTCACTCGACGAGACTGAACGTTGGTACTCGGGGGTTTTTGGGGTCGCTGATCACGAATCTGCACTCCAAATTTGGCAATTCAAGATGGCGGATCCAATATGGCAGACCAAAAATGCAAAAAGTCACTCGACGAGACTGAACGTTGGTACTCGGGGGTTTTTGGGGTCGCTGATCACGAATCTGTACTCCAAATTTGGCAATTCAAGATGGCGGATCCAATATGGCGGACCAAAAATGCAAAAAGTCACTCGACGAGACTGAACGTTGGTACTCGGGGGTTTTTGGGGTCGCTGATTACGAATCAGCACTTCAAATTCAGAAGTTGAACGCATGTTTAGTAAAGAATCCCGGCATGCCTGAGGGCTCACGTGGCGTTAGAAGGCAATGTAAAGTGTGCAGTACGCATGGTATCCGAAAAGATGTACCGACTTTTTGTAAAGAATGCAACGTAGGCTTGTGCATTCCATGTTTCGAAGTATTCCACACAAAACAAAATTTCTAAACATGAGCAAAATATATTTTGGATCGTGAAAACTGAAAAAAGTTACCGATTTGGAAAAACTTGATGCAAAACATGGACAAAAACAACGACAACACAAATAGAGAAATGAAAAAAAAAACGGAAAAAATCTAAAAAAAAAAAAAAATTAAAAAAAAGAAAAAAAGTGAAAAAAGAAAAAAAAATGAAGTGTAAAATCCTACCATGCAGCCTCCTCGTGGCACACTTTGGATCGTATGAAAATTGCGAACCAATGCTGGAGGTAAGAAATAAACATGCGTTCAACTTCTGAATTTGAAGTGCTGATTCGTAATCAGCGACCCCAAAAACCCCCGAGTACCAACGTTCAGTCTCGTCGAGTGACTTTTTGCATTTTTGGTCCGCCATATTGGATCCGCCATCTTGAATTGCCAAATTTGGAGTACAGATTCGTGATCAGCGACCCCAAAAACCCTCAAGTACCAACGTTCAGTCTCGTCGAGTGACTTTTTGCATTTTTGGTCTGCCATATTGGATCCGCCATCTTGAATTGCCAAATTTGGAGTGCAGATTCGTGATCAGCGACCCCTAAAACCCCCGAGTACCAACGTTCAGTCTCGTCGAGTGACTTTTTGCATTTTTGTCCGCCATATTGGATCCGCCATTCTGAATTGCCAAATTTGGAGTACAGATTCGTGATCAGTGACCCCAAAAACCCCCGAGTACGGGTTTTGGTACTGAAATTCTAAGAAATTTCGTATATAACGCATTTTTTCCGACAGCCCGCCATATGGCGGGCTCACCAGTTATGGCACAGTTTCTATTGCCCGCCATATGGCGGGCTCACCAGTCAAGGGGTTAAAAATATTAGCGTACTACGACCAGCATATGCGAATCGTCTGAAATTCACAATAGTCCAGTAATTCTAGCCAAAAACAGTAGGTTCATCATGCAATTTTCTACAGAATTGATTATGCATTTGGGAAAGGTTCAGGGGTGTCCCCTAAGTTTTTTTTTCTTCAATTCTTTCTTCTTTTTAATTCAAGTTAGCGGGAGGGCGTCGAGCTTCAGCCGCTATCTTGGAAAACACGTTTCATCAAATATCCCGTGAACCGTGCATCGTACGACAAAAATAGTTGAGACCTTTTATATAGATAATTAAATTCTCTACAAATTTTATGGAAAACGTTTTCCTGTATAGTGCATGGTTTTTTATTTATACAGCGCGGCAAACTTTTTCAAACATCGACCGTTAAATATAAGCAATAACTATTTTTGGAAAAGTTTGCCGCGCTATAAATCGAAAACCATGCACTATACAGGAAAAAGTTTTTAATAAAAGTCGTAGAGAATTTAATTATCTTCAAAAAAGCTTTCCACTATTTTTGTCATACGATGCACGGTTCATGAGATATTTGTTAAAACGTGTTTTCCAATATGGCGGCTGAAGCTCTCGATCCCTCCGCGCGTCCCGCCAACTTCAATTTACACTCAGGGGATACTCCTGAACCTTTTTCAAAAGCAAAATCAATTCTGTAGAAGATTGTATAGAAAAAATAGCCAAGTATGACTGGACTACAAGATGAATTTTAAAAATCTTCACAAGGCTGGTAATGTATATACTTAGCCGCCGGGGTTAGAGGGGGTGTGATTCAACGAGTGACAAAAAAAAGAAATGTTAATGGGTTTGAGTTTCCTCCCTCACGGGGATATGTCTTGGATGAGTGTATATATATATATATATATATATATATTAGTGTCGGGGTAAAAGGGGGATGACGCGATGGTTGAAACGAGAAAGAGAGTCGTTCGTTGGTTTCCTGGGGATGGATGTACTCACATTATACCTCGCTCTGTTCTTTTTAATTTCTTCAAAGCCTTCGGCCCTGGTTTTGCCATGTCTCGCACTGGCTCTCGCCACCCTCGAACACCCTCCGAATCCTCCTCACCCTTCGCGCAGTCTCCGGATTAATAAGGCGTCGACAATGTGACGTCGTCGTCGTCGTTTTCTCGGTTTTTTTTTCTCGCTCTTTCGCGGACACGACAGCTTCCTGGTATACATATACTTATATATACACGTCAGAATGAACGAGGATCTCTCGCTCTGATCGTAGGAGAAACGACAGAGAGTGAGAAAATTCTTCCTTTTTCGCCTCCACCTACTGGGTTGAGGTAAGAGCCTCTGTTAATAAATGTGTTTTCTCGGCATTGCGAGACGCTCACTGCTTTTTCCAACTGGATACTATATATATATATATATATATATATATATATATATATATGTATAATTTACCGATGGTTTGTACAACATTTATGTATACACATTGCCTACACTCGTAGAGCGCAACGTATACACACCCTCTCGACCTGCGTACCTCAGGGGAGTAGGTCTTAATGAGGGGAAACAACTTTTTTAAACAGTCTCTTGAAAAGTCTCTATTCCGTCGACTTGTTCGCCCGCTGCTCTCTCAACGTCATCTTCCCCCTCCCTCGTATTTCTCTTGACAGCCGATGTATAAAAGCTGCGTGTTACTCAAGAGGAAGGAAATTTAAAAAAAAAAAAAAACGACTACGATTTCCCTCGTCAAGGTAGTTTCAGTCGTGGAATTGATTTGGAGCGCTTACATTGTATTTATAATTGTAAATTATTTCCTCCCCCAATCTCTCCGAGTTGATTTCCTTCGTCTCTGAGAAGAAAAAAAAAGCGCAGAAAAATCTTGCCTCGTGTATTCCCAAAAGTCAGCATCCTGGATTAAAGTCAGAGATCAAGGAAACAGCGATGAATAATTGCTCCGAAAAAAAAAAAAGAAATGAAAATTCTAATCCTGCGAGGATGTATATATGCCGCGATACGACGAAAGTCTGAAGAAAAAATAATTTCGACCACCCTGAAAGAACATTCATTGTGAATAATAGGTAATGCCATGAGGTTGTCAATAATTTGGTTTAAATAAATTAAAAAAAAAAAAACAACGAATAATCGTACACCAATGTCAGTGGACGATCGAATTGACGCGACTTATATTATTGGGGAAAAGGACGGTCAGGTTCATAAAAAAAAGTTTTAAACTTTTTTTTGTGTTTTTTTTTTTTGCGTACCAGACACTGCAACCGACCGATCCACCGATATTGGATATCACGAATTTGCTCGTCAACGAGACGGTAACCCAGCTTGCGCTATGGGGCAATCTGGGTATCGTACTCGTCGAATTGCCGAGACGCTGGGGCAAGGACAATGCCTTTCAAGGAGGAAACGAAATTGTTTCGTGCATGTAAGTACATATTCACTTTTACCCTTACAATATTCTCTGTATACTCGTACAATATTTTCGCATTCACAAATCGCGATTGACATACATATCGATAAAAATATTTTACGAAACCTCGAAAAAAAAAAAAAAAAAAAAAACTTTCCAAAAATCGGGTCGCTGTATAGCTGAAACGTGTGGAATTCATCCCCCCAAAAAGTCGTTTTCGTTCTTCAATCTTCTCCTCGCGCGTCATCCTACGTTTCGCGCACCTTTCGCGACCCTCCCACGGCCCACCCTAATATACGGTAATTAAACGGAGCTCTCTGAGATGACACTCAAGAGCTCTCCTTTAGCCTCCTCCCTTCCTCCCTTCTCGCTCGCGCGTTTCCCTCTTATGGAATTAAGGTGGCTTTACTCGGTTAGTTTTCAAAAGTTCCACACGGGGTAACTCGGTGGCACACTCGGGACAAGGGGGGGGGGGAGGGGGTACGCAACGCTGAATACTAACCGCCTCATCAACAACACATGCCACCCCCGCGGGGGGGGGGGGGGGGGGGGGGGGTGAGGTGTATACCGTATAGGAGCATCTCCGCGTTTTCAACACCCCTTTCGGCTGCTATGACTTTCTTCATATACGTATATATAACCATGACTATACTTGCCGAAAACCGCCGCCACCGCTCTTTCATCCCTTATACCCGACAGCATCCTCCTCCTTCAGCCATCCAATCTCACGGGGTGATTATACAACGTCGGGCAATTATAAAACCTTTATTATTAGAGATAAACGTCATTGCGCATGGAAGAGAACTAGACACCCTCTCCTCGCTCTCTATACCGAACAACCCTTGTACTTTTACTCCCGAAAATCCTACTGCGAATCCGCGAACATGCACGAGCTTTTCGCCCCATCGAATTTACCCCCCTCTCTCTCTCTCTCTCTCTCTCTCTCTCTTTCTTTCTCTCTGAGTCTGGTACAGTTGGTAAAGGCAACTTTGCCGAATTGCCTCGAAGAAGAAACTCTGCATAATCGTTGACTACCACATTTTCCTCGTCCACCCCTTCCCCAATTTCTAATTCGCAACTCTATTTATACGTTTATATTTGTCGAGAACTTGTATTTTATTAACTTTACGAAGTTTCGCGTGTATGTCTTTTCCCGCTGTACCAAAACGAGTCAGTGTTAAGAAAAAAAAAAAAAAATACGTGGAAAAAAATACTTTGCTTGTATTTACATCTGGACGCAAGTAAAATTATTGTTGTCGGGATAATACCAATGTCAGTTGACACAACACTAATTCTCTGTTAAAATTACTTCACATAAAGTTAAATTTTTTTTTTTTTTGCAGTAAATGTAGTAAACTGCACACATGTCATGCCGTAAATATATAAGTCTAGTCGAAAAGTTACCGCGACTTTGTTCACCTTGTAAAATCCGCATCTATGGCATAAAGAATATATTGTAGTAAACCTTATATATAAAGGTAAGTCTATAGTGTCAGTGAGTAATGTATAAATGTAACCTTTGCGATTGCGAAAGTAATGACAAACTTCAGACATTAACCACTTATTAGCTTAACTCTACCTGAAAAGTAACCCTCAGGCCCGTTTCCTCCAACGTTCATAGAAGTTTAAACTAAGTTCAGCCTATCTCGAAACTATACAGAAATAATTGAAAGCCAAAAGAATGCGTTATGAAATTTAAAACATTTTGATATAAAATTTTGCAATTATCTTAAAATTCAAATGAAAATGTACTAAATTTCAAACCAGTTTGAAACTTTAAATAAACTGCAAAAAAAATACCATTAAATTTAATATAATATACAATGTATATTAATTATTACGTTAAGAATGATGTGCGATCAAAATTGGACAAGGTATGCCATTTTTCGAATTTTCACCGCACCATATTGGATCGGCCATTTTAAATTTTGTAATCTGAACCTCGAATTCGTGTGCAGCAACCCAAAAAAAACGCTTATTACAAAGTTCAATCGTAATCTGACAATTTATTCTCCATGCACAGTTCTATAATATCTATTTTTTTCGAATTTTCCGTGGGCTAGTTTTTTCAAAAAAAATGAATTTGTAAATTTTGGAAAATTTATTTTTTTTCAAGATTATTTATTATTTATTCATAATTAATATTTGCTATGAATGTTTCCATGAATTGATTTATTTAACTACATAATTCTAAGATATGTCATCGTTGAAGGCGTATAGTTACTTCCTTTATGCTAGATGGCCAATGTGCCATGTTAGGAATAGCAGTAGAGTGGACTCTTTTCTGGTTTATATGTAATTGTGGCGTCGAAATTATAATTAGCGAGCCCGAAAACCCCCATGTACTCAGTTTTTTTTTAAAATGAATTACGCAGAACTGTAAAAAGTTTCATTAAATCCTGTCCATCAATTACGCAAATACGAATGATAAAATATACCCAATTCGCGATTTTCCCGTAGAGCCTGTGCGTTGATTGACTCAAAACGTAATATGACTGATATCTCGATCCAGAGTTACCCTCGAGACACAAAAATTGGTATGAGCTATTTTTACATCTTAATCGCGAACATTCTGCAAAGTTTCATCAATTTCTATCCATTAATTCTGTTTCCGAGAGAACTCCCTTGAACAAAAAACAAATTCTTCAATCCAATTATCTATATCTTTTTCGCATTATCATTGCTATCAAAGGTCAATATTCTCGAGGATCATCCCCATGGATTGATTTCATCATATTCTTTTATATCCAGATCGCAACCTTGCCGGATCTATTGCACAAAGCTCGTTCACGTAATTTCAAAATTTCTCAACTTTTAACCCTTCCAGCAAACTAACCAACTTTCCGTTGAAAAAAAAAAAGATGGAGCAACGAAAAAGAAACTCGAGGATTTAGTGAACGAAGTTTTTGTAATTATTAAGAAGCATTCTTCGCCGTTGACTCACTTCATCATGTCCCATTCCTTTCTGTCTGTTTCTCTCTCTCTCTCTCTTTCTCTCTCGCAAAAATCTTCCCTAGTATTCCTTGAACTCCGCGTGTGTTTGTCCTATTTGTAGTATTATATCACCGACCTTAGTCCCGGACTACGTTTTGTAGGAAAATGTATAGGAAGCACGCGGGATTCTCGGCCAGTTTGTATAAGCAAGTTGCGGTCATTAAAACGAATCTCGGGGATTTAATGTCTCCTCCGCCTTCCATTATACCCGTCTTCTCGTATCGCATTCGTATACGTATATACCGCAGTTATATGTATGTGTATTATGTATATGCTGTATTATGTACGTATACAAAATTCTGTGCCCTCTCTCGGGACCGCTTAAAACTGCGGAGGATGGCAAAGATGCTTTTGCAAGAAGGAAGAAGAGCCGGGGTAAACTTTACGACGCGGGCCAAACTGGGGGTTATCGCGCTTTCAACTTCTTCCTATTATCCCGCGCCAACCTTCCGCTACACTTTATTCTTCGTCGCAATTTTTTGTTGCATTTTTTTTTTTTTTTTTTCTTTTTTTACTTCGCACTCTCGTTTCTTCGCCATTACCTTTCTCACTCCGGTTAATTCCGCGGAGAGCATCGTGGAGTAAAGATGAAATAATTTGAGTTTAAATATCGGACGACGATCATCATCGAGCCTTTCATATGCTTTGTATCGTTATTTTCAATGACAATATTGTCAATCGTAAACTAAAAATGGAATTAATGAAAGTAAAGTGTATCGTTCGAACGAAATTTCCATCGATATATATTCGGACTTCTGTGCTATTTTTTTGAGTTACTGATCTCGGACTGACCGATGATGAGTCTCAATCTCTCAATTTTTCCGCTTCCTCCGAATTATAGTTCAGTCATTCGCTAGCCATTTTTTCTCCAATCTTTCTACAGAATTGATTTTGCATTTGGAAAAGGGTGTCCCCAGAGTGTAAATTCAAGTTTGCGGGATATGCGGTGGGACGGAGTTTTAGCTACCATCTTGGTAAACACGTTTTATCAAATATCTTGTGAACCATGCATCGTGCGACAAAAATAGTACAAACCTTTTTTATTCATAATAAAATTCTCTACGACTTTTATTTGGAACTTTTTCCTGTATAGTGCATGGTTTTCGATTTATAGCGCGGCAAACTTTTCCAAACATGGTTATTGCTTATATTTAAAGGTTGATGTAACAGTAAAAATGGTGATGTTTGGAAAAGTTTGCCGCGCTATAAATAAAAAACCATGCACTATACAGGAAAAAGTTTCGGATAAAAGTTGTAGAGAATTTTATCATCTACAAAAAAGATCGCTGTTATTTTTGTCGTACGATGCACGGTTCACGGGATATTTGATGAAACGTGTTTTTACAAGATGGCGGCTAAAGCTCGACCCTCCCGTATCTCGTCAACTTGAATTTACACTCAGGGGACACCACTGAACCTTTTCCAAAAGCAAAATCAATTCTGTAGAAGATTGCATAATGAAACAAATTTTTTGGTTAAAATGACTGGACTATTATACCCACCGCGAGAGCCCAAAGCTCGTCTATATATTACAGTATTATATGAGAGAACTCTTTTTCTGAATTTTGGCTTGTCTCACGCAAGAAGCTTCGAGCATAAGCGCGCAAAATAGGCTTCTCGACGAAGACTTTCCGTTACGCGAAAAGTGCATCATTACGATGAACAAATATACCGAATTCCGAGCGAACCTCACGACCAGAAAGATTTCCAGGGTATATTTTGAGAATAAAAAAGTCGAAAAAAAAAAGAATTCAAACAAGGGCCCGCGTGATTTGGTCCATTTTTTTGAGTTAGAATTTTTTTTTTGTAACTTTTATTTCAATTTTGTTTTCGTGAGAAAAATAAATCGATTCGATGGAACGAAAAAATTGGTAACTAATGCTTCTTTATCTTCGTGTATATGAGGAAGCATAATTAGTCAGTTTTTCTTTAACTATTAGATTGAAACGAATAAAGTTTATAATTAGAAAAAAAAAAATTTAACTCAATTTTGCTTCCTCATAGAGGGAGTTTTGTTTTTGTGAAAAAAAAAAAAATCCGAGATTTTTATGTCAGAGTGCTTAAAATGTTCCAAATAGTCAAGAAATCATACTTGGAAAAAATGTCTTTGTGTATGTGCGGGTCTTGTAAAATTCAAACAGTTATATGTCGAGAACGCCTTGAGCAATCGTGCCCAAATTTTGCACATAATCAGAGCAGTAAGATCCGATAGTTTGATACAATTTTTGTCAAAATTGCTTAAAAATTTCAGATTTTATAGAATTTTGAATTTAAAAAGAAAGTCTCTACTTCTTCTAACTTTCGTAAATTTTCAGCTACCGGGTCGAAAATTCTCGCATATATAGGTTAGGGGACAAGGATGATTGTTATTGAATCTGGCGCCAATCCATCGAAGTGTTAAGATTTTATGAAATTTTGAATTTTTATGGGAAATAGTAACTCTAAAATTCGTGAATTTACCACTATATCGAGCCGGCACTTTGCGTATATATAAATGAGCCAGAGGATACTGACGCTCGGTACTGAGTTTGAAAATAACTGCTAAGTGAGTTTAGATTTTCCAAAAACTTTGAATTACGTGGAATTTTGAATTTTTATGAGAAACCATACGTTCGCTCAAACTTTTGTGAATTTACCACTACCGAGCCAACAATTTACACATGAATAACCTAAAGGACAGTAATTTTCGGTATTGAGTTTGAAAATATTCGCTAAAGAGTTTAAGATTTCTCAAAATTTTGAACTTTTAAATTTTTTTTTTTTTTTAATGTTTATAAAAAATAATATGGCTTGCACTGACTTTCGTAAATTCGCTAATATCGAGCCGGCACTTGCCACAAAAAAATGCCAGTGGACACTGATGTTCGTTGGAAAATGTTAGTTAAAAATGTTAGTTATGCCACTACATCGTAAGATTCATTGACCATCCCAGTAATTATTGCTTGCTCACAGGCATTGATTTTGCCGAAAAGTGAGGAACAAATTTTCTGCAGTTTCGATGTTGCAAGCATGAAATTAGTTTTGAAAAAACGTTAACAATTTTGAATTATTTAAATCGAATTCGTGCGAGAAAGCACGCAAATTACAAACTTGCACATAGCTTCCTCATTATTTTATCTCAACCAAAAAGCTTTCTTTCTCTATGACAAAGCCAAAACTTAAAACCTTAGAGAGAGAGAGAGAGAGAGAGAGAGAGAGAGAGAGAGAGAGAGAGAGAGAGAGAGAGAGAGAGAGAGAGAGAGAGAGAGAGAGAGAGAGAGAGAGAGAGAGAGAGAGAGAGAGAGAGAGAGAGAGAGAGAGAGAGAGAAAGCTTAGTGGTCGAGATAAAATAATGAGGAAGTAATGTGCAAGTTTATTTACATGCTTTTTTTTTTTATATCAAATAAATACTTTGAAAGAAAATCCGAAATTATGCTTCCTCATACGGGGCAAGTTTTCGTGAAAACAAAATTAATCATTTTCAAGTCCCCAATGCCAATATGTACCAAATGTGCTGAGTCAAAATTAATATTAAAATTGATAAATATAGATAAATATTTGATTCGTCATCCGAATGTAAGGCTTTCGTGTACATGGTTGAAACTCGTTACATCAAATATGTATATACGTATGGTGTATGTACATAGCGTAGCATACGTAATATTCGCTTGAATTTTGCGAGAGTACCGCGAGACCGCGGTGAGAGAGAGAGAGAGAGAGAAAAAGAGAGAGAGAGAGAGAGTTTCGCGGCCTCGAGATTCTCGGATTAAGCAAATGGCGGCAATAATAGCGATTATTCGGATTATGATATCAGAGCGCGAAGTGGCTTCGTTCTCGCACTTATACCGCCATCATCGCCAAACGGCCGCTAACTGCAATGCCCCCCCCCCCCCCCCCCCCAAATCCTGACTTCGAGACACCGGATTAAAACTATTACCGCCAACACTATACGTAGTCCTCAACGTCCATGTATACATATATATATATATATATATATATATATATATATAATATATATAATATATTTGTATATATCGCAATCTCCACCCTTAAGCTTGGCCACCATTGAGCCATCGTCCAACTCTTGCGATACAATTCCGTCTCTGCTTAATTCTTCGCATCAGCGATTTTGTTTTGGCTAACTTTGGCATTTTGAACAAACAGGTTCAAGTACTCCAGAGACATTTAAAAAAAAATCAGATTCTACAACGATCTAAATATCTAAAGCGATCTAAAAAAAAGAACTTCGATGGGAATAGAGCTTATATGTGAACGTTTACCGATTTTTTTCCGGGTGACGACTGATTCTTCGATGTAAAGCAAACTATATAATCCCATGAATAATTTGAGCATGAAAATTTACTGTAAATTCGAAAGAAAAGAAAAAAAAAATCGTGAAAATTTTTCGTCCATCGCGTTTAAAGGACATGAAAATATCAAAATTGAATTATTTGCCTTTATTTCCTATTAAAAATGTAACCATTTGTTTCGTGATCTAACAAACGAGTCGGAAAAACATTCGTATGAATTTTCAAACTTCTCGCACATAGCGGGCATTTCACTTTTTCGAATCTTCATACATTTTGATATTCCATGAGCTTCGTGCCTGGGGAATGAGCTTCGTGTTATATACGTATTGTCGGTGAGGTGAGCACGTATTAATTCGACAACGAATTGCTAACCAACGCTATACGCGAGTTGATCACTTCACGTGGTTATTGCATAAATACACATGCATGAAGAAAGAAGAGCCCAGCGCGCATGCAAGTCGTTTCCGCCTCGGGGCGGTTGGGAATTGGGGGGGGGGGGGAGGAAAAGGTAGGATACGTGGCACTCTGAGCTAATTATTGTTTTAAGGATTACCGTTATGCGTTTATTATGCGAATGCCATATCCCCACTATCATGCATAGCGTCGCGGCATTCCCATAACATTCGGTAGAATTCAGGGTTTGCGCGGCGAAGCACGAAATCCACCCCCAAGCCGGCCTACGTTTATGAATAATTCTCACCTTTCGCCTCGAATGCGTCTATATAACTTAGAAATATATATATATATGCGAGAACCGTTATAACAATGTGTATATAAGCAGGTGTTGTTTATTCGCGTATATTTGAATAAATGAATATATAAATAAATATGGTAATTAGAAATTATTAGAAAATAGGAAATATTTCCTCCAGTTCAGAAAAAAATTGTCAATTTTTTGCCCACTTTTTCAAAAGCCCGAAACTACCGAAATTTCAAACGCCCATAATTTAGCTCGAGATTGACGGATTTTGGCTTATCAGGTGGCTTTTGAAAAGCTCAAGAGCAGACTTAGATAACGCCGTTTGATTTAACTCGAGATCTCAATTTTTTGTACCCAAAAGAACACTCTGAAAATCAGCAAATTTGAGGCCAAGGGGGGGCATTGCATGGAAAAATTAGCAAAAATCGATGGTCCGACTTTGAAAATTTGTGAAAAATCAAAAAATCATCGTATCCCGATTAACCGAGCGGCGTTTTAAAGCCAGCACGTCCCGAGGAGAATGAGCACAAAATTCAGTCCCAACTCTATCGCGCGAAGCAAAATGTTACAGCGATTTCAGTAAACCCATATTCATTTTTCGCAAAATAAAAAAACATAAAAAATCATGTACATTTCATTCAGGACCCTGGAACGATGTATTTTTTTCCGCTGATCACGAATCTGCCGGGCATTCTACTTGTAACTCGGAAATTCCATTTAAAAATGTCAAAAACATATTTTTTTTTTCCCCCGAAAATTAACGTAACAATTGACATGGGATAAAATTTAATTAAAATTTTTACTGCTTATTTATAAATTTCGAATAAATCACTGGTCACGTGAATGCACCATCGTTAGAACAGCCAATTCCCGTCGAGTATATCGTTCTGAATTACGAAAAATTACGAAAATTACGTGAACGTCAAAGATCCCATTTTTAACAATAACTTCTCTTCCGGAAATCTTTTTTTCTCAACTCTCCTGACTGCCTGCTCAACGAAAAGACGATAGTTATACATGCGTTACACCAGTAATCAGCTGATCAATATTTGGGCAAAAAATGAAGGAAAAAAAATTGACTAAATTTTGTACATCCGTCCGAATGAGGGTTAACATTTATTTTTTTTTCCAATTAATTATTACGATCGGTAGAGAAATATTAGTATTTTTTTCAAAATATTCCACTGTGATAGCGCGTGATAAGGCGAAAATATACGTGACTGCGTGCGGTAAATTATTGGGACACTAAAAAAAAAATAATAATGGGAACCTGATGAAATCGAGCATACGCGATCAAGCAGTATTTCACAATATTTGCATCGTCGGAGGGCGCACGATTCGCTATCGTGAGAACGTGAGAGCTCGTTTTTAAATATTCGTTTTTATTCATTTTTTTTGTTTTTTTTTGTTTTTTTTTTTTTTGTTAACGTATCGTCCGTGCGTCGTTACGAAATGACACAGGGGGTGGTGTACGAATTTTTTTTATATATCCGAGCCATATTCAACAAACGATATATGAAATCGGGAGCGCCCGACGTGCGATACCACCGTCGACGTCGTCGTCGTCGACGTCGTTGCGTCTCTCTCCTTCTCGTTCCCTGTGCCGCAGCTCGAATTTATATTCGTTAAAATCGTGCGCAAGGGTGAAAACAAAAACCACCAAAAAGAAGAAAAAAAATGATAATAATGATACGTGTGTACCGACGAGTGATAAAAATCGACCGTAGACTGGACATATACGAGAGAAAAAGCGTGATATACCATTAGGTATGGATGAATATATCATACAAAGGGCTTTTGTTGTATAATGATATATAAAATATATCGTAAAACGGGAAATTACCCTTATCGCACTTTTTCCCGAGCATTCTCGCGCCGTTCTTCCATCAGGGATTCAACTTATTCGTGATTTCAATGTACGAGAGTCGATTATCGTTAATTATATTTTTATAATTATTTTACAACGCAGGGCTGGGGATTATTTTTAGGATTTTAAAAAACAGTACAGGGCAAACGTACCAGTTTGTGGCAACTGTTTATTCAAAAATTTATATTCTATCAGTTACAGCTCATCATGTTTCGGGTTAGAATCACAAAAAACTGACTTATCAGCTAAAATATCTGAAAAATACGCGGTGGCCGAGGGTGGTACATTCGAAATGCGATTGTTTTATTTGTGGCCAGATTATGGCCACAAATAACTTACACCACTTAAGTGATATGTTTATGACGCAAATAAACAACGATATTTTTTACTCGAATCTGCCATCACTGATTCTCTAATGCTCCACCTTTCGTTCGTGGCCCATCCGTGTCCCAATGCAAAGCTTGGTAGCCACAACTGGTACTTCGGATGACCGAAATAAGTAGTACAATTGTGGCCACATAAATGATGAAAATGACAGCTGAACATAATTTCCTAATATTTTCTGATTTATCATGATCAGAAAAGATTTTAAATGATGACAATTCGATTCTGGGTATATACCTTTTAGGTTATATCGATCACTTTTTCAGTTCTGAATTTGCAATAAACATTGTTCGTTAAGGATGTATGAGCACAAGGTGGCGGGAAATGAGCGGAAACGTGGGCGCGGGGGAGCGCGGTGAGCGAGGGGCACGCATGAAACAAGAGAGAGTCGGACCACTCATTATGCGACACACGCGAAAAATTTCCTTAAAATCGATAATTCTATGTCAAAAGGTTCGTTAACCCCCATTTTTTATGGAACGTATGTAATCGTGATAGTTTTCTGAACATTTAACAGTTTTAATATTGATCGTATCTGATCGTGAAAGATACAAATTTCTGTTCCAAAGTTGCGTCAGCCCAGAATTCGTATATGGCGTGGGATAAATATCTTGATTTCACGAATTAATTACTCGCGTAAAGAGTCGTTGACCCACTTTGAAATTTTGCAGGTTTTATTATATACACTTCTGCTACACCATATAAAAAATTCAGATTTTTATATGATCGTGAAGCTAGTGCTCATACATCCTTAATGAATGTTCGAAAATGCTTGAAGTAGCCCTGACTGATACGTCTACCCTATAAAAAAATCCAAATAATCGCCACAATCACGAGTAAAATAATGCTGAAAAATATTCAATTTTTTAATGTTAAAATTTCATTTGAAACGAAATACCATTTGAGTACATCAATTGAGACGAAAAATCACACGAGAATTTCGGAATATCACGATCTAAAGCCTATCTAAGATGTCGCTTTATGGCTGCCTGAGATAAAATGCTTTGAGAAAAAAACCTTTTTTTACCTCATTGTCAGAACAGATTTTACCGTGTCTTTTCTATTGTAGTAAAAAATTCCTCAAAAAACGACATCAGCGGAAAAATTTACGTACCAACGATTATATATAATAGAAAAAATACGAGTAACCTTTCTTTATTTTTTTACTACTAAAAAAGAACTTGCTAGATTCGTTACAAATACAAATGCTGCGATTCCCAAAATTCCATGATGGTTTTCCATGGAATGCCCGATGTCTGCGTATAATTCAGAGTTGTAACTATAATGCATTACCAAAATCCATTCTCCATTAATTCGTCGATGGGCAATGGTATTTAATCCATTACCCATTATTTTGATTAATGAGTAATGGAATTTAATCTATTGCTCATTATTTTGGTAACGAGTAATGATGCTTGAACCCATTACCAAAATAATGAACAATTGATTAAATTCCATTATCCATTGTTCATTATTTTGATAATGAGTAATGGAATTTTAATCACTATACTCAGTCTTTTGGTAATAATTAATGGAACATCCATGACTATTATTATTTTTTTTTTTATGATTAATGCGTTATTTTTACATAGAAATTTATATAACCCTGGTCAATTTTTTTAGTCCCTAAAATTATCCTAGTTCTTTTACCTTCGATGAGAAATACTTTGCACTTTAAGGGATTGCATTTCCATGTATGGCGCGAGCGAGAGAGGAAATTCGTTTCATTAGATCTGTATTCAATTCGTTCGACTGTTTTACCAACTTGTTGCACCAGCTCGAACGTATATATGCACCAGATAAAATATCTGTAGACTTTCGGACGAACCACTTTTTCAACGATCGTGCAACAAGAAACCGAAACGAAAATTCAAAAGCGTCAATGCTTGGGTCAGTCAATATTTCAAGATCCTCCAATCATTGATAGCTGTAATAAAGAAAATAATAATAATAATAATAATAATACATTTCCTTTGAACAGTTAGTGCCTCTCGAATCTTTCCTCTTGTTTTGCTTTTTCTTTCTTCTATTCTTCAGCTCGAGATCAGGATTACTTGATATTCAATGTCCGACGATTCAAAATAATAATTTCAGCATTTTTTTTTCTTGTATGTCCTCCTTGAGCCTGATAGTCGATTGTTCTATAGTTTTCCATAATATTTCGGCCAAATTAGCATTGGAAAGACGATTATTTTTTTTTTTCTTCACGATGACGAAAGGTTTTATAAATCATTTTTCTGTTCAAATATGATGGGGGAGGGGAATGCGAGGGGATAGCCGGTTCGGTTTTACGTAAAATACCCCATGCCACGTGTTCGCGGTTGTACAAGCATTTCGCTTTCTCTACTCGTACGTTTTCCGCGATTGCCAGTTTTCCTTCTCTCTCTCTCTCTCTCTCTCTCTCTCTCTCTCTCTATCTCTCTCTCTCTCTTGGACGAACCTCGGGGACGTTTATTAAAAAAAAAAAAAATGATTTAACCTAATGGTTATACATATGTAATCCCGATGTAAAGCCTCGGCTAATCTCGCAGTACCACACGGGGTTGACTCGTATATGATGCTCCGTCGTGTTGCTCGCCTGGCAATCCATATACTCTGGCTCTCGCACCCCTTTTCGTATCCTTTCGTACTGCCGGTGAAGCTTTGCTCATATGACTCTCGCTCACTGCCTCTCTCTTCCACCCTCAAACACGGAAAACTTGCGACTCCGTCTAGTCTTTTTTTTTTTTTTTTTTTGCTCTCCCTCTCCAGACTTTCAGCAGCCCATGCACGATTATCACCGATCAGTAGTCATAAATTTGCAGTGGACACGGAGATCCCCCCCCCTCCCCTGTACTCTCGCTGCTCCAGCGAAAAACGCAGCAGGAAAATTTTTTTCTACCGGTCGTTATAAACCATAAACGATGTGTCTCTCGCGTAATCGGAGGAGCACGAGCAACAGAGGAAGCGTGAAAGTGAAATATAAATATTCAACAGAGAGCTCGTCGTGTGCACTGAGAGAAATGGATTGTATTTTAATCAAATATGTACAATCTTTTTAAATCGTATTTCATTAAAATAAATTTTTATTCAATTCAAATCAAGGAGAATTAACTTTTACAATCTTTATAAGCCTTTTTTTTTTACTTTTCTCCGCAGCCTGACAGTCCGTTTCGCTTGAATTTTAGGGTGGTTTTCTTTTTAATTCAAAATTTCATCGAATCCTGGCCGTGTCTTTTGCAATTTTCACTAAATTTTTCGTGTCAAAGTATTTTGCAGCGATAACTTGAGTTGGTGTGAAAAGTTATTGCATTGAATTGATCAAAATTCACATTTATTTGGAGGTTTTTTAAAAATATTTTACGATTAATCCGTTTATTTTCAACATTCTGGAATGAAATTATCGAGAAAAAGAAAAATGAAAATCTCAAATATGCGAATTGAGAATGGCAGCGTGCGACAGAGAGAATGAGAGAGAGAGAGTACTTATATAGTAGAGTTTTCATTGTACTCAACGTACTTAAGAAAATTAATCCGATAAAGCCCTGTTCAACTTTTGTAGCATGACAAGAGTATCAAAAGAATCTGATCATTCCAAAAAATTTGTCATCAACACGCGCGATCAAGCGCGCGCTCCTGCTATTTTCTCCGCTAAAGATAACATACTTTCTGAGGATGCTTTTGTCAATCCGTTTTGAAATTTTCTATGAATTTACAATTATTTTTCGCGAGTATGAGATTCATGGTTTTTACGATTGACGCAAGAACCTTAAAAACTCGAGGAATAGGGAAAACTTAGAGGCCAGGAAAGTAAAACGATATTACAGTGATGTTTTCGATGAAACATAACGATTATATCATTGAGTTGCTCAAGATCACGCATCCTTAAGAGTCATTGAATACAGTCGCGGAGTTTTAGGTGAATGCTTCGATCCACAACAAGCTCTGATATCGACATTATTATTATTTAAACCCCACACGGTCAGCTTTCGGAAATTCGTTTCACGAATAAAACAGTTTAAAAATTTTAGGCAAATATATTAACATTCCGATGTCTAAAACGTTGCTTTAAGGAGTTTCGGTACAGAGGACTGCGATTACGTGCATCGATAGGATCCGGTCAATCGAATTCGACAACTTTCCACTCTACCGTTTTCATAAGTTTATGCTTACTAGTCATATAGGCGGATATGCCATAGGCCATATAGACGAATCACATACGAGAATGGTTGACAGATGAAAATTCTCATTCTCACGGAATCGGAATCGAATCCGATCGGTGCACGCGTAATCGCAGTCCAGACCGGCGACGGGGAATAAGTGGGAAACGAGGGTGCGGCGGCGCGCGGTGAGCGGGGCATATGCATAAAACAAAAGAGAGTCTGACCGTTCATGCGCTATACCCGTGGATAGTGAGCTTATGTTTTGGCTCGTAACTATAATAAACCAGATGGACGAACCTATTTAAATTTGTTGACAGTCATATTAAAGATGTAATAAAGATCTGACTCTAGCTCGGAGCTTTTCCTGAAAAAAACAAAAGTAAGCTTTGGCAAGAGCCTCAATCTCATGAAGATCGCGTCTGGACCAAGTCCGTTAATTCGCGGATGTCTTAACGTAACGAGGTCCATGATAAATTAGTTCGTCTCATCGTTCCTCTACGTGTGAGTGTGTGTGTGTGTGTGTGCTTCAACTCTCGCGCTTTGTATACTCGCAGTTACAACGACAGAGTGTCATCCGCCCTGTCTCCGTTCTTTCTCTCTCTTTTTTTGTCCTCGAAACAGCGCCTTTTCCCTCTTAGACGTCACTTCCCGATTCCGTCTACGTACACAGGTGTATAATAGGAAGTTTCCGCGTACCGAGGTAGGTATAATACGAGAATTTCTCGTAGAGGAGAAGAGACAGAAAGCGAAAGAGAGAGAGAGAGAGAGAGAGAGAGAGAGAGAGAGCGAGAAATATAAAGTCCCCGGGGGTACGAGGACTCGTAATCAAAGAATTTCGTCGACTCGAGAAACGAAAGCGAGCCTCGAGGTAGCCGCGCAACCCCCCCCCCCCCCATCCTCGAGGAATATTTAAATACCCGAGACACGCGTACACCCACGTAACGAAATAAAACCCGACGGCGAATGAGACATCTGTCGGTTCTTTTAATTACAAGGGTACGTGTGCAGCACCATCGTATGTATATATAAGTCTTCTACTTTGCTCCTGCTGCTGCTGCTGCGCTCTCTTTTACTGATGCAGGCCCTGTCCACGTCTGTCCACGGCCCCCTTTTGTCGTGTTTGTCATTTTACTCTCGACCCTTTCGTTTCGCCACTCTTTCCATATTATACACGAATATATACATATATATATATATATATATATATAAATAATGAAATTAACAAGGTCTTATTCTACTTTTCGTAGAAAAGTCTCAACGTGTATTTCACATCGTTTCAACATTGTCTCGCGAAACAGACCTCTTTTATACTACCTCTGTCGTCACGTTCGTAAGACACATTAATTTCATTAACCGCGAAAAACCTGAAATTCCCTAGCCTCGTTAGTCCAATTATCGGTATTTCATCGATTCGTTAATTAAAAATACCGATGGTCTTTTTTTTTTACATTTAATAGCTCTCGCCACGATAACCGAAAGGCAAAGCTTTAAAACTCGCCAACATAAGTTTTAATTGATGTTGCATTAAATTGGAGGTAGGACCAGTTAAGATCGCTTTCGCGTCGGTGGCTATCTCAAAAATCAATTACCCATGTCTCTCTCAAATTGAAATATCAATTTTGTCGCGAGTTACGGAGTGATCGACGAGATTGAAAGACGATTAACTTCCACCCATATAATTAAGATCGAAAAGTCGAGAATTACGAGGACACGAGGGAGGCAACGATAATTTCGGCAGCATCTCCAGCGCTTGTATATAACATATCTATATATTTGCATATATTATTTCATATACGCGTGTGTATATATATATATATATATGCTTGAGCTGAGACTTGGTCGCAATAACGACAACAGCATCGCACGGGGGAGGGTTTAGCACACGGGGGCCAAGAATTAACGGTCTTAGTTGCCTTGTAGCACAAGTGTATGCCTCAAGGGAGAATGGCAAGAAGAGGGCTTCTCCGCTTTAGCGCGAGAACGCCATAAGTCCTACCGCTGACTCCTTTTGCCTATACACGGAGGGCCAACATACGCGCATAAAATACCAACGTAAACACGGAGGGAGGAAGGCAACGATGAAAGAGGAGAGAGAGTAGAGGCCAGGATGAATTACGAGGGAGGCGTCGGGCTATCAGTAAGAGAACCTCTCTCTCTCTCTCTCTTTCTCTCTCTCTCTCTCTCTCTCTCTCTCTCTCTCTCTCTCTCTCTCTCTCTCTCTCTCTCTCTCTCTCTCTCTCTCTCTCTCTCTCTCTCTCACTTGCTCAACTGCTTGTATTTTGCGAGTAACATCCCGATTTTATGGGGTCGACAGTCGCAAGGGATGCGCAAACTTCCGTTTCTCTCGCAGGTCTTCACCGTCGTTACTCTTTTCCCGCAAACACCATTCCGAAAATACAATAATAAGCAGCACGAGGCAGTACAATATAACCCTGTTAGGACAATTGACAGTTATAATAATGATGCTTAAAGTTCATTTGATAGCGAACGAAATAGTGTAATCGAATGAACCAGAGGGCCCCAGGAAACGTTGAATGAAAAATTAGTCGAATTTTCTCCAAAATTATAAAGTTTCTCGTGATTATAATTCAATCGATGCCTCTCGTATAATCGACCTCGAATGAACCCTCGCAAAATATATATTAAAAAACAAAAATAATGTGTCTCCGTCAGTATCAGGTGGGCTAACGAGTTATGCCTAATCTATTCTTCGGATTATCATAATGGCCATCGTCGTTATATCGCGAGCGGGCATGTCCTTTCTCGCCGTTATAGCATCATCGCACGTTGAAACGAAAAATCATGGTGTGCAAAGAAAAAAAAGCTTTCCTCGATACATATAAACTATATATATATATCTCTTCCCAACGAAGTAAAGTGATACATCTGAGCTTAATTTTTTTCGTTTTTTTTTTTCTCCACTTTCTTCGCTCTTCCTTTTCTCTCGGGATATCACTTTTCCTCGTAATTTCATGAGGACATATTATATATTCTAAATAATGTAATATAACGTCGCAGCACGGTGTGCTGCTTGTTCCAAGAGCCTTTAGCGAAACCTCGAAGTTTGGCAACTGTCGTCGTTTCTGTCCTACGGTCTCACGACAGACTGTGCACTTCTTCCTCGTATTATATACGTGTATGTATATATAATCATTCGCGACATGAGGGCGTAGGAAAGTCAAGCACGCGGGGCTAAATGAGGCTCGAGTAATCGTTCTCCGGCTTTTATGTATATATTGTTTAAAAACAACGTAAACTACAAGTGACGTTACACCAAAAGTCGAGAATCCTCCGCACGTATCATCCGCGCAAACTTCTGATTCACGAGGTGTCTCTTCCCTAATAAAAACTATCTCTTGCTGTATTACCGGATATGACGGATATTAGGTACGACGTTTACGACACATTATACACTTGATTTGGACGGAAAATACGTGTTTTCCTGTGTATACGAACGTAAATATATACACTGAAAAAAATGGTTCGGGATTTACAATAATACTGTTATTGTTGGCCAGTTATAGGTATACTGGTGAAAAAATATTTCCCACACAGAAAATGCAGTAGCCCTTTTAGAAAATCCCGATTGCCGTAAAGTTCATACAAATATGACTAGTGAAGTATTTCTAATTCAACAATAATATCGCTGGTGAAGGCAAAGCAGTTTTGTCTACGGCGCCTATACTGCGCCTTTGTGGACGACACTCAATCGTCTGGCTAGCTTAGTCATTATAAATAGCTGGAAATTTATCGTTTTTGTAAATCAGCCATACTAACATAGCTCGCGAAACTACACTGTATTGTTCAAACAGCTGTAGTAGCTGATTTTTACATGCCTAGCTATTTCAACCATATAGTATGGCTGCGAGAATAACGTTGTGACACATAGCTATACTAATATGGCTCGCGCAACTATACTACGTTTTTGGAACACCTACAGTAATCTGTTAACGCGTGGTGTCTATGCCTCTGCCTCGCGCGAAAACGAGACCTCGCTACGCAAAATTTGATAATGAACGAGTTTGTGAAGAAGAAACTGAACGAACGGAATCTTGATGAGCTTATACCAACATTTGAAGGTAAGTCTGTTCTCACTTATCTACGGAATATGTAAAAAAGGACTATTTTTCCTGTTATATAAACGCCAATCGTATAACAAGCGAATTTTTGTAGGTTAGGTCAACTGTCATTTTCCTGCAAGGAGAGTATCATATGTCTCCGGGCCATGGATTCTCTCAAACTTCCAGGTGTGTTTCATTAGCTCTAAAAATCAAGTCTCTTTTGCAAAATATTTATGTATGAATATCATTATCGATAACAGATGATTAAAATAAATATTCATGATTATGAAACATATTGGCTGAATTTTTACTGTGACCCGAATATCCCCTACTATATATACCTACCGATACGAGTATAGGTAGGTACAATATCCTGTAATTTATCTATATAAAATGAATTTATAATTCAGCCATATTCTTTTGGTAGTATGGCTGGTACGTCTACCTCGTATTCTAGCGTTTATAAAACAGCTCTACTAGTATTGTTGGTATACAAATAATTCTGCCTACACTGACAAAACTGCTATCCACGAAACAACATTGTATATGCTTGCTTCGGCTATACTAGTATGGCTGGTGTTCGTCTACCTCGTATGCTAGCGTTTATAAGACAGCTATACTAGTATGGTTGGCATACGCATAACTCGTGATGGTGAACTCAACCATACTATGGTATTGCTGAAATAGAGATACTTGTCAGATTCGCGGAGCTATTGGGTATATGTCTGTCATGACATAGTGGTATGCTTACGCCAACGATATTGTGTCAGTCATATTTGTATGGCTTTATTACCTAGATGGTATGGCAGTAGCGTATTTTCCCATATAATATGGCTGAAGCAATAATAATTATGGCTCGAATCGGGAAACTTTTTTTTCAGTGTAACTTGCACCGGTGTTCATTGGAAAGAGAAATACTTTTCGAGATACATTTAGTTTTAATATCAAAATGGTGGCATTAAAAAAAAAAAGAGAGAGAGGACCGAGTATGGTTGATTGATCGAATCCCTTGTCGATTGAAAACGAGGTCTTTTTGGACGCGGATAGCTCGTGATCGAGCTACGCTGAAATCGGATGGAACACGAGGAAGACCGTGCAATGTTGTAAAAGTGTTAAGGTCGTTGCGGTTAGAGTAGGAAAACCATTATCTCCCGACGCAACGGGCCATTAAACTCGCGAAAAGTAATATTTCTAATTACCTTAGACCGCGATGGCTCGTTTTCTTTTTCTCTGAACATGACCACACTATAACGTCGTCACTCGTTCGGGCTCCTCTTCTCTCTCTCTCTCTCTCTCTCTCTCTCTCTCTCCTCGGAACTTGTAATTTTGGTATTGAATTATGGAAACTCATTCATTACTCATTTTTTTTTGGTAATGGGTAATTTGAATTTAGTCTCTTACCTTTTTTTTTTAATAATATGTAATGGATTTTAATTCATGACCAACTATATTTTCAAAATAGATTATGGGAATTTCTTCCATTGTCCATTATTTTGGTAATGGGCACACCATTTATAATATGTAATGGAAATTTAGTTAATTCACTATTTTATATAATATGTAATGGATTTTAATTCATTACCAATTATTTTCATAACAGGTTATGGAATTTTTTCCATTGCCCATTATTTTCGTAATGGGTGATGGAATTTTATCCATTGCCCGTTATTTTGATAATGAGCAATGAAATTTAATCTGTCATTCATTATTTTGAAAATGGATAATGGAAATTATTCCATTACCCATTATTTTGGTAATTTATGGAAGTTAATGCATTACCCATTAGTTTTTTAATGGATAATGGGTATCGAAATTTTATTCATCACCCTTTCATCGAGTAATTGATACTGGAATCTCGATCCATTATTATGATTTTTTTTTTTTTCAATTATTAATGCATTATCTTTACATTGAAATTTTCACAACTCTGGTTAAAAGTGTTACACGTTTTTATTGTGAAAAAGAAAGTGACGAAATGCCAGTGACGCACAGGCGTGTAACCGCTGACTTCAATAACCCGTTGACCCAACTTTTGTTTTTCCAAACATCAAACTGACAAAGATTTCGAATAAAATTTTTAAAAATCATTATGGCAATATAAACACAGACTACTCTTGTGCAATGTTCAAGCCCAAATGTACCATATACATATTATATACAGCCATTATCTATATATATATATATGCGGTAGACGCGCGGGTCAGACAGACATTAATTTTCATAATTTCACAAACAAACAAAACGAAGAAGAAGAGAAAAAAAATTGTGACGGAACGAAGAAAAATTCGCGGTCGTCTGCCATATACTCCGGACGACCGCGACGAACGCCGTTGGAAAAGTGCGAATAAATCGCGTTCCTTTTTTTTTCTTTTTGTCACGGCCTTTGTTCATGAATAACGTGCGTGGGTGTATGCGCTTGCATCCTGGATATGCTCGCACAGGGAGCCCATGGAAAGGTCGGCATATCCGGACTCGGAGTGCAAAAGAGCCTCTCCTGGTGAATGGCGAGTCCAGTAACTAAACTCCCCCGATCTATGTATAAAAATTTACAAATATATACGTGTGTGTGTTTTTTTTTTTTTCGCCTCAAAACCAAGCATAGACATTCTTCCAAATCTTAAATATCAGCCAAAATAATCCATCGGTTTTGAGAATCCATTGAAAAAAAAAAAAAAAAAAGAAATTACATTCAACTAGAATTTTGGCTGAAACGATAAACATTCGCACAAAAAAGAAAAAATAACAACGAAGTTGATTGAGCAAGTTTTCGAAAAAAAATGTGACAGCCCGATGTTTTTTCAGTACGCACTATTGTTCAAATAAATCATCGTGTCAATTTTTTTTTTTTTTTGAATTTTCGTAATCGTCAAACAAAAGTTCAGCGTACAAATATTTCTTGCTCCAAAGTCAAAAAAGGATGTATTAAATTTTGAGAAAAAAAAAAAAGAAAAAACCAAAAAAATTCCTGTACATTTCATTGTCCATAAACAGACACCGGTCACAATATCCTCATAACGGATACGTTGAGCCTCTCCGAGTCTGCGAAATGTGCGCGTTGCATACATTTTTATCAATTATTAAGAACCAACGATGCGGTGCGAGGCAAATTTGCCTCGTTTTGCCCGCGTATATTCATCTGCGTATACCCTTTAACGCACAGAGCTTGTTCTCGTGTGTAAAGCCAGCGAGTGCCACAACGCACGATATATCATACGAGAGATATATATGCAATAAGCATTAATAACGTCCGCGAGTTAACCATTCTCGTCCCGTGGACCACTCTCGCGCCCACTGTTCTCCGAGATCCTTTATATCTATCCGTATCACCGCACAGTCTGCCCTTTTTTTTTTTTTTTTTTTTTTTTTTAATTTTTTGACCGGCCATGACCCACCCCGGTTGTGCATGTGTAAATTATATATATACCATCAGGGAGAAAAATCACTGCAGCGTGAAGAAAAGGAAAAAAAAATCGAGACTAATATGCAATATGTAGTCACGAGAAAGGACATTCGGGTACGGGATAGCATTTTTCTTCCCAAGGATTTTCCCTGCTACTTTTTGCTTCCTCTGCTAGAATATTTCCGGGTTATTTTAAAAATAAGAAAAGTCAACGACAACAAAAAGAACTTAAACAAGGAATCTCGTAATTCGGTTCAATTTTTTTTTTTTATAAGTTAAAATTATTTTTTCAACTTTTCTTTTAATTTTTTTTTCGTGAGAGAAAAAAATTGGATTCGATGAGAAGGAAAAATTAATAATTATATGCTTCCTCATCATCCTCGTGTATATGAGGAAGCATAATTGGTCATTTTTTCTTCAACTGTTTAATTCAAACGAATAAAGTTTAGAATTTAAAAAAAAACCTTTTTAATTTAATTTTTCTTTCTCATAAAGGAAGCTTTGTTTTTATGAAAAAAAAATCTCGAGATTTTCATGTCAAAGTACTTGAAATGTTCCAAATAGTCGAGAAATCATACTTGGAAAAAATGTCTTTATGTATGTGCTGGCCTTGCAAAATTCAAACAGTTATATGTCGAGAACGCCTTGAGCAATCGTGCCCAAATTTTGCACATAAGTAGAGCAGTAAGACCCGATGGTTTGATACAATTTTGGTCGAAATTGCTTGAATGTTTCATATTTTATAGAATTTTGAATTTTTCCAAAAAAAAAAAAGTCTATGCTCCCACTAACTTTCGTAAATTTTCAGCTACCGGGTCGAAACTTTTCGCATACATAGGTTAGGAGACAAGGATAATTGTTATTGAATCAGGCGCCAATCCATCGAAGGGTTAAGATTTTATGAAATTTTGAATTTTTATGGGAAATAGTAACTCTGAAATTCGTGAATTTACCACTATATCGAGCCGGCACTTTGCACATATATAAATGAGCCAGAGGATACTGACGCTCGGTACTGAGTTTGAAAATAACTGCTAAGTGAGTTTAGATTTTCCAAAAACTTTGAATTACGTGGAATTTTGAATTTTTATGAGAAACCATACGTTCGCTCAAACTTTTGTGAATTTATCACTACCGAGCCAACAATTTACACATGAATAACCTAAAGGACAGTAATTTTCGGTATTGAGTTTGAAAATATTCGCTAAAGAGTTTAAGATTTCTCAAAATTTTCAACTTTTTAATATTTTTTTTTTTTTAATGCTTATAAAAAATAATATGGCTTGCACTGACTTTCGTGAATTTGCTAATATCGTGCTGGCGCTTGCCACAAAAAAAAAAGCCAGTGGACACTAATGTTCGTTAAAAAAGTGTTAGTTAAAAAATGTTAGTTATGCCACTACATCGTAAGATTCATTGACCATCCGAGTAATTATTGCTTGCTCACAGGCATTGATTTAGCCGAAAAGTGAGGGACAAATTTTCTGCAGTTTCAACGTTGCAAGCATGAAATTAGTTTTGAAAAAACATTAACAATTTTGAATTATCGAAATCGTATTCGTGCGAAAAAGCATGCAAATCGGAAATTTGCACATTTTGCTTCCCCATTATGTTATCTTGCTCGCAGAGCTTCCTCCATGGGAAAGCCAAATTTGGCAAATCCATTTGGCTCATAAAATGGATCTTTGTAAGCCAGTACAGATAAATGAGAAAGCAATTTTCAAGTTTGCAATTTTCACGCTTTTTATTTATTGCTCCTTTCCTCGTAGGAGTCATAATTTAAACGCGTGCAGCTCCCAGCTCTCCTCGACCGAGGTACGTCGAGTGAGATGGCATCCGGGATCGGCCAACGATTCACATTTGTTGGTTCTCACGTCGGAAAACGCTTTTCAGTGAGTTTCGCCAAATTTACTTATCGATAAAAAATCAAATTAACATGAAAAAAAAAAAATGCATTAACGATCTCCATTTTTTTTTCCACGGTTTTATTTGCATTTAATTGTTCATTTTTCTTTTATTTTGCTCTATATGTAGAGCTTTTTATTTTCGTGAAAACAAAAAAAAAAAATATCTCTATCATTTAATTGAGATTTTACGAATTAATGACCCAATGAGCCTGCTGTTTAAATTATCTTTTGGAGCAATGACGTTTGCGTGAGAAAATCTTGTCGAAATCTTGAGCAATCATTTCTTTAATTTATTCAATTTACCATCTATAAATGCGTTATTTCTATTTTTTTAGTTTTTTTGTTTGTTTGTTCATTCGTAAAAATCAAACCTTCGATTCAATTGACTGAGAATTCATTCGAAAAAAACAAAAAAACAGAAAATTTACAATATTTTTCGAACTTATACGAGAAAAATTTGAACCCTGAATTTTTCACGAATTTTACGAATTAATTAGAAAAAAAGAAGAAAAAAAAAAAAGGAAATTATATTAATCGTAAAATTGTCAATGTGACCCGAGGCTTTACGAGTGCGAATTGGGTAATTCGCCGAGATTGATGAGAACGTGGAAAGTTGGTCCGACGCCTTCGGGCTCATCCACGGGCAAGTACATACCGAATATCGAGTCACTCGGTGAGACCGCCGTGGATTTTGATATCACAACGCCAACGCTGAAGATCGAGCGCGACGCGAGAGGCGGAAATAATAAAAAGTACGATTGGAACGAGATAGATTGGCCGATTTGCGTGCTATGCGGAAACGGTGACGTTCTGCTCGTTCATGGAAATATATTGTCCGAGAAGTGAGCAAAATTTAATCCTCCCCGAGAACTCAAACGAGCAAATTTCGATGATTTGTTTTTTTTTTTTTTGCAATTTTTTTTTTTAATCATTTAACATTTTTATTCTTCACAATAGTCTATCGAAGCCAGTTGTTCTGGGATCACTGACGATGTATCCACCTGCCTATGATAATTACGGTATTGACTCTTGCTCGATAATGTGCATACAGACGACACCACCGACGGTCGTAATAGCAACGTGCACGGGAAAAATTTATCACGCATTATTGCTGAGAGACTCGTCGACTCAGGACGATGACGAAAAACAGGTACACGTTAAATTTCATTGGCAAAGAACAATTTGACATTGTTTTTTTTTTTTTTTCTTCTTTTTTAAAATTCTTACAGGCAATTTTTTCGTGAATTTCTCTTGAATTTTATGAATAAGCATGGTTTTTTTTTGGCCTATCGAAACAATGAGTTTTTTTTTTTTTTCCTTAAAATTCGACGAAAATAAATTAAAAAATATTTTCCTCCGCTTCGATAAATGTTGTATGATTTTTTAGGACACATTCAACTCGTAATAAGTCTGTGGTACGTGAAATTTTGTTGGCAAAGAACAATTTGATATTTTATTTTTATTTTTTACATAGTACAGGGAATTTTTTTCACGAATTTCTCCCGAGTTTTATGAATAAGCATGGTTTTTTTTTTCTTCTATCGAAATAATAATATTTTTTGCTCAAAATTCGATAAAAAATAAATTATAAAATATTTTCCTCCGCTTCGATAAATGTTGTATGATTTTTTAGAACAAATTTAACTCGAAATGAGTCTTAGAATACATGGTACGTGAAATTTAGTTACCAAAGAACAATTTGACATTTTTTTTCTCTTTTTTACATAGTACAGGGAATTTTTTTCACGAATTTCTCCCGAGTTTTATGAATAAGCATGGTTTTTTTTCTTCTTCTGTCGAAATAATAATATTTTTTGCTCAAAATTCGATAAAAAATAAATTATAAAATATTTTCCTCCGCTCCGATAAATGTTTTATGATTTTTTTAGAACAAATTTAACTCGAAATGAGTCTTAGAATACATGGTACGTGAAATTTAGTTACAAAAGAACAATTTGACATTTTTTTTCTCTTTTTTACATAGTACAGGGAATTTTTTTCACGAATTTCTCTCGAGTTTTATGAATAAGCATGTTTTTTTTTCTTCTTCTGTCGAAATAATAATATTTTTTGCTCAAAATTCGATAAAAATAAATTATAAAATATTTTCCTCCGCTCCGATAAATGTTTTATGATTTTTTTAGAACAAATTTAACTCGAAATGAGTCTTAGAATACATGGTACGTGAAATTTAGTTACAAAAGAACAATTTGACATTTTTTTTCTCTTTTTTACATAGTACAGGGAATTTTTTTCACGAATTTCTCTCGAGTTTTATGAATAAGCATGTTTTTTTTTCTTCTTCTGTCGAAATAATAATATTTTTTGCTCAAAATTCGATAAAAATAAATTATAAAATATTTTCCTCCGCTCCGATAAATGTTTTATGATGTTTTAGAACAAATTTAACTCGAAATGAGTCTTAGAATACATGGTACGTGAAATTTAGTCACAAAAGAACAATTTGACATTTTTTTTTCTCTTTTTTACATAGTACAGGAAATTTTTTCACGAATTTCTCCCGAGTTTCGTGAATAAGCATGTTTTTTTTTCTTCTTCTGTCGAAATAATAATATTTTTTGCTCAAAATTCGATAAAAAATAAATTATAAAATATTTTCCTCCGCTTCGATAAATGTTGTATGATTTTTTAGAACAAATTTAACTCGAAATGAGTCTTAGAATACATGGTACGTGAAATTTAGTACCAAAGAACAATTCGACATTTTTTTTCTCTTTTTTACATAGTACAGGGAATTTTTTTCACGAATTTCTCTCGAGTTTTATGAATAAGCATGTTTTTTTTTCTTCTTCTGTCGAAATAATAATATTTTTTGCTCAAAATTCGATAAAAAATAAATTATAAAATATTTTCCTCCGCTCCGATAAATGTTTTATGATTTTTTTAGAACAAATTTAACTCGAAATGAGTCTTAGAATACATGGTACGTGAAATTTAGTTACAAAAGAACAATTTGACATTTTTTTTCTCTTTTTTACATAGTACAGGGAATTTTTTTCACGAATTTCTCTCGAGTTTTATGAATAAGCATGGTTTTTTTTCTTCTTCTGTCGAAATAATAATATTTTTTGCTCAAAATTCGATAAAAAATAAATTATAAAATATTTTCCTCCGCTCCGATAAATGTTTTATGATGTTTTAGAACAAATTTAACTCGAAATGAGTCTTAGAATACATGGTACGTGAAATTTAGTCACAAAAGAACAATTTGACATTTTTTTTTCTCTTTTTTACATAGTACAGGAAATTTTTTCACGAATTTCTCCCGAGTTTCGTGAATAAGCATGGTTTTTTTTCTTCTATCGAAATAATAATATTTTTTGCTCAAAATTCGATAAAAATAAATTATAAAATATTTTCCTCCGCTTCGATAAATGTTGTATGATTTTTTAGAACAAATTTAACTCGAAATGAGTCTTAGAATACATGGTACGTGAAATTTAGTTACAAAAGAACAATTTGACATTTTTTTTCTCTTTTTTACATAGTACAGGGAATTTTTTTCACGAATTTCTCTCGAGTTTTATGAATAAGCATGTTTTTTTTTCTTCTTCTGTCGAAATAATAATATTTTTTGCTCAAAATTCGATAAAAAATCAATTATAAAATATTTTCCTCCGCTCCGATAAATGTTTTATGATTTTTCAGAACAAATTTAACTCAAAATGAGTCTTAAAAAGCATTGTCAATTGTCAATTTTTCATTTTCCACGTGTCATGTATTCCATCCTATTTGTCCTACCGGAGGAAAGAATTTTTTTTTTTTTCAATATACTCCGAATTCAACTTTTTTCAAGTGCGAAAGATTTTTTGTTTTTTCGCTCCTCGCCCTGCGTGTGCCCTGTAATTATGTTAAATAACACAATTACGATCCCATACGTGGCATCGTCAACGTGGACAGAAATATATTTTTCTAAATTTAAAAAAAAAAACAAAAAAAAATTCTCCACACCCAATTAACTCGATAAAATAATAAATTAACGAGCCAGATGAATTCATGTGTGCCTGAAAATGACGTTTGTCCTTTCTTCCTCGTCTTCTTTTCCTTCCGGTCCAGACGAGATCTCAGTACGGCTCTACGTACAGTCTTCACACACCCGAGGATGCACTTTTCGTTTACGAGTGCGTCGAATTGGAGCTCGGGCTTTTATTCACCGAGCAGGACAAAAAGTACAGCTGTCCGATAAACTTGCACACCGACAAGGGCAACAAATCGAGGTAAAGTTGGAAAAATTTGAAAAAAAAAAAATAAATTTAAAAAAAAAAACCTCATTTTAGTATTTTTTTTTTTATTTTTTTTATTTTTTATTTTTTTTTATTGCTCGGCAGATATTTCTGTTCGCACAACGCTGGTATTCACGCTATAACATTGCCAATGGTGTCACAGTTGGACGAGTACGTTGGAGCTAAAGAAGGTTCGTCGAAATTATTATTATCGAAATTTTGTCGAATTGGCTTTTTTTTTTTTTCGTATTATTATTATTCAAATTTTGTATTTCTTATTTTTTTTAATTTCTTTTTTTACTTTTTTTTCAGAAGAGGCAGATCTTCATTTGCCAACGTCTCTGAATCCATCGAATTCGCAGTATCTCGTGTGTACACGAACCAAGCACACGATAATCGAGGAATCAACGCCGATTCTCGGCTTTGGACTGTTGCAACAGCCATGCCCGATTCTCATAGGGCTTCTTCATACCGGACTCGTGGTCGATCTGTCGGTCGTCGATCTGGATTATCTGCCACGTGTCGATTCACCAAAGCCCACCATCAGCCCGAGCAAAAAGGTATTGCGAGAATTGCTGGAAAATTTGAAAAAAAAAAAAAAACAAAAAAAACAAACCAAAAACCCAAATTATCATCTTGACGATTTTTATCTTTGCGGAAAAGTAGTTTTTTTTTTTTTTTTGGGTTTTTCAATTTTAATTTGGCTCGCGATGAAATTTCGTGAATTTTGATGAAAAATATGAAACGATAAATTATTATATTCACGTATCGATGATGGTGTATAGCTCGAATTTTGAGTTTTTTACAATTATTTATATTTTTTTTCCTAAAATTTCATATTTCGCGAAAAAATAAATTTACTCCAGATCGATTGTCACGAGAAAGCAAAAAAAATATCAACGAACCTTCAATAATTTTTCATTACGTTTTAATGTTTCTCCCCGCCCCTTTTTTTTTTCTTTTTTTTTTCTTATTCATTCAAAGATCACGAGAGAACCGTTCGACGCTTACATACGTAATCTGCTGAAAAACAACTCGACGTCTCAGCCAATCACGAAATTGGGAATTCGTTCGAAGCTCACGGCCAAGGAATGCCTCGAGGTATGTCATATCGCAGAATCGTTATTTTACATTCGAAAGAAAGAAGAAAAAAAAAATCATCGTTTCAATATTTTCCATAATTTGGATTGAATTTATGTTTTTTGTTTTTTTTGTTTTTTTTTTTTTTTTCCCCTCATTCTCAGCTGCTCGATCGTGCCACTCACGTTTTTCGCAATCAGCATTTCGCCAGGCACGACAAAGTTCGGGCTGAAATTGAGAAAAAAGTGCGTGCCCTTAAAGCATTGAAGAATCATCAATTGAGGGAGCTCGATACGCTCAAGGAGACGAGAAGAGAATTGCAAAATATGGCTGAACATTTGGCCGAACGTTATGAGGACATCAACGATACCCAGTTTCGTTTGGCCAAGAGGTAAAATTTAAAAAAAAAAAAAAAAAAAAAACGATATTTACATAATTTTGAGGAATTTTGAAATTTATAAACTCATCTGGAGCACAGAACATGCCGGGGCGAATCGTCACAGTGGCTTTATTAAATCCTTCACTGGCAGACGATTCTGAGACTTGGGTTAACATTTCTGGCAGTGAAAAAAAAAAAAAACGTCGGAGAAAGAGCTCACAAATAATGTACTCCGGGGACGTTTTGTCATAATTTTACACTTGCTCAGAATCATCGGCAGCGTTCTTTTCTGGCAGGACATGGAGAAAAATGTTCTGTATCAAGAAAATGAGAAAAGAATGAAATTAAAAAAAATGAAAAAAATATATATAAAGTGGAAAATGAAAAAAAAAAAAGGATAAAATTATTTAAGGTGGCTCATCAGTGAATTAAAAAACCGGCGATACGAATGAAACTTCGGGAGAGTGTTATCTAAGATGCAATGAACGCTCTCTCAAAATTTCAGGGTATGTTGCCAGGCAAATTATTGCGAACGAGTAATTTAAAATTACCTATTTTAGCATGGGTCTTATGGCAGTTGATTCCATTTTCACCGGAAGTGACATGATATCTTTTGATAAAGACGAGAGTTCTTATTCAAATTTTGAGTATTGAAAGATGAAATCGTGAACTTTCCAATGGTATTTAAAAAATTGTGTCTTGCCAGGGATTTTCCCGAGAAATTTAATCGCGAAAGTCATCGTGTGTGCAAATCTCGGATACAATATATATGTCTGTCATTCTGCACGCGAGGAAACATATGAATATCAGCTATCGTTTTTGACTTGATCGCTCTGACAGCGTTAAATACTTTTGTCAGTTGAGACTTTATTTATATTATTTATAATAAATTATAAATAAAATATCACGGGAAACGTCATCGAAATTCATAAATTTTATTTAGACAGAGTATTTAGAAAATATTATGATAGGTTTATGATTTTTTTTCACGTCACGATTTTTGACTAGTGCTGTCACTGATGGGCCGCCTTAAAAAGACGAAAAAAATTATTTAAAAAGACTTAAAAAAAAAAGATGAAGTGGAAAATCACTTCGGGCCTTGAAAGTAACTCAACAGCTAATGCGGGAGGTTTTTTTTTTTTTTTTTTTTTTTTGAGAAAGATTTGGATATTTAAGCCCAGCATTAGATCTCGTTTTCGTCCAACAACCTCGAACTCGTGTCGCGCGGATCGAAAAACCCTCCGAACACCTTGTTTGATAATGATTCACCGGATTTTAAGATTTTTCGAAATTACGGTCGCCATATTGAATCAGCCATATCAGAACAAAAGAATAAAAAAAAAGGGGGGGGGGGCTGAATGGAAGGGACAAAGAAATGTCGACAAGTTCAAGATGCGGCAACATGGAAAGGACGGGGGAAAAAAAAAGAGAGAGAAGGATAGAGAACTTGAACTTATTTGCAACTTTTAAATTATTTAAAAGATAATTATTCAAAAACATCATTTCCATAGATTTTCTCAATCACTCATCATTATTTAATTAATTATATCAGCTTGAAAATTGAATTGCATTTCAAACGTACAATCGCGTGGCAATGACGTCACAGCACCCAAGTGCAGCAGCGCCTCTAGCGGTAAAATTAAGAAATTCAAGCAGCTAATAATCCCTAACCCCAAAAATCATAATGACTTATTGTACCGCGAACAATCGAAGAAAGTGTGCAAATATTGTTTTGTACCGTGTTGCAAAAACAGAACCGCATCAACACCGGAAAAAGAGTTTATTTGCTTTAGAAACATCTCTGAATCGATTTTTGGCAAATTTTCAGATGTCGCTTTCATGTATCCTTGATTTTTTTTTTTTTTTTTTTACGCAGCTCTTGCAGTTTCGCGAATTTTTTTCACCGACGGATAAAATTATCCGACGGATATCCCATCCTTTTAACATGGCTTATCCGGCGGATAACTATATCCGGAAGATAATCCTAGATGAAAAAAACCGGGCATAACCTTATGCCTCAGTACCGAGGGGTGTTGTGACCTCACTCGGCCCGCAGAACGCATAAATTACTTACAATTTTTACACCTCAAGATATAATAATTTACTTGCTTAAGTGAAACCGATGCAATGTTAATTAGCTTCAGAAAATACTTAACTATGACGGAATGATAAAAAGAAAGAAGAAAATCGTTAATATGCAAGTTCTCCGTTGGAAGTGCCAGGATATGCGAAGAACGAGATGAGACGATGGAGCATTTATTGAACGTAAAAAAGGGTAGAGAGTTAGTGACGGAGAAAGCAAAAAAAAAAAAATAATGCAGGGGAATAGATGGAAGGAATCGATGAATGGACAATGGGGAAAGAAATTGTAAATATTCTGTGTGGGGAAAATACAAAAAGTGACATAGAAGAGTTGTATAAAAAAAAAATTAGTAAGGGGGCCAGAGAAAGAGTTGGAGCGGAGGGATAAATAAGGACTGAGAAATAAAAGTGTGATAAGGCGATGTGTATTTTGAGGAAATTATTAGTATTTTGTAAAAAAAAAACTTGACAAAGTTATATGAAATTTTATTATAAATTCACGAGTAATGAGTAAAAATTATCCCAACTCCTTGAATATGAAAATAAATACCCACGCAAGAAGAAGTTTTAGGCAAAATGATTTTTTTTTTTGAATTTTTAGTTTACTTTGGTTAATCGAACAAATAAAAACTTGTAATAACTTTCTTACATTGCAGCGCACTAAGTCGAACTAATATTTCTCGTTCAATCAAGTTTTCACAAGGGAAGGTCAGAACCTTCCCTTGTAAATCGTTAATTAACAATTAACGATTAATTAACCTTAATGAATTAATTAATTATTAATTAATTAATTATTAATTAATTAATTATTAATTAATTAATTATTAATTAATTAATTATTAATTAATTAATAATTAATTAATAAATATAATAATTAATTAATAATTAATTTATAATTATTAATTAATTAATAATTAATTTATAATTATTAATTAATTAATTAACCTTCCCTTGTAAATCGTTAATTAACAACTATAGCGTTAGGATCGAACGAAATACGATACTCTTCAATCGCTAGCCCAGAAGTTTTACTCGAAACATTGGGCGTATCGCGATCTTTCTCAAGTATTAAAATTCGAAAAATACGCAAATCTTGAAAGAAAACGGCGCGAGAACTAGCCCCGCTCTATCCCGAAACTTCTTCGAGCGGTCCTCCGATTTCAAATATCTTCAAATTTGTTTTAATCTCCGGAGTATAAATTTCTTCAAGGACTCGAGAATCTCAAGCAAACTCCATTGAGCCCGATGAAAGTAATTGAATCGTGGCGTTTGTGGGTGTTTGTTTGAATAAAAAATAAAAAAACAAAAAAATTTTTAATTCAGGGCGAAGGAAGTTTTGAAACTTGTGAATTACAAGGAGCCATCGATGTCGAGCTCGGAGAGAGCCGAAGCAGCCGAATTGAGGAACACGGACGACAAGGTGTCCCAGCTCTTCGTGAGGCTCGGTCAATTGAAGAAAAAAGTCACGAGCCAATCGAGGCACTTTGAGACGATGGAGAAATCCGAAAAGCAGAAGGAACTCGTTTTCAGCAAGAGGCAGGAGGAAGCGATTAAAATGAATCTTGGCAAAATGTAAGTTAAATTTACATTGAAGTCGTTTCGATTTTTTTTTTTTCCCTTTTTCAAGAGTGATGATCGGTGCAGTTAAAAAGAAAAAACCACTTTACATCTCGTTTCCATTGCTCGTCGAGCAATGGAAAAAAAAAAAAAACAATTTTTTAAAAACGAATAACTCGATTTTTTTTTAATTACTGAATTTTTTTTTTTGTCTATCGCAAAATATACGAATTCAATGAATATTTGTTACAGGGGAAAGGATATAGGCGAGCTGATATCTCAAGTGAAGATGCTCGAGGAAGAAGTGGATGTCTGAGCAGGATCCTAAAAATCCTAAAATCTTATACTTGGAAAAAAAAAAATTTCTTTTTATCTCATTTATTCTTAATTTTTTTTTTTTTAATTTTTTTCCTACAAAAGTATTCGACAGAAACATTTTGAATAAAAAAATTGTCAGGTGGGGAATATATTTATATTGAATTTTCAATGAATTTGGAGTACCAGGATGAGGCTCGGTCAGCGGCTTCGTCGGCGGTGTAACGAGGAACGTAATTGAGATGAATCGAGGCTCTCGTACGATCGTAGAGTATCACCGAGCCCATATAAGCTATCAGGCTTCTCGGTGATATCTTAAATTACGTTGTATGATCGTTTATAAAAGTTGAAACGACATTTTTTTGTTTTTTGTTTTTTGTTTTTACAAAAATTACGAGACACGATAAATTTGAGGCATTACCGGTAGCTTATTGAAAAATCCGAGATCCAAGCTCGCCAATATTTCAATGATCCAGCTGCAAAAGTAGGAAATTAACGTCGGTACGGTCCGGTACGACGGGGCAATGCAATTTTTCGTTATTTTCTGGCAAAAGCGGAGAATATCGACGATCGGTGTGTCGTCGGTGATGATAACGGGAAGTCCGGCTATCGTTTCGGGACTTTTCCTGAGTATATTTTTCGCGCATACGAATGCCCATGCCGCGTTACCTTTTGTGTGAGGTGAGGGTAAAAAAAAATTTGAAAAATTATGAATTTTTCAAGATTTGCGCCAACATCGGGGACTAAATTTTGACTAATTGCAGACGTAGCCGCGATTTATTATGTTGAAAATTGACGAATTAAATCCTCCAATTTCGCTAACTTTTTCCAACGATGAAGAAAAAAAAAAAAAATTACATACCCACATAAGTGATCTGTTGCTTTCCGCCCATACCGGCCAAACGTTGCAAAGTATTGCCACGTTTTTTTCCAATCTTGAGAAATTTGCCGATAAATTTTTCATCGCCCTCGCCGTAGAGCAACGACGGTCTCAAAGCCAGCGTGTGCATAACACCTTTTCCTGCTCAAAGAGTGAGAAAAAAAAAAGCATTAAAATATCGCGTGTCCAATGACGGAAGGTCGTAAGCGCCAAAAATACGATTTTGGTGGCAAAAGGTCGTATAAAAAATTTTTTTTCAATTGCATTCGCTTTGAGGAGTTTCGGTGGCGCTATTGGAAATGATGCCATTGACTCAATTTTTTTTTTTTTTTCAAATAAGTGACAAATATATAAAACGTGAACTGCTCGTATTTCAAGTCGATCCTCCGTGTCGTTTTTGTAAAAATAATTTTCGAAAATTTGGTCTTATACACGGGGAGTAAATGGGAGCAATATTTTTTCGAGCTGTCAATTCCATTAAAATACCCGCATAAAATTTATGTCAGATCTTTATTGGATCTTTAATATGACCGTCAACAAATTTGAATTAAGCGTTGAATTAAAAATACCCAAAAATTCATACGTCAACTGGACATAACGAGAAAGCTACTTCCGCCTAAAAAAAAACTTTATTTACAACTAAATTCAAATAAAGCCACCCACTTGAAATGGTTTTTTTTTTTCCCAATTATTTTTACAACTTTGAACGTCTCCCGCGCCGGAGTTATTAACTTTAGATAAATGCCATCGGGGACTTTTTTTATAGAGAATTTAGTTATCTAGATAATGATTTATGAGCAATCTTACTCTATTACGTATAGTTTGAGCAGCGTTTCGAGTTGAAGCGCAAAAAGTGAAAAATTTTCATTGTATCTATTTTTGCACATTTCACAAGTTATTATTTGTGCGATTTACTATGAAAAGACGCTGAGAAAAAATTCCAGTATTTTTATTCCGAAAAAGGAAAAGCCTAATTCGACAAGTTGAGTTCGGCAAGATTGTCGGTCGCGTCTGAAATCGACAGCGTACGCCTCTTTTTTTTTCAGCATTTTTAAATATGTTACGTTTAATTACTCAACGAAAATGCTCCTAATCAAGGCGAGCTTTCGTATACACGGTTTCATTATATATATAGAACTAGGTCATCCAATTTTTCAAAGCTGCTGGCATTTCAAGTTCGTGAATTACAGAACGATTGGAACTTTTTTTTTCATGTGTGGCCATAAGAGCGCATGTTAAATAATGTTTCATTAAACATTTAAGGAGTTTCGGTACACCTATTGAAAATGCTGCCATCGACTCAATTTTTTTTTTTTTTTAATAAGTGACAAATATATAAAACGTGAACTGCTCATATTTCAAGTCGATCCTCCGTGTCGTTTTTGTAAAAATAATTTTCGAAAATTTGGTCTTATACACGGGGAGTAAATGGGAGCAATATTTTTTTGAGCTGTCAATTCCATTAAAATACTACCACCCGCATAAAATTTACGTCAGATCTTTATTCGATCTTTAATATGACTGTCAACAAATTTGAATAGGTTCGTCCATCTGGTTTATTAGTCACAAGCCAAAACATAAGCTCACTATCCATGGGTATAGCGCATGAACGGTCCAGACTCTCTTTTGGTATGTACATGCCCCGCTCACCGTGCGCCGGCGCATCCTCGTTTCCGCTTATTCCCCGTCGCCGGTCTGTACCGAAACTTTTTAAAAACATAGCAACCGCCTGGATCCATTAAAATTAGCATGAAAAAAACGTAAGCGCAAAAAAGATCGTATCAACCAAAAATCGATGAAAAAAAAAAAGATACGACCTTTTGTCATTATCTTCCCGAGCGAAATGACAAAAGGTCGTAGAATTTTTTTTTTTTTTCCTCGAATCGCACCGGAAACACCTGAAACGCGAAGATCCGTCGAAATTTTGAACTTCCGGACGTCCAACCGAAAAATCGTATGTGCCGCGGATGAGTGAAATGTATTTTTTGATTACAAAATTTTCAACGCCGATGCGCTAAAATCTTTACTTTTCGTAATTCGCAACTAAAGTCTTGATATTTGAAAAAACTTGATCGTATCCCCCAAAAATAATATTTTTCGGAGGATACGACCTTCCGCAATCAGTCTACGCAATTTTTTCTCTTCGCGTTGGTAATAAAAAGTCGTATCCGCCAGTACGCAACGACCTTCCGTCATTGGTTGACCAACTTTTTAATTTCAACGTTTCTGCACATAATTCCGCGTTCTTATTTCAAATACGAAAGAAAAAAAAAAGTTATACGACCTTTTGTCATTTTTAATGGCAAAAGGTCGTATCATATCATAAATAGTAGAATCATTTTTGGTTTTCTCAGCGTTACGATAAATTTGGAGAAAAAAAAAAAGAAAAAATATCAACGGACCATTCATCAAGGATTTTCCATTTGCCTGTAGTACCAATTTCTCAGCTCTGAGCTTCGACGACGCGTACTCGCCGAAAATTAATTTATCCTCGTTTCTCGGTGTACCGATCTTCGTCTCGTTGGCATACGCGACAATAGCGATTATTCCGAATCTTCCGTACGAACGCAGTGTCGACTCGGTCGTGCCGCAGTATATGAAACTACCGACACCCTCCTCGATGCATAATTTCAACAAATTTTCCGTTGCCAGAACATTATTCTCGTGCAAAGCATCGCCGGACGATGGAAAATCATATGACACAAGGGCAGCGCAGTGCATAACAACGTCGACACCGCTAACGAGCCGGCGACATGACTCGCGATCCCTCAAATCCTTCTGATAAATTTTCACTCGTCTCGAATAATCCTCGTCGAGGATTTCGTCGAAATTTTTTGTCCCATCTTCCGGCAATTTGTCCAATCCACGAATTTCCAGCACCGTTCCGTCCATACGCAAATGCTCGATCACATGTCGACCCAAAAAACCTCGTGCACCTGTAAAAATTGGCCATTTTTTTTTGTTTTTTTTTATAATCGTGCCTCGCACTGTTGAAATTTTAATTTTTTTTTTTTTAATAATCGCGCCTCGTAATGTTGAAATAATTCGATCATTTGGACATTTTGGTTTACAAAAAAAAAAAGTAAAAAAAATCATCCGGAGATGGACGAAAGTTAAACGATAAACTTTATGAAGATTCGTTATTATTATTCGAAATTTTGCTATAATTTAGCGTCGTTAATTCTCGCAGAGTTCAATATCAAGCATTGCCTGGCGTCATTTGTCTGGAAAGTTTTAAATTAGGTTTTTTTTTTTTTTTCGAAAATTTCAATATTCCATCGAATCCTTCTACATGTCAATTTGGAAGAAAAAAAAAATTACTAAATCTACAAAATACGATCATCAACTCCAGGATATGTAGGCTTTTTTTCAAATTTTAATGGTCTCACTCCCCAAATCGGTTTCAAATAAATGAAAAAAAAAATCCTGAATTTTTTCAGATTTTTATTTTGATGATTTATCTTGGCCCAGCGAGGTCAAAGTTTCCCATAAGAATAGCATGGGGTTTTCAAGGATAAATGTATAAAATTCGAAAGCACGAATATTTTTCAGCCGAAAAATCTGAAATTTTTGGAACTTCGTCTACATTGATGCAGCTATATGTGAAATAAAATTGATAACATTATTTTTTTTTTAAGTTTTCTTTGGATCATTTCACGTCGAATAGATTTTTTTTCTCAAAAACACGGTTTTCATTGATTTTTTATTTATAATAATTGACAAAAAAAAATATTTCTCAGCCTAATAGTTCAAAATTCTCTGAAACTAGTCTGCAATGATGCCAGTTTATGAAAAAAAAAAATTTTAAACGTTATTTTTACAAATTTTATATGGGTTGTTGCACATCTACTCAGTATTTTTCCTCGAAAATCACAGTTTTTGAGGGATTTTTTTTTAATAGTATTGATAAAAATAAAATATTTCTCAACTCAATAATTTAAAAGCCTTGAGAATTAGTCATCAATGGTTTTATTATATGGAAAAAAAATTTAACTTATGGTATCCAATATGATTTTGTTTTTTAAATTCTTCTCTGATTATGGCATTTAAAAAGATTGAAAAATTGACATCTACATCAGTACTCTATTTTCTCTGTAACATATGAGCATTATATAGGTTATTCCATTGTAATTCGATAATTAACGAACTTTATTGCATAGAAAACCAACTTGTACCTGAAAAACCGTGATTTTCAAGGAAAAATGCCGAGTAGACGTGGAACAAGCCAAATAAAAATTGTAAAAATAGTGTTTTTATTTTTTTTTCATGAACTGGCATCATTGCAGACTAGTTTAAAAGAGTTTTGAACCATTGAGCTAAGAAATATCTTTTTTATCAATTATTATTTAAAAAAAAAAAGTTGAAAATCGTGTTTTTGAGAAAAAATAATGTTATCAATTTTTTTTTTCATGTAGCTGCATCAATGTAGATGAAGTTTCAAAAGTTTTAGTTTTTTTGGCTGATTAATATTCGCGCTATCGAATTTTTTAAGGTAAATCCTTAAAACCCCATGTTATTCTTATGGGAAACTTTGACCTCGCTCGGCCAGAGTCAATCATCAAAATAAAAATCGGAAAAAAATTCAGGAATTTTTTAAAATCTATTTGGAACCAATTTGGGGGGTGAGATCATTAAAATTTCAAGAAACCCTGAATAAGGACCACCCCAATGGAGAATGTACAATCACATTTGTCAATTCATCGTTTAAGGGGAGCAGCTACTTTGGATGCTTCGAAAAATCTATTTTTTTTTTCAAATTCAATAAATCGTTAACAAAATATCTCAAGAATACATCCTGAGAATTTCAAAACGGTATTCGGATTCCCTCTAACGGTATGTATATGATCGTTAAGACACTTTATCGCTTCATTGATGACATTTGACTTTGAGTTTTTCGTTTGTCAGACCTTAAGCGTGTTTTTCTCGAAACGATATTTTTTTCAATTTGCGGGAATCATAACTCAAAAACTTGACGATCGATCATCTTCAAAATTGAAACACGTTTGCATAATATAATTTATCGAAGGATAAACTTAAAGTTGGAAAGATTGGATTGTTCGAAACATATTTATTATTGTAAAATGCCGTAAAAAAAAAAAAAATAACAAAATTCGATCTTTTTTTTTTTTGCAAACAAGTTCGAACGTACAATTTTCGATTTTTTTTTCAAAATGTGTGTTCATGTTCTTAAAAAAAAATCTCAATAATGTAGAAAATGTTTTTTCAGGTGATTTTAGGATGCGAATTTCAAGCTGCACAATTGGGAGTATAAATGAAATTTTTTTATTTGAAAATCTGGTAGTTTAGGAAAATATATTTAGTACGTATTTTTAAAATTTTTTTATTTGAATCAAAACTGCCGTTTATATAACAAATTGAATAATATAACATTATGACGTCGCGCATGTTACGCTATATCTATAATATATCAAGATCCGTGAAATTAAATTGCCTATAACAGGTGCATCTGTCATTTTTAACGAAAAATAAACAAATACGTCCTCATTATTTTTACTTGCTCTAAATTATGCGACCCAACGATTGAAAAAAAAAAAATTTCATTCATGTACTCCTATTACGAATTACATCTTAATTAGGAGTATGAATGAAATTTTTTTTTCAATCATCGGGGCGCATAATTTAGAGCAAGTAAAAATAATGAGGACATATTTGTTTATTTTTCGTTAAAAATGACAGATTCACATATTATAGGCAATTTAATTTCACAGATTTTGATATATTATAAATATAGCGTAACATGTGTGACGTCATATCATTATATTTTTCAATTTGTTATATTAACGGCAATTTTGATTCAAAGAAAAAAAAAATAAAAAATACGCACTAAATATATTTTCCCAAACTACCAGATTTTGAAATAAAAAAAATTTCATTTATACTCCCAATTGATGCGTGAAATAAGTTGAAAAAATTACCAGATATGCAGAGTAATATGAACAAATTATTGTCAGAGTTTGGGAAATTTCCGTTGTTTGTTTGTTTTTTTTTTACACATTAAAAAAATCGTTCCCGAAAAATCACGGAAAAGTCTCCTGATATAGTTGCTTCCTTTAACGATTCGATGGATGAACGCAAAAGTACGTTAAGAATTGTGGTCACATTACCTGTGACGAGTACAACATCGCCCCGAGACCGTTCCATCGCGACTATTCGCGTCTCACGTTAATTTCACGAATTCGAACAAACTCGCAAGGTCACGCGTACTCATTATCGAAAAAATAATCCGCCGACCAAAACATTACGTATCGACGAAACAAAGCGAGATTTGCGACAAAAAATTTGTTTTTTTTTTTTTTTTTTTTTTTAATAAACTGCTCACAGTACAAAATTCTACAGTTCAAGCACCAAAAACTTTTCACATATTCACAGATCAAAGACTTTTTTTTTTTTTTTCTTTGCTTGAGTATATAAAAAAAAAAAAAAAAAACTCACTCAACGATCGCCATCAATATTCGCAATGGAAATTAATTTTCGAATTTTTTCTCGTCTACCTTACTCCGAATTTTTCGTAGTTACGTTTAAATATTACTGTGCTTATCTCTCTCTCGTTCACGCAACGGTGCTTATTTTTATCGCGATACATTCATAAAATATTTAATTCTCTTAATCCTCATTGTTTGTCCTCTCTTTTTGTCCCCCCCCCCCCCCTCTCCGTTTTCTTTTTTTTCCCTTGCAACCATTGCATATGAAAAAAAAAAATCATACGCGACACTCCACGACCGGGGAGCGTATCTCGTTATTTTGAAGAAGAACAAAAAAATATTTATACATTATTTGCTTATTTTCTTTGCGATTCGATTATCGTCAATTATTTTACGAAATTTACACTTTCGGTATTTTCAATTCCATGCCCTTGCCCCCCCAGCTCCTTGGCTGCGTATGATGCGAATAATTTTGTTTCCGTTCAAGTTCCACGAACGAAGAAAGAAGAAGAAAAAAAAAAAGAAAAATCGTCAAACGTTAATTCAACGAACAGGAACAACGAATTTTACTTTCTCCGTTACTCGTTACATCTATTTGTCATGCAATGGCGCTGGGGAAAAAAAAAAATAAATAAATAAACGATCATTCACATTAGGGCCAGCACGTGAAATTTCAAATACCGCAAAGATTACTTTTATAAAATAATCGGCAATCAAAGAATTCTAGAGACAATAAAGAAATAATGGGGGAGGTTTTTTTTGTTTTTTGTTTTTTTTTTTTTTTAAATAAGGAGACCCCTTTTTTCCAACGAATACGTCTTTTCATCAGCACACAAACGAGAAAAACTTTTTTTTTCCTTTCTTCCTGACCGTTTGTATCCAAAATTATTCGTTGAAAGTAATGGAAAAAAAAAAAAAAACTTTATTATTAGGTCGAAAAAATGAGTGAATTAAAAAACAAACTACAATTTCTTCATCTTCTTCCCGAAAAAAAAAAAACAAAAATAATATTCCTTATTCATCTTTAGTTTCGGAGCACGTACAAGCGCAATGGATCCGGTCGGTGAATATTTAATTTTTTTTTTTTTTTTTTTTTTTTTTTTTTCATCAACGAAAAAATTTGCAATTGTCGAATTTCAATTTTCACGCAGTTCCCCCGTACGATGGAAAATTCCGTACAATAGCGGTAGAAAAAAAACAAAAAAATGTTCGGAAAAATTCGACATTTTGCACAATTTAAAAAAAAAAAAAAAAAAAGCTACTCCGTTACCAATGGCTGAAATTTCAAAACGAAATTTCTTCGATATCCGCTACGATGAAAAAAAAAAAAAAAAATTGAAACAAAAAATTCACCTTTCGGGCAATTGAGAGGGCAATCTTTATCCACATTTATAGATATCTACATTTTTTTTTTTCCATGTTCATTGTCCATTTGTCGGACCAAACTTGCAAAAGTTGTAAAAACAATTAAAAAAATTTTTTTTTTTTCCCCTTTACTTTCGTATTTGCGCGTGTGTGTGTGTGTGTGTATGTGCTGAGGAAAATAAAAGTACTGAAAAGCCCCTGAATTCTCAGTGAATTATTCGCAACTCGATCGTTTCGGGAAAAATGAAAAAAATTCAGCACGAGCAATATTTTGTTTTTTTTTTTTTTTCATCGTTCTAAAAATCTCGCTCGTGATTCGAATGTTTTCTTTTTTTTTTTTTTTTTTTTCAATCTTTTGTTTCGCATCGCTGCATGAAATACGACAAAAGGACGCGAGTTTGTCGATTATTTCCGGTAAACAAATTTCAACGATTGCGTCCCGAGTCGAATGACACGCAGTCACGTCTCGAATCGTGTGCGGTTATCGGGAAAAAAAAAATGTTTTTCATTGGAAAAAAGTGAAGTAACGACGCGCGCGTTATGTATTTTGTGATTATCACCGAAAATCGATGTCGTTTATTTCGTAGAAAAAAAAAAGAAAGAAAGAAAAAAAAACCCCCTTGAGCTTTCGAGAGCGCTATGCGTGTATTCATAAATTGCTCAGCTCGATTTTGTTGAACTTTCTCGCCATCAGGTGAATCTTGAGCCTATTACGAACGTCAGGCTCGTATTATGCGACGCTAATCCCCGCAGTTTGCAAATAATTCCTCAGATGATTTGCATTCGGCGAGGGAATTTGACCGAGCAGACCGGCAAGCTGACCGGTTGGCAGTCTTCCGAGGCCCTGGGCAAGATGAAGACGCACGTCGCCGATAGCTGCGAGAGAACACGCGTTAATAATGAGTCGGATAAGATTTTTGTTTGTTTTTTTTTTTTTTTTAGATTAGAATTTGCGAGGAAAAACGAAAAAAATCATTTTTTTAAAGCCTTTCCCTATGAGTACTGCGTGAAAATCGTGAAAATATTTAACTGATAGAAAATTTCTATGAAATGATTGTTTTGTTTTGTTTTTTTTTTTGAGATTAGAATTCGCGAGGAAAAACGAAAAAAATCATTTTTTAAAGCTCTTCCTTGAGGGTATTGCGTGAAAATTGCGAAAATATTTAACTGATAGTCAGAAAAATTCTATGAAATGATTGTTTTGTTCGTTTTATATTTGTTTTTTGTTTCAATTTTATGCATTACCTTCGAGAGGATCTTTCCTGGGATTTCTGGCGCATATGAGCTGACTGTAGGCAGCTTGATAACCCGTGGAATCCTCGACATCCGGGAACATCGAATCCTCGGGCAATGGAGTCTGATCCTGTGGCAATTCGAAAAATTCCACCAATACCGCCAATATACGGGGATAAAATACGTTGTATGGAATCTCAATCATCGCCGGGCAGTCTATCAGCAAATTTGACATTCCGACTGCCGCGACTTTGCGCTCGATCTCACCCGAAACTTTTTGCAAATCTGCCAGTATCACACGCTCAACGACCATTCCGAACATTCTGCAATTAATTTGAGCGACGATTGGTTATTGTTTTTTTTTTTTTTTTTTTTTTTTTTTCCCCGTCAGTAGACGATGTAGGAAAATCTTGTGTATCAGTGGGATATAATTTATTTTACTCACTGTGGCTGTATTGAATCTATTATCGTGACCAGACTCGACGAGCCATATCTGATTATGTAGTAGGCGAAAAATACAATGAGACCTTTTACGAATTTCGTCGTTTTTGTGGACGAGAGCCTTTGAAATAGCAACACAAAGACCTGCTTCATGAAAGGCTCCAATACGTTGCTGCAATCAAAAATTTACGAGTATGCTCAGTTCCGCGTAACGTTACGCCACCCATAGTACCGATGACGCTGCATCTTGACATACGGAGCTTTGTTTTTGTGTTTTTGTGTTTTTTTTTAATATATTATTCCATTATTTAACCCAACTCGGTGCAAAATTTCAGAGGAAAGGTTCTCGAAACTGAATCTGTAGCACCGTCTGTTGCCAGTTTGAAATATTAAGAATGTTCCTCTGTCATATCGATACGGTGTCATCGAAATTTTTACAGCCTATCAGCATTTATTCTCAAAACGTATGGGCAAAGATTCAATGAGATTAGGAGCCTCGTTGTCGGGATATTAAGGAGTTTCGGTACAGACCGGCGATGGGAAATAAGCGGAAACGCGACGGTGCGGCGGTGAGCGGGGCATTCATAAAACAAAAGAAAGTCTGCGACCGTTCATGCGCTATACCCGTGGATAGTGAGCTTATTTTTTCGCTTGTAACTAATAAACCTTATGTTTTGTAACTAATAAAGTAATGTACTAATAAATGTACTGTATAATAATAAATAATAAAGTATAATAATAAATAATAAAGTATAATAAATAATAAAGTATATAATTTAAAAAAAATAATAAAGTAATGTAACTAATAAAGCTTAATGTTTTGGCTTGTAACTAATAAACCAGATGGACGAACCTATTCAAATTTGTTGACAGTCATATTAAAGATCTAATAAAGATCTGACGTAAATTTTATGCGAGTGGTAGTATTTTAATGGAATTGACAGCTCAAAAAAATATTGCTCCCATTTACTCCCCGTGTATAAGCCCAAATTTTCGAAAATTATTTTTACAAAAATCCCCATGGAGGATCGACTTGAAATTTGAGCAGTTCACGTTTTATATATTTGTAACTTATTAAAAAAAAAAAAAATATTGAGTCGATGGCAGCATTTTCAATAGGTGTACCGAAACTCCTTAAATGTTTAATAAAACATTATTTAACATGCGATCTTACGGCCACACATGAAAAAACAAGTTCCAATCGTTCTGTAATTCACGAACTTGAAATGCCAGCAGCTTTAAAAAATTGTATGACCCAGTTCTATATATATAATGAAACCGTGTATACGAAAGCTCGCCTCGATTAGGAGCATTTTCGTTGAGTAATTAAACGCAACATATTTAAAAATGCTGAAAAAAAAGAGGCGTACGCTGTCGATTTCAGACGCGACCGACAATCTTGCCGGACTCAACTTGTCGAATTAGGCTTCTCTTTTTCGGAATAAAAATACTGGAATTTTTTCTCAGCGTCTTTTCATAGTAAATCGCACAAATAATAACTTGTGAAATGTGCAAAAATAGATACAATGAAAATTTTTCACTTTTTGCGCTTCAACTCGAAACGCTGCTCAAACTATACGTAATAGAGTAAAATTGCTCATAAATCATTATCTAGGTAACTAAATTCTCTATAAAAAAAAAGTCCCCGATGGCATTTATCTAAAGTTAATAACTCCGGCGCGGGAGACGTTCAAAGTTGTAAAAATAATTGAAAAAAAAAAAAAACCATTTCAAGTGGGTAGCTTTATTTGAATTTAGTTATAAATAAAGTTTTTTTAGGCGGAAGTAGCTGTCTCGTTAGGTCCAATTGACGTATGAATTTTTGGGTATTTTTAATTCAACGCTAACCCAGTGATACGTAATTTTAAAACTAATGGGTCTACTAATCTGCGATTTCACAAAAAATCACACTTCCTCGTCGCGCCACTTTGGACACCCCTCACTCATTCGCTATTGACTTTTCATGTATGCCGTTGGGGACTTTTTTTATAGAAAATTTAATTTTCTACCAAATTCTTCGCATGCAATTTTCTCTATCTCGAATAGTTTGGACAGCGTTTGGAGTTGAAACTCGGAAAACGTAAATTTTGAATTTTTTTTTTTTTTGCAACATAAACGTTAATATTTCAAAACCTCACAGTTCTAATTCTGATTTCGAGAACATAAAATGACTGGCCAAGATGAGTGAGAATTTGACGTTGGCACCGCTGAGCCCTTGCCTGTCCATAAGCATAGAGACCCCCCCCCCCCCCTGGGACAACTCGTCCCGCAAACAAACAGAGGAACGTCCTCTGTTTGGGCAGCTAATTATATTTTTTGGAATGCCATGAACTGAAGTATTTTTTTTTTCTTAAATTAATGTATCTCAAGAATATACGAATTTTTTTTCTCAAAGTACGGTACCCTCAGGTATATCCAAATAAAATTTCAGTAAAAAATATCAAAAATTACGAAAGTTTCGTGTCTCTCGGTGAACGAAGTGATTTTTTTTGTTTCTTCTGTTTGAAAATTTTTTTTTCACGCCGGGAATTCGAACGGAATTTGTGTGGACAAAACGATCCAAAGTGACGACCCCGTGCAAGTAATGTGAAAGTATTCAGTGACCAGAGTTGAAAAAAAAACGTTCGAATTTACGAGAATGCGTGTGTCATGAGAAAAAAAAAAATTTGACGCCAGTTTTGGGCAGCCAGTAAAATTCTAATAATCATTTGTAATTTCTATAAAAAAAAATTACTCGGAGTAGTTGTAATTTTTTTGTTTTTTTTTTTCCCCCAAAGATAATTATAATTACAATCGCACGAAATAATTGTACTTTTTTGGGATGAAGAAAAATTATATAAAAGCCATGAAAATTGGAAAATTTGAAATTATTTATGTGAACTCACGGTGGAAAGTGTTCGATGATACTCTGCATCAGCAAGAAACCCTCGTGATCGTTCGCTTTCGATGCTATGAGCTTTTGAAAAACGCCCAGCAGGCCGCTGGTCTTGTCCTGGCCGATAATTCGATGAGATCCGTGGCTCACGAAAGCTCGCAAGAGACGATTCAACGGATGAATGTTGGCCTGACGCTCGAACAAAACGGGAGCGAGCAAGCACGGGAACAGGGCCATGTAAGATTCGGGAACGTCCGGTCCGGTTTGCAATTCGAGGAGAAACGCAAGAATTTCAAAGACATACGGGATAAATTCTGAAAAATACAAAAAAAAAACATCAATTCGCGAATGATCGATCCACTTTCATCGTTTCGTATTCCTCCGATTTTTTTTTTTTTTTTTTTTTTTTTTTACATCGAAATCAGAGAAATAACCCGAGATACGGATTTTGCTCGAGGTTGACGAATTTTTAGATTTTGTTTTTCAGCCAAGCTTCGGACCGATATGTCGGGCATCGAATTGACACGAGAATCGAGGATTATGCGAATTATCGCGCTATCATCGAGAGATATCGTAAAAAGTATTTCATCCGAACCTTGAACGTCCTGCTGCAGGATTCCTTGAAAAATTGGAAAAAGTGCCTGCTCGAAGGACGCCACAGCGGCAGGATTGGTCTTGCACACGACTCTGATGGATAGGCTAAGCGTCTCGAAGAGATAATGATTGAATTCCGGTCGGCTTGGATTACGAGCGACGATCGTCAATTTTTCCGTCAATTTTGGCAAAAAACCGCCGAGAAACTCCACGACGCTGTCCTCGAGGGTGTGGAAACTTCGCATGATCGCTTTCATGGAATATTTGTTCTCCCCGGAGCCGGGCATTTCCAGAATCGCGAATAGACCCTTCAGCAAATCATTCGCCAATGGTTCGAGGTCTTTTCTCTTGACACTGCAAATGATGACATGAAAATTCGTTGATCATTGAGACATTTTGCCAAATCGATATATATATATATATATATCTCTCTTTTTCTTTAACCCTTTAACGGCTGAGTTGTTTCTTTCGAGAGTTTGGCAAAGTTGGGTGTATGTTGAAATCTAAATTCATGAGTACCCAATGTGAGAAAAAAAATTATTCCAAAATTTTCCTAACCTCAGAAACTACCCCCAAATAATAAAAAAAACCACCCCGATCGCTTGAGAACATCTTAATTTTCATTTCCCATCGTTCATTTCTGCCGGAAATTGAGGAAAAGTCATTCCAGAACGCGTAGCGGGATTCTGAAGAACTTACGGATCAATCGACCCTTGTGAACTACCCCTCAATTGAGAGAAATTCACCCCCCCCCCCCCCAGTGGATGAAATGTTATCATCTCATTATCCGTTATTTTATCCTGATCTGAATCGAAATATAAGTTCTCCAGAACGCATGAGCATATTCGGAAGGACTTACGGATAATTTCAACCCTTGTGAACGACCCTTCGGTTGGGAAAAATTCACCCGCAACGCATAAAACGTTATTACTTTATCCTAATCCAAATCGGAATATGAGTATCCTGGAATACGTGAATATATTCTGAGGAACTTACAGATTATTTCAACCCTTATGAACTGCCCCTCAATTGAGAAAATATCACCCTCGCAAGGGGACTCACGTTCAAAAAGCGCCCCGATCTCACTAATGGCTGCTGATTTTTAGGCGCATCACAACTTCTAGGGTTAGTTTTCAATTCAGATTTTCTTGCTACAAATTATTCATGCGTCATCAAAAATTTATATGTACTGAACATCAATAAAAGTGCATTTTTAGCCGTATCACCATTTCTAGGGATAGTTTTCGATGTTTCGTTACTGTTAGGGGTAGTTTTTGATTCGGATTTTCTTGATACACGTTTTCCATGCGTTTTCGAAAATATATATGAACTGAGCATCAATGAAAGTGCATTTTTGGCCGTATCACCATTTCTAGGGGTAGTTTTCGATGTTTCGTTACTGTCAGGGGTAGTTTTCCATTCGGATATTCTTGCTACAAATTTTTCATGTTTTTTCAAAAACTTGTATCAACTGAACATCAATAAAAGTGCATTTTCAGGCGCATCGCCACTGCTAGGGGTGGTTTTCGATGTTTCGTTACTGTTAAGGGTAGTTTTTGATTCGGATGTTCTTGATACAGATTTTTCATGCGTTTTCGAAAATATATATGAACTGAGCATCAATGAAAGTGCATTTTTGGCCGTATCACCATTTCTAGGGGTGGTTTTCGATGTTTCGTTACTGTTAGGGATAGTTTTCCATTCGAATATTCTTGCTACAAATTTTTCATGTGTTTTCAAAAATATTTATGAACTTAACATCAATAAAAGTGCATTATCAGGCGCATCGCCACTGCTAGGGGTGATTTTCGATGTTTCGTTACTGTTAGGGGTAGTTTTTGATTCGGATTTTCTTGATACACATTTTTCATGCGTTTTCAAAAATATATATGAACTGAACATCAATGAAAGTGCATTTTTGGCCGTATCACCATTTCTAGGGGTGGTTTTCGATGTTTCGTTACCGTCAGGGATAGTTTTCCATTCGGATATTCTTGCTACAAATTTTTCATGTGTTTTCAAAAATATTTATGAACTTAACATCAATGAAAGTGCATTATCGGGCGTATCACCATTGTCAGGAATGGTTATCGATATTTTATTACCGTTAGGGGTGGTTTTTGGTCCGGGTCTTTTTGCCAAAAATTTTCGATGTTATTTCAAAGCGCTTACTTGAGATCGCGACTCTAAAAAAAAAAATTTCCCAAAAGTCATGCTCGTTTCTCATTTTTTTTTTTTCCGCAATTTTCGCACTTTTTGACAGCGTGTAAAACCGAGGGGGGTGAAACCCTTGCGTTCGCCGAATTTTTCACGATCGGATGCATCCTTCGTCTTCAAAATTCGACCTTAACGATGCCCGATATGTTCATTTTTCTGGAAGTTACGATTTTTCAAAGTAAACGGGACGCGTGTGCCCCTACCAGCCGTTAAAGGATCAAATATAATTACATCGGCGCGTTGTTGAGATCCTTCACGGCGAGTATCTTCTCGATCGCGCAAGCCGCGTAACTGTGTACCACGGGACTCGTGGCCGACAAGTGCCTTATCAAATGCGGAATACTACCGACGACCAATTCTCGCGGTAGTACCGATCTGAATGACATTACGAACTTTATGGAGTCTGCCTTGAGTACGGGAAATTCGTTGACTGAAAGAAGATAACATTATACAAATATATGAACATCGTCAAAATCCAAAATATAATTTGATAATAATTAAAATTCTATAAAATTTTTATTTTCATTGAAAATTTCCCCAAAATTTATTTAAACTACGATGTAAAAAGCATAACACAAGTTATGCTTTTTACATTTGTGTGTGTGTGTGTGTGAGTGTGTGGAATTCATAAAAAATACATGGGCGAGGCGCGAGGGGCCGTAATTTTTTATAAAAAATTATAATTGATGAATTTAAAAAAAAAAATTCCATCTAATATGTTTTCTTTCGAGCTTGTCTCGCGTTTTGTCTCATAATTTTCCACTAAAGCTGAGAGTAATGGAGGATCAATGGACATTACAGGACTTAAAAAATATTTAAAACCGTCCAAAAGCATAGAAAATCAAAAGATGCCATCATGAAATGTTTTTTTTTTTTTTCCATAAATCTGGTATAAAATATGAATTTTTAAAATTATTATGAGCTGTTCCAAACCCCATAGATACTTAGCATAGTGGTAAAAAAAAATAAAAATAAAAATTGTTTTCACGTTTTCTCAGGTGGGACAAACGAACAAAAAGGAAAAAACAATTTTTTTTTTAATGGCGATGGTCCGATATATATATATATATATATTTTTTTTTTCAACGCTTGCAACTGTAAAGAGACGAAAATGAGACGCTATCGATGGATAACTGTATATTGTAGTGAATTTTCGATTTTTTTTTTCTCATCACAAGAGTCTTATGCCAAAAGTCGTTCATCTCAAATTTATATTGAAAAAAAAAAAAAAAAAAAAAAAAAAATGGAATTTTGAAGCTTCGTGGCACATACCGTTCGGTCTGACGAGCTCGGGCTCGATATGCTGAAGAGTAAAGGTCGGAAGAGGAACAAATTCGTTGATCTGCGTGACACCATGTTTTTGCGTTTGACCCTCGCTCACGATACTCGTTACGAGATATATCGCGGCGTATTTTTTTCGCCAATTCTCCGTCGGTTTTGCCGCATACTCCGAGAGCCTCAGCTAAACGCGCGAGGGAAAAAAAAACACATAAAAAAGAAGAATCGTAGTTGGGTTTTGTCAAAAAAGCATTTTAGGGTCAAAAAAGCATTTTTTTTTGTTTGTTAAGGTGGCTCATCAGTGAATTAAAAAACCGGCGATACGAATGAAACTTCGGGAAAGTGTTATCTAAGATGCAATGAACGCTCTCTCAAAATTTCAGGGTATGTTGCCAGGCAAATTATTGCGAACGAGTAATTTAAAATTACCTATTTTAGCATGGGTCTTATGGCAGTTGATTCCATTTTCACCGGAAGTGACATGATACCTTTTGATAAAGACGAGAGTTCTTATTCAAATTTTGAGTATTGAAAGATGAAATCGTGAACTTTCCAATGGTATTTAAAAAATTGTGTCTTGCCAGGGATTTTCCCGAGAAATTTAATCGCGAAAGTCATCGTGTGTGCAAATCTCGGATACAATATATGTCTGTCATTCTGCACGCGAGGAAACATATGAATATCAGCTATCGTTTTTGACTCGATCGCTCTGACAGCGTTAAATACTTTTGTCAGTTGAGACTTTATTTATAATATTATTTATAATAAATTATGGATAAAATATCACGGGAAACGTCATCGAAATTCATACATTTTATTTAGACAGAGTATTTAGAAAATATTATGATAGGTTTATGATTTTTGTTCACGTCACGATTTTTGACTAGTGTTGTCACTGATGGGCCGCCTTTTAAATTGAAAAATTGCATTTTGACCAATGACTCGTTCTCATCAAGATTACCATGACGTAGTGACCAAGAATATCCGTTATCTTGGCTCCGAAATATTTGACAAGAACTTTGACAAGATCGCAGGCCGCTCTGCGTCTCGTATCGACGTCGCTGCCTTCGATGTCGCATCTTATGTACTCCTCCGGATTATCCTCGAACAGTTCGTTGTCCGACTCTGATGAAATTCGATAAAGCTTCCGAGTAAGTCATTCGATCGCATGAATTATTATTATTATTATTATTATTATTATTGTTGTTGTTTTGGATTTGACGATGATTGAAATACCTCGAAATTCGACATTCGGCGTGATGAGATTGTCGCATATGCCGCGAAGGATTTCCGGATTTTCAAACAGATATCTGTATTGATCGCGATTTGCTACCATCACCAAAAATTTCAAGGCGTTGCACACGAGCTGGAAAATCAATGCGCATCGTATGTTACGAGAAAAAACGGAAAAAAAAAAATAGACATTTTCGTAACGTGAAATTTTCGATGAGTATATACGTACAGCATCGAATTTTGACTGTTGACCGGTCGCGTTCAAAAGAGCCCATATAGCGTCGATAAATTGTGGCACGTATTTTTGAAATTCCTCGTTGTACTTTTGGGCATAGAGAAAAATATTTTCGCACACCTGGGACTTGAGCTGTTCGATAATACCGGCCTCATCGTCATCCTGCGATAAAAGTATAGAAAAAAGAAATTATTTCAATTTTCAAACGATAGAAATGATGCAACCATCAGCTTTGGTCAGGTTGTTCATGAATATTTGAACGTTCAAAATTAATTCACGGAGAATTAAAAATTCGGAAAATCGTCATGGATTTCTCAATTAAAAGTATGTTTTTTAACTCTCGTCTTTCGTTTCTTCCTCATATTACTTTTGTTAATAACAAAGCCCCGCCCCGAAACTTTATTTTGTTTCCTCGTTCTGTAGAGACTTTAGATCGGTTGACACTCTTATAAGGCTCTATATCTCTCGCTAGTTCGTCCGATATTAATGTATGCCGGTATCATTTGATCTCCCTATTTTGACTCTTGTACCGTTGTTCTTGATCAAGTGCAACATAAATTTCTTAGATTGACAGGGTTCAAGATGGGGAGGCCAATGTCCAGAGTTGACCATGACTATTACGATATTGCCGAAGCCGTCCGGCTCTGTTCGCTCAAGTCCCTTGGAGTTTATACGGACATGATACATTTATATAAGATTCATGATAACATGATTGATCGTATTGATTCGAGTCGCCCGCTTCGATTTTAGGACCCCGTCCAGGCCTCTTAGAGCTATTGATCGGCTTTTTCGTATCCCCGATCGGTAGGCTTAGCGATAACGTCGGATAAGTATCCACCGCTCGATTTTTTTTTCTATTCCTATTTCCTCTTTTAAGGGGTAACACCACTGTAAAAATCTAAAAATGCACAATTTTTTTTTTGGGATGGAAGAAAAGGTAATAAGATAATAATATTTGAGGAAGTTATTAGGCATATATTTAAGTATAATATAAAAAATTATTATCAAAAAATATTCAAAAATGGCAACACTGGAGCCATTCTCGCGAGACATGCGGCACGCAGTGTAACTGTCACAAATTTGAATTTGAAAAAAAAAAGCACTTAATCTATAGATATATTAATAGCTGCAGAAATACGTAGGGGATTTTCGAGAAGTTAATTTAAACATTATTTATTAACAAATAAGTGCCCTCTCTTTTGTCGAAAATTCAAAATTTTCATTCAAATACTCGCCAATTACACAAAAATCAATATTTTTAAAATCCCCTACGTATTTCTCTAGCTATAGACATGTAGATCAAGTAGTTTTTTTTTCTAGATTTAAATTGGCATATGAAATTCTGCAGCACCGCGTGCCGCAGAATTCATTCAGTTTTACGAGAATGGCTGACCAGTGTCGCCATTTTTAAATATTTTTTGATAATAAATTTTTGTATTATACTTAAATATATGCCTAATAACTTACTTAAATATTATTATCCTATTACTTTTTCTTCCATCTAAAAAAAAAAAAATGGTGAAAACAGCGCTTTTCTTTTGTTTTTACAGTGGTGTTACCCCTTAAGAACGCATGTCGATCTGCGCTATTCATTTTTTGCTAACATTGCCTCTGTTGCTCTGTTATTTTCCCGGTATCGAATTGCTTATGCGCTATCCTGCTTTATTATTAACTTTCTTATTATCTTTGTTATTACCTTTATTAATCAAGAAAAATTATCTTTTTTTTTCCTTTTTTTTTGCTGACATTGCCATTGTTGCTCTGTTATTTTCCCGGTATCGAATTGTTTATGCGCTATCCTGTTTTATTATTAACTTTCTTATTATCTTTGTTATTATCTTTATTAATCAAGAAAAATTATCTTTATTTTTTCCTTTTTTTTTGCTGACATTTCCTTTGTTGCTCTGTTATTTTCCCGGTATCGAATTACTTATGCGCTATCCTGCTTTATAATTATCTTTTTTTATTATCTTTGTTATTATCTTTATTAATCAAGAAAAATTATCTTTTTTTGCTGACATTGCCATTGTTGCTCTGTTATTTTCCCGATATCGAATTGTTTATGCGCTATCCTGCTTTATTATTAACTTTCTTATTATCTTTGTTATTATCTTTATTAATCAAGAAAAATTATCTTTATTTTTTCCTTTTTTTTTGCTGACATTGCCATTGTTGCTCTGTTATTTTCCCGGTATCGAATTGCTTATGCGCTATCCTGCTTTATTATTAACTTTCTCATTATCTTTGTTATTATCTTTATTAATCAAGAAAAATTATCTTTTTTTTTCCTTTTTTGCTGACATTGCCATTGTTGCTCTGTTATTTTCCCGGTATCGAATTGCTTAATGCGCTATGCTGCTTTAAAATTATCTTTTTTATTATCTTTGTTATTATCTTTATTAATCAAGAAAAATTATCTTTTTTTTTTCCTTTTTTTTTGTTGACATTTCCTTTGTTGCTCTGTTATTTTCCCGGTATCGAATTACTTATGCTCTATGCTGCTTTATTACTAGCTTTATTATTATCTTTATTATTATCTTTATTATTCATTAGTTACTGATGGCTCGATTTACCATGTAGCTCTTTTCTGTTATCTTGCGTACACATTATCTTATGTATAATTCCAAGGGATAATTCCCGTATGAATGAATGAATGAATAAATAAATAAATAAATAAATATTTAGAAATTGAGATCAATTGAGCGTTATTCAGATGAATTGATAGTTCTTCGTTTCTTTTTTTTTTCAATTTTAATGACAAACCTAGCGAAACGATAAGAAAATATGAAAGTAAATTCATCATACGGAGCAAAGACTCCAGGATTATTTTTGCTGAATTGAAAAAGTTTTTAGCCCAACAAATTTTCAGCTTTCAGCTTTCAATTTGATACAAAATTGAATTTTCGTGAATTTTTTAATAGCCTATGCATCGGCGAGATAAATTTCTCATGGAAATATTGTTGGCTATTTTTGTTTTTTGTTTTTTTTTTTTTAATACGTCATGTTATCAGGGACACGACTCTCCGACAAGTGCGAATTTGATCGAAACTTATCGCCTGTAAATCGAAATTTTAAGACAACTTCACCTCCGTTCGCAGAGCCGTAACTTCTGCCGTCAGAAGAGTGTGAAAATTCGTCATCCACACCTCCATATTGTCCTCGAAAAATTCCGGGAGATCCTAAAAAAAAAAAAAAGGGCGCGAACCGATGATCAAACGGACAAAGGTCGTGAATGAAAATTGAGGAAAAAAAAAATTAAATAATTTCGCAATATATAATTTTCGTTTGCTCACTTGAAAATTAAGCGAGTAAAATACTTTGCAGAGTATCGTCAACGAATTGTATATGACTCTCAAGGCTTCGACGTTGTTCGCGTGAACTTGGGCGAGACTCATGGTAGCCTGCGACAACGGTAACAAGCAAAAAAAAAATCGTTTATCGTTGAAAATCTTCAATTCGCCGGTATCCAACGAAACGATAATTCCGGAATTACGAAAATATATTTTACCAAGAAAAGTTTGGTGAGGGGTTCGGCAAATTTTTCAAGAACAAACTTGATCTCCGTCCATAGTTCCTGGCTCTTGAATTCGTGGCGATATTTCTTGAAGAGCGAATGAGCCGTGTGCAGAACGCCGTTTATCACGTGAAAATCTCCGGTGTTGAATTTCTCGACCATTTGATCCATCAGATCTGGCCATTTTGTTGGAAAATCGTGTTTACCGATTATCGACATTGCGTCGGAGAGCTGCTTCTGTATCGATTCCGGCGAGTGTAGCATCAGATCGACGATTAATTTTTTTATGGCATCGCGATCAGCCGCGTGTATACGATCGACCGCATCTTCGTCCTTTGGAACGTGAAATGTCACCGTTAAAACGATATCTCGTCGTAACGTCAGAAACCAAAATGCGTTTTTTTTTTTTTTTTTTTTTTTTTTCAAAAAATCAATCGATGTATTTCGATGTTTTCGTTTGCCCGACTTACCACTTTCCAATTTCTCTTTATGTAATTCTTGAAGGCAACAGCTCCGGCTATTCTTAGCGTAATATCGATATCCGCCTTGTCGACGAGATGCAACAGCAGAGCCGGATAATTCTGATTGACCTCGATCGATTCCAAAAACTTTTCGGCTGATGAAAAACATGCATGAAATTTCCATGACCGATTCATAAAATGACTTGTAACTAGCCCAAAATTATTCTACGCTTTTTCAGATCCCCATGTTCTAAAGATGTGGAAGTGCTGCCCGAACAGGGTGAGACTTCGAAAGGTTGAATTGGATCAACCGTGCGCCTAACACCTTACGACACACTGGTTTTGGAAATTCCATGTCAGCATTTCTCTATAATGCGCTTTAGATGTTCTTTTTTGGTAATATATCATTGTTTGTAAAACATAAAAGAAACAGTAAATATTATAGGGGTGCTAATATCGATTTTTCACTTATTTTTTTTAGAAAAATCGTTTTCGGAGACCCTAAAACTAGTGCTACAGTGCTCACTCTTTTGGAGAAAGACCAGGACTTTTTAGACCAGGAGCAAGCATTTTTTGCGTCTGCCCGTAAAAAAATCGAAAATTTTTTAAATGTGAAACATCCTTATATATATATATATATATACGTCGAATATGTATCCACAGATCGATTTTTTTTCTATTCCTATTTTCTCTTTTAAGAACGCATGTCGAGCTGCGGTATTCGTTTTTTGCTGACATTTGCCTTTGTTGCTCCGTTATTTTCACGGCATTGAATTGCTTATGCGCTATGCTGCTTTATTATCAGCTTTATTATAATCTTCGTTATTATCTTTATTAATCAAGAAAAATTATTATTTTTTTTCTCCTGTTTTCTTTTCTTTTCTGACATTGCCTTTGTTGCTCTGTTATTTTCCCGGTATCAAATCTTTCATATCAATTTAATATCAAATCTTTGATATTATCGTTATTATCCATTAGTTACTGAGGGCTCGATTTACCGTGTAGCTCTTTTCTGCTATCTTGTGTACATATTATATTATGTATGATTCCAAGGGATAATTCCCGTATGAATAAATAAATAAATAAAAATATATATTTTTTAGATAATCGCTTAAAAAGGTTTGTGCGTGTCAAAGAGCGGCGGAAAGGTCACTCAAAGGCTTCGCGGCACGCGGTTCGCCAGGTGGGCAGTGTACGAGAGAGAGGTCCGTATTACTGGACCCCAAGTGTATTATATTATTATTATTCAGTGCAAGTGTGCGAATCTCTTTCCTTAAAAATCATGCAGTAAAACTTGATCATGCTGGTCACACAATAATCTTAAATATGAGCTCCATTCGGGTAGATGGATTTTCATTCATTTCTTATATTTCTATCTGGCATGAACAATCGAAAATCAGATTGCGGACTAACGTTGCTATAAGTGCCTCGGTATAAAGGCGGATCTTTGCAAATTTTTTCTCAAAAACCGTGCATAGAAAAATTCTGAAAAAAATTTACGACGCACATTGATAGGCAGAAAACAAATGGTAAAAATGTCAACGTCGCGATATATCTTGACCAACAAACTTCCTTAAATTCATCTTTTGGCTCAGATTCATTTTGCTTTTTTTTTTTTTATTATTAATCTGACAAACATGTAAGAGATGTAAATGATACATTAAAGAACGTGGCCTTTCTTCGAATGAAATAAAAGAAAAGAAAATTTATTCTCAATTGTTCTACATATATTGCCTTTTTTATAAATAAAGCAAAATTGCCTCCTTTTTCATTTTTGTGTAAATCCATGATCACTCTTCGTAAACTTTTTCCATAATGTTATTTTTGTATTACACTGTACTGGGACTACAATTTGTCTGTAGAAATTCTAGCCGCCCTATTTTTCATTCATGCGCAGAATAACAATATCGATGAATAAATTAATCACCATTTCATTTCGCCGGAGACAAAGCAAATTTACGAATAATATTGTGCGGTAAATTGACAAATTACGATTTTTTTGTATTATTTTTTTTTTAGGTTAAACTTACCGGGTCGCCTGACGTTTATCGCAGGATTAAGGGTCGCTTTGAGATATTCGCTGAGCGTGATCAAATTATCACCCTCGAGCTCCATACTTTGGTATCGAGGCGAGAAAAAAATAACAACGAAAATAAAAACGTCAAATATCAATGCCCGATTGAAAAATAAAACGCGTTTTCTCGTGTTTGAGTAAAATTCTGATAGCGGGATATAGCCAGTGTACACTGCCGGCCAGTGTTGCCAACTCGGATTTGCGTCCCCCCACTACAGACTACAGACAGAGATGAGCAGCTCTGGTCACGTCAACACCAAAAACTATCCGGCGATACGAAAGCTTAAAATTTAAGAACCGGATACATTCGACGTTTCAGCAATGAATAATGCAAGTGCATAAAAGACGTCGCGCGAGTTTTCAATGAAATATTTCATTTCGTACAATTTTGAGGTTACACCGCCATAAATTGACTTTTCTTCGTCTACGGTTCATGAATATATAGTTTTCTAGGTTGGATCTTGGATCTTGGATCTTGGATCGGCTCATTGAAGTTGGCCGTTCAAAAGTCGATCAATCTGTACATTTTTAGCTAAAATTTTTCATGGATTCGCCGATAGAGGGTTCGCCTGTGCCGTGATTATCGCGCGAATATTTCGAATTCTACATATTACATGCCCATAGTAAAATTTATTTTACAAAAATACAACTATTGAGAATAATTCAATAGCATACGCGCTATCATTCATCGATAATGGATTGATAATGGACACATTTCGGTAGGACGTCTAACGATTCTCCGAAGGAATTCGAATGCGTCGAATTGTGACCTGTTTTCCGTTATAAAGTTTTTGACCGTGGCACGAGTTTTGACCGAGACTCTTATCCAGTCTAACAATAGAGAACTTGCATGTAAACGATTTTCTCTTTTGTTCTTATATAATTTTGTCACAGTTAAATATTTTCTGGAGTTAATAAACATTACAATAATCTATTTAAGCAAGTCAATGCTTAGTTAAATTGTAAGAAATTTACGCGCTCTGCGGGCTGAGTGACGTCACAACACCCCTAGTTACCAGGGTAAGGTTATGTCTGGTTTTTTCGCCCAGGGTTATATCTTCAGGATATAAGGTAAACGGCCCAGATATAGTGAACGCGTCCCGGTTGTTGAACGATCTGGTATATATTTAACGATCGTTTACATATATTTTATCGAATCGTTGATTCAATACCTGTAAATAAAGGTTCAGTTTTAAACTTTCCGACTAGAAACAGTTCAGAGTAGCTACTATTTTCGATATATTATGAATTTAGATTTAAAAATCGACACTTTCATCTATTCCACAAAATTTTACCGTACGTTGAGGTTAATTGTAGTTGTAAAAAAATGTTCTTATATATTGTTGATTCAGAGGCGTTGTTTGATATTTGTCATATGAGTGCTATGTATGTTTTTTTATCACACGTTAAAGGATTACCATAAAGTTAAAAGTCCGGGTTTCAGGAACCGTCAATGTGTAATTTGATCGTCAAAATTGTTACAATGATATGTTGCTAGCATGAGAAATATCAACGCGGTGGTATAATAATAAAGTCGCGAATCATTTTTGTACTCTTCATTTTTTGTTTGTCGTGTCATTTTTTACGAGGACTTGGAATAAATCATTATTATGCATATTTAGCGTCTTTAGAAATTAAAAAAAAAAGGATTCCTGTAAATTATTGTATAGTATGCCAAATCGGCGTTGTTTCGGATATTCCAATTGTGTTATTAATTTAGGATTTTCATGAAAATACATATTTTTTGCAACGACGGATAAAAAAAAATGTCAAAGATTCTTTGATTCCCGAATAATAAAGAGTCGTATGAATAATAATTGGTATATACGAGTTGATTTTTTTTCCATGTTCCGAATTACTTGGATAATATTCCATAAATATCTCTAGATAATTATTACAATTATATCGACAATTCGAAATTAATTCCATTACGTTTTCGTTTGTTTGTTTACACGCAGCTTTCTATAATAGCCGTGTGTCGTAGAAAGCGCGGCGTTCGCCAGTGTGGCCAACTGCGCAACGTGAAAATGCTTGGCCGGCGCAAGTGCTGATGGGGCGGGGACGAGACGAGGTAGCGCGCGAGCGAGAAGAGTACATCGTCGTCGCTAGAGTGCTAAAGACAACGTCCCATTTGATAAAAGAAACGTCGTCCATACTCGCTGGTTGTTATGAAAACTGACTCAACATTTTACGTGAGTTAATTCAATCACATTATTTTTACTATCAGCAACGATTTTGTCACAAGCTCAATATATTAATTACTCGCGATTAGCTCGAAACGCACGATTTGCCGTAAGATGCTACGTCGAAAAAACAAAATGTTCTTTCCAAAAAAATTACACAGTCGAACCCATCGGAAGTTGTAGAATTAAACATTTGTCATAAATACGAATGCATCGGAATTTTTTTTTACTCGCGCGATATATTATATATTTCAATATGCCAATTGACAATATAAATTCCTATTTCCATCGAACGTTATCGAATGAGCATGTGAGAAAACTCGACTAGGCGAATGTGTTTGCATATATGTATGCACATGTATTTGAGTTTGTTTTTCGCACCGCGGCACCAACGATTTTTTTGTCGAAAAAAATTTATCCAACCACTCGTTAACAATAAAAAAAATGAAAATAATAATCCACAGGATTTACGAAAAAAAAGGTCTCGTCGTTTATTAATTTCATTTTTCGTTGATATCGAATGGTTGGAAAATTTTTTTCGAGCAAAAAATCGTCGTTGTTGGTCAAATAAAACAAACGTATTTATTTGCATGCATGTGTGTGTAGAGATTCGCACGGACGACGAAAAGGCGAACTACACTGGAACTCGGTTACCTGCACCCCAATTAACACACGCCAGAAGCCATAAACAGACTGGCATAATATATTGCGCATGCGCATGGCTTTTTGATTCTACCATAGCGCATGCGCAAAATCTTATGCCGGTCTGCTTCTGGCTTGTGGAGTTTTGTGTGCTTCGGCCTTTACACTCACTACTCATACTACTGCTGCCCTCCACTCCTGTACGGACCTGTCCAATACAAGCTCGCGGCGCTCGCGGCCGTCTCCCTGTGCACAGCGCTGCGACAAAGTGAGGGGCACGGTTAACTCCACTCTCTTCTATCCGTTCTTAGCTCTTAGGCCCGGTTCCACACAGTTTACCGGGTTCCAGTGTAGAGTGTAGTGCATCTTCAGTTGTTGTCGAACTGTTTATGAAGAACGATATAGTGGCCGCGCGCACTTCGAGTCGTGCGTCGAGTATTTTCCCGGGCGAAAAAAACGTGCGAAATGCTCGAGAAACGTTTTATCGTGAAAAAAAGCGTTGTGCAAATCGTAATTGAACGATTTTTTACAATCCAAGTTCGTGTAATTTGTCGCGTGAACAGAAGTGAGCCGGTCGAAAAATGCGTTAAATGAAAATTCTCGATTAATCATGTTTTTTTTTCTCGTGATAATATTTTTTCGAATAAAAAGAGTACGCAGTGTAGCGCGACAGACCTTCGCGCGAAAAGTTCGTGCAATGAAATTCGTGGGCAGAAAAATTTCGCGGCAGTTGAAACAGGTATATAGTGATAGACGGCCATGCAAATATGCATGACGGTTACAGTACGCGGCAGAGTGGAGAAAAGCTTGGGCGAAAGTGAACATATATCGTGATCGCGACGCATTCGTGTATTTTCGCGGGCGAAAAAAAAACGGACAAAAGTCTCGAGTAAACGTCCTGTCGTGGAAAATAGTGCAAATCGCAAAATTGAACGATTTTTTATAATCAAGATCGCGTAATTTTGGGCGATAGTGCATAACAGTGCGCGGTAAGTGGAGAAAAACTTGGGCGAAATCGACGCGTTCGAAAGCTTTGCGCATATACGTATCAAGATGGCCGCCGTGGGACTTGAGGGTCCGTTTTCAGTCTTTGTGCTCTTCGAAGAGAAAAATAATGAAAAAAGCACGAAGAAACGTCGCATGACTGGAAAAAAATATATCGAAAAGATTCGCGAAGATTCGATGAGTACGTTGAGACGTTTTTTTTACAACCAATATCGCTTTATTATCGCACAAACGCCCATTGAACCGAGTGGGTCCCCGATGGGAAAAAAACAAGCAAAAAAAAACACGACGCTCGTTGATGTTCAATTTTTTTAGAACGCGTATGATGTGATATTTTTTGTTTTTTTTTCGCTATTTAACAAAAAAATGTGATTCATTAGTATTGAATTTTTGTTTCAAAATAATAAAGAACTTTTTTTTCGGAAATCTAAAAAAATTATACATGTATATAGGTATATACCACATATACGGTGGTCAGGTTTTTTTCCAATTGATTTTTTTTTTTCTTTCTTTTCAAATTAACGAAGAATTATTTTTTTTTTTGCAAAAACCAGAGTACAATACTTGTTACCGAAAAAAAAGGATTTTTCATATATATATATTACTATACACACCGTGGCCAGTTGGTCGTGTTTGCTCTTACGGTTTTTTCCGAAAGTAGCCAAAATTACTTTCCTTTATGAAAAATGTATTGATTTTTTTTTCTTTTTTTTTTTCAAAATTAACGAAGAATATTTATTTTGATAAAAAAATATTGTACTTTGGTTTTTCGTGTATATAGATATATGTACACCACTTACACCGTGACCAGTTGGTCATTTTTCTTAACGACAGGCGTTTTTTTATTGAACGTAATAAAAAAAAAAAATTAAAAAAAAACGAACGAAAAGAAAATTATATTCGCAAACGAAATAATTTTAATACGAAAACAGATAAATAAAATTCCATCTATCCGTGGGGACTTTATCGGACTCTCAACAACTCACGGATTTTTTTGTTTCCACTTCACCCTTAGCAAAACGCGCTAGAAAAAAAAACAATGAAAAATCTTAAATTATCTCTATACGCGATGAACTTTTAAAGAAACTATTTTAGAATATTTCTGTCGCATGTGTTTATATCCTTTATATAAAACTATAGGTATGAGAGTGCCCGAATACAAAAGAAGTTGACAAAGGAGGTAGGGGGAGTGTGCGCTTGCTCGTTGGCTCATTTCTCTGTGTGTTAGTTCGTGCTGCAGATAACGAGAAAAATAGAGTTGTTGTGGCCAGCTCTCGCTCTCGCACCTGGCCAATGTTTTTTTTTATTTCTTTTTTTTCCTATCTTCGCCCTAACGCGGCTAACAAAAAATACCAATTGAAAAATTACAAGCCCTCTCTATACTCGACCGCGTTTTTAAAATATTTCGAGAGAAAAGATTTTTTCGAAATAAATACTATTTTTTTTTTTTTTACTTTTTTGTGCACTGTGTACTTTACCCCCCTGCGTAAAGCTCGCGGCCGGAGTAAACGAAGAAGGGGAGAGATGGCGAGCTCGACCGTTTGGCTCATTTCTCGGTAATACTCCGTGCCATCGTGTATACCGAGAAAAAAAGAGTTGTGTGGCCGTGTCCCACGAATATTTTGCTTTTCACCCTACAGTAGCGAAAAAAAATTTAAGAACTCGAATTACTTTTATGTATCTGAAAATTTTTTCCATAAATTTTTCATTATTGCGATATTCCCCTGAAATAAAAATGTAAATACAAGAAAATGAAAAAAAAAAACACATAAATTTATACAATTGAATATTTAAAAAAATCTTACCCACCAAATTTAACATTCGTATGAAACATGAAATGCCTTTCGTAAACTTTTTTGTTTTGTTCTTGCGGAAAAACGTATTTTTCGTAGTTTTTTGTTTGTTAATATGAATCCTCGTTGAGCACGAATGATTTCCGAGTACGATAACGGTCTAAGATAATTTAGCGAATTTTTTTCCATTCAAAATGTGCAATTAAAAAAAAAAAAAAAAAAAAAAAACAATTTTTTAGTTGAAGCGACTTGAACATAATTTATGGACAACTTTTGTTCGACATGAAAAATTGTGTGACACACTTATTGTCATGAAATGCCGTGTACATGTGACGGATGCGAAATCTATCCTAATTTTTTTAAAATGAATAACGGATAACAATATAAATTTTATGATTACAATTAAATGAATGCATAAATAATAATTATTTTATTCATTCGAAATTTCAATCCATATCGTCGATTTTTATTCACCCAATCATGTTTCTGTGAGTTTGAGACTCTTAACAGCTGTTCTTGATCAGTGAAAAATCCGTTTCCCCATTTTCTTGTAAACGGTTTATGATTCGGGCAAAAAAGAGCGTTATTCTCTTCGTCTTTTGACAGAGAGGAAGATGACACTTTTCTTTTTTTCTGAAATAGCAGTCTATTTCGAGAAAATAGGGAAAATGCTTATTCAAAAATTAAGGTGAATGTCCCAGTTAGAGAACATTTAACGGAAGATCCACGTTCTTTTCACATTTTTCAATCATATCTGAGTGCGATAACCAAAAACATTGGTTTCATATCAACAACTTCGTTCATGCTGAATGTAATAATATTGAATTTTTGGTAAAAGCGTTAAAAAATCAAGATAAATGAGCAAATTAAAAATGCGTGTTTGATGTTCGAGTTACTGACAATCCGCTGATTTTCTGGCCGAGATAATGACTCGACAGATTCCCAGTTAATGAACAGTCGGGAATCAATTCGAAAAAATAGTTAAACTTTTATTTCACATTTATACTCAGTTCCATTTACATTTATTTGATGAATAAATGAAAAAAAAATCAATACATTTTGCGCTGAATTTCTAAGGGGATTGGAGAAAACTGAAAACTGTTTAGGTTATTGAGTATCAATCAACAACTCGGATACGTCCTAAATTCGTTGTCCCAGTTAATGACGGAATAAATGCAAGTGCCATTTTTTAAAGCTAAATTCATAACATATCGAAAATAGTAACTACTCTGACCTTTTTGAACCTTTTATTTGCGGGTATTGAATCAACGTACCGATGAAATATAAGTAAACTATCATTAAATAAATACTGGATCGTTCAACAACTTGGACGCGTTCACTATCTGAGTGTGTGTGTTGAAGTACACTACGACCTCGATTTAACGGCCAGTGGCGAGACCGGCTCCGCATCGCACTTTGTTAAATCGAGGTAGCGTATGCCCGCCCATGCTGTATCTGCGCATCGGCACTCCGTGCTACGGGCCTGATCGGGGAGACTTTAAGCGTCCCCCACCATCTCCCACCACGCGAAAAACCGATCGATAAGTGCGACATGGTGGGGACTGTCTATTAAATCGAGGACCATTAAATCGAGGTCCTAGTGTAGATTGAACGTTCCAAACTCGAAAGAATTGCTATTGAAATTAGCAACTTTAACGCGTGAATCATCCTTACCGAATGCACGCCAATGTCCGGCTTCATACCGTGATTTTTATACGATTTTATGAACTTTAACGGAATAGCATGAATCGGTAGATGGACTCCTCTACCCCTGATATTCTGTGAAAATTTCAGAATGACCGATCATCCAGTTTTTCGAATACCATATTAGTCAAAGTAACTCGCTAGCCACTCATATAGTTACTAATGATATAATCATCGAATTCGGTTCATTACGGTGTCTCCAAATTATTTTAATTTTTTATGCACAACTAAAAATATCCGGTGCAACTGTCATTGATAATTTTTCATTAAAATTTTGCTCGGCTCTTAATTTAAATTAAGAAAAACGTTATATAATTGAAAAACTCGACTTTTATGATCAGTGTTTGTCAGTTTTTCGTTCATATAACAAATGAAAATATATTTTGCAGGATATCGTCTCGAGTAACAAAAGAAAAATAATCGAGGGAAATCATCGAGGACCATTGTTAAGGAATATTATCCTGGAAAATGGCGAAGGAACGATGTTTGAGGAAAGTCGTCGAGGAATCGCAACGTTTTTTCACAAATGGAATATATGGTATCGTTAATTTTTAAATCCCTCCGGACTCCAATCATACCGTAGGGCGAAAGGTCTGATCCGGTACGGAGCTTCCGGTTGTATTTTTTTTCTCATTGCCACGAGGGTCGATGCATAGTGACCGCGATTCTGATCCGAGTATCGAGATGAAAATGCTCGATACGACGACTAGACTCGCGAGTGGCCCAATATTTATTTTATATTCATGTTTAGCTGGCTAGGGCATGCTCTTCTCGGACTTTTTTTCTTTTATTTTTATTTCTCACAAATAAAAATTACATCCCTCGAAACGTTTTCGCAAATATCGAAAAATTACAATTAAAAAACTTAAAATGGTTCAATGCGTGTGCGCTTATTTAAAGAACATAATAATATTTCGACTGTTTCGAAGATGACTCGAATTATTATCATATAATGTTGTTCGTTGTCATTTTCTTGTTATTATTAAAGTTAATCGATTGGTGAAAATTGAAAAAAAATATTTTTCTCGCATGAAATAATTAATGAAAAAATCTTTAATATTGATATATTTTTATTATACAACTCTAGCAAGTTTCCAATTATCGAGCATACGAAAACATGGGAAACTTTCAAATTGAAACAAAATATCTAGTACATTACTTATTGGATATTTTTTTCCCCTTTCATGAAGTTTTATTTATCAGGAAGTATTTGACGTTTGTTTTTCCAACCTCCTTTTTCATGGCAACTGATTTTGTGAACACATGACGTACCAATTTTTGCAAGATCTTTCGATAAAAGGCTCGTGTTATGCATTCATTTTTCATGGTTCAAATTTCAAGTTAGGTCAGATCGTATCTTTTTTTTAACGAGTTAGATATTTTTTTTTAAGAGATTTGTCGGTTACAAGGAACTTGAAAAGAATAACGGGGTTTCCGGCCAAAACCCAGTAATTTTTTTTTACCGTTCTGGTTGAAGAAAAAGTATGCTGAATGGAGAAATTCTGGCCAAATCTCGCCATATCAGACTTTTTTTTTAATAAGCCGACTCATATCTGGAAAAAAAATCTTGTCACTTTCATTCACGAGTCTTTAGTTGCTTCAACTCCCTTTATGGCATTAGCACCTGTTTAAATTTTTCTTCCAATAGTCAAAAAATGTATGAAATGATTGTTCAGTTCAGTAATGGAATCATCAAAGTACTCAATGAGGAAAATTGGTATTCTTATATTTCGTTTCCTAGTAGATGAAACTATGTGAGTGGAGAAAAAATGATGGCGCCAGTTTAGAAATCTTACCGTTACACCTTTTTTCCCGTTTGGGCGCTATATTTTTGTGATTTGATTTGAATGGAAATTTAACGTTGGATGTATTTTTTTTTACCGAGAGTTCCTTTACTTACGAATGTGTTCGATAATTTTAGTCAATTTCAATACCGAACATCCAGCCAATAATTATACGTATGTAAAAAGTTTGACTCCATGGATAAAAAAATATGGCTCCACAATTTTTCGAGAAAACTTAGAATTTAGAAATATTGAGAAATATGGTGTCTGATAATTTATTATTTCTTCACGCGCACGCATACCACTATTTTACTTGAAATTATTATTTTCCTTTATTTTCAAGTAATCAGCACTCTTTGCTAAATAATTCAATAATTTTTTTTTCAAATATATATTCAGCAATGTTATCTTAAAAATTGCTGTTGAATCGATTCCGAGAAGGGCTTTCGCGGGGCACAGTGGTCTTGTCAAAGCGATTTAATCAACGGTGTATGGTAACTTTTGAAATTCAGTAGTGTCTTCGCTTTGACTCGTTCACCAATGCCAAGGGATTTTAAGCTCTTCCACCCTGCAACTTCATTCTGAAGGATCGCACAGGAATTTGGTAATTCGCGATCGAACAATTATGCTCATAAAGCCACGTTAACGACTTCACTTTGGAGATCATTTTCTACTTGAAAAAAAAAAAAATATACGATTCAATTTTGTTTCGCGATAATGGCAGGGTTAGGGAATTTCGAGTCACCGTTTTGGAATTGTCGTTTATAATTATCGATTGAAACGTTTTTTGTAAAATGCATGTGTTCTCCGAAAAATTACAGAGTCTACAGTAGGCTGCTTCTACCCTCTCTCGTTGTTTTTTTTGCTGATATTTCAATCAAAGTTGCGGTTCGAATGTTATGTAAATTCTTGGCAAAGCTTCTCTTTGTCCAGGAGCTCCTAGGAGAGCCTCACTCTACTCGGAGAAACAGTCTGCATCCTATGATATGAGCAGCATTTTATAATTATTTCAGTTTCGCGATTGCACGTATTTGCCGACAAGTATTTATAAAATTTCATATTTATGATTGTAATAAAATGAAATTAAGGATAATTAACGAGATGTGGGGATTGCACGAGGCAGCATATGCTCGCGATAATTTTTCTTAATCACTGATGAGCACTCGAGCTGCTCGTAGAGTCATTTTGATAGCTAGTTCCGGGTTTTCGAGTCTCTAGATCGCTTAGAAATTTCAACTAACCCGCTTGAGGCATTTCAGCAATTATCTTCAAGAACCGCACGGCCGTCGAGAACTTCAGTAGTTGTTAAGTGGTCAACTCGCCTCGTCCTCTGTGGCACTCGCAGGGTAGCTTCTGCGAGTGTTACAGATAACCACGAAGCGAGGTGATGAAAAGTATGAGTGCGCGCCCTCCTTCAGCAAGAGGGCCCGATTACCAAGTGTGTATACAAGCTTCGGTGTCGGACACGTCCGGACGTGGCGCCGGTCAATGAAATAGTGACCGGCTTAAATGCCCTAGAGTTAGGATTTATTTTTGCGCCGAGCGGAATGATCGAGAACCGTGGAGTGTTTCGTAGATGAGGCCGGAGCCTCTGGGTGTAGGGATCGTGATGTCGCGTTTTTTCCTTTGTTTTTACTTGCTCGGGGGATTTAGATGAAAATCAAGCAGGGCCCTTCCACGTAGTCGTGTAAGTAACGTAACGTTCGATTCCGAGAGTGATTGCTAGAAAGTAAGCAGGAAGGACAGGAGACGGCAAAGAATATTCAATTCTTATTCAGAACTCGTTCATTCCTTTGCTCGTTTCCGCGTAAAACTTTAAGGCATGCACTAATGATTTCTCGATGGAAATACTTATTGAAGCTCCAGCTGAGTCTGTGTGGCTCAAGATACCACCCAGGGTTCAACTCGCAGCCGAAATGATTATAGTACATCTTTCATTATCAATCAATTTTTATCTCATCAAGAGACCGATTGATAATAACATGCAACCGTGACCTTCTGTCCGGAAATGTGCAAAGTGCTGAAATATATTGACCAAAGATTTTCGTTTGCCAGATGGATTATTTGTTTCGAGTACAAAGGTTTGCTCCGGACTGGGAGTCAACCGGAGTACTCGAAGTGTGAGGCCTTTCTTCGGCTTTCCATTATTTCTCTTATAAATCTTTAGATTATTGAAAATCTTTGGGTAATATATCCTTACAGAACACATCGTTGGATCATCGAGGGACCAGTGTGGTTACATTTACTCTCGAACGATCGCATGTATATCGCTTCGAGGGTATATGGCCACGAGAAGGTAGTATACACGTTCCATCCACGGATGTCACTATGCACGATCCAAAGTCACAACCGTGTGACACCCTTTTTTATTTTGCTGATATTCTCAATACAATCCATAGGATGAAGTTATCCCGGGATAACTCTATTCTTTATTTTTCATCTTTAAAAAAAATAAATTTCGAGTCATTGATGCGAGAAAATCTCTAGAGCCAACCTCAAAAAATCGGGTTTAAAATGAAAATTGTACCAATGTTGTGCCGCAAAACTTGCGGCGCCAATGTTAGCTAAAAACCGCGTATAAAAAGTTTCGAATCATCTGAGTAATTTGTTGTATCCACTCGTTATATGTGGATTGTATAGAAGTAGGATGTTCTGTTTCGTATGCTTTCAGATCTTCGAAGGATTTCTTTACACAATAATTTATTTTTTCTGTTTCAGCGATTAATTACTTGTCAATTAACGCTTTTCCAAAGTATTTTTTTTTATGTTTCAGAAGCCATATAACATCTTTGTCATGGCAGTTTCTAATGTTTTTTTTCTGTTCACAGAAAAAGGCCTTTAATGTATTCTCCGGTACTCGTCAGTGATTTGTCATGTCCTATGCTGTTTAAAAAAATTTAAGGACGTAGAACATCGACAAATTTCATTAAGGTCGATTGAAGAGTCTGGACAAACGGCTTGGAAGGATTGAGGAAGCACTCTGCTGGGCTGCTTTCACCAGTTAATTCCAAGTATTATGGTAAATAATACATACAATATATATTTCATTAATACAATAAGTTCTAAAAAAATGTAAATTTACAACAACTTACGAGTAGTATCTTTTAAAATAATTTATCTAGCATTTGTAGCATTTAATAGCAAAACTCTCTACTAAATCAACTTAAAACGTTGAAATAAACTGTTTAAAAGAATTCTAACGTGAAAAAAATTAGATGCTGCAGTATATCTAATAATGACTTCAATTGGCAATCTTTCTGTTACAGAGGATATTCGTGTTCAAGTTTTTCGGAGGAAGTCCCCCTCATCGATATCTCCAAATTAAGCGGATTACCAGCTGGTCTCATTAGAGTCAAGGTAAGAAGAGACAATCTTTTTTTCTTTAATGTGGATGCAGTTGTCATTCACGTATTTTGAATTCAGCAAATCAATTAATAGTCGAAAAAAGTTAAGTTTTTGTGCTAATATTGCGAATAATTCTCCGACAGTGATGTAAAGAAATATTCAGACCTATCTGCGCTAGATTTTGAGAGAAGCGCTGTTTATTTGAAAGATTTAGGTTTCATTTTGATTAAGGATGCTCCCTTTACAACTTTTCAGTTTGTTTGCATAATCGTTGAAGCATTGATATATTGGGATTTCCGATGCACCCCAGGTTGTCACACCTTTTTTCTAATGAGACTGTCTTATTAAGTAATCCTGAACTTACGCAATTTTCGACTAACTTATTACACTACGACCTCGATTTAACGGCCAGTGGCGGGACCGGATCCGCATCGCACCTTGTTAAATCGAGGTAGCGTATGCCCGCCCATGCTGTATCTGCGCATCGGCACTCCGTGCTACGGGCCTGATCGGGGAGACTTTAAGCGTCCCCCACCATCTCCCACCACGCGAAAAATCGATCGATAAGTGCGACATGGTGGGGACTGTCTATTCAATCGAGGACCATTAAATCGAGGTCCTAGTGTAAAAAACCAAGAGTCCACAAATTCGGAAAAAAATCGGAGATTAAGTTCAAACATAGAAAAATGTATTCCAATTACAAAAACTTGATATTTTAATTATTTCCATTGGAAACAAAATGTTTGTATTTCAACAATCACATTTTCCTTAAAATATCATGATCTTTATCATTTTTAATATTTTGAGCTAAAATTTATCGTTATACTCTCAATAACTTCAATTAAAGAAAAGCTAGTCCACAAATGAACCTCTTAAAAAAGATAGATACTTCGCAAACATAAATAGATTTTACCTACTGCAGAAAGTACCATTTCCAAACGCGCTGAAAATTAATTTTACGTTGGAGTCAATAAGTTCGGGTCATGGCCCAGTGTGATAATTAAGGGTTACTCTGTGCAGCAATACTTAATAATTTAAAAAAAAAATCATGTTTTCTTTGCAGAGAGTTTTGTATCCACCAGTTTCGCCAACCAGATGAGGATAACGCTGGGATCTCCCATCATCGATCTGAGACATATGACGTTTCTCTACATCGGTATCGTTAGAATTTGTATCCCTCCGGGCTCCATCATGTCGTAGGACGAAAGGTCCGAAGCGGCACGGAGCTTACGGTTGTAATTTTTTCTCCCCAGGGCGTTGCATAGTGCCCGTGAGTCGACCTTTATAGTATCGAGACGCAAGTGCTCGATATTAAAAATCGACTCACGAGTAGCCCAAATGAATATTTAAATTTTCGTGTTTAGATGCAGGGAACGTTCTTCTCGGTATATTGCTTAATGATAAAAATAATCACATTAATGTGATTAGTAAAAATGATTTAAAATATTTTAGTTTCTCACAGCCGAGAAGAACTATCGCGTGGTACGGTATGACCTTGTCAGAGCGTCTTGTTCGTTTCCTATTAATGCTAGTTTTGATTAAATATTAAAGAAAAAAGAAGCAGATTTTCACTCTGACTTGGTCACCAAGGCCGAGGGTATTTTCAGCTCTTCTAGCGAGCAGCTCCACTTTGGAGAATTGCACAGGCGCTTAGCTACTCGCGAAAAACTCGTAAAGCATTGTCAATATGACTTCACCTCTGGAAATCATTCACTTTCAAGAAATTTGAATAAAAATTTTGTTCAATAATTTCGACAGAATTAGGGAAATTCAAATCATCGTGTAGCCATGAAGCATTAACTATTGTTTATCATTTTGAACGAATATTTCTTAAAATACATGTGTCATTAAAATAATATTTTTCGAGTCAACAGTATGCTGCTTACACCCCTTCTCACTTTTGCTCATCTTTCCGGAGCATGAAATTCGCGTCTTTTAGTTTTCAAATTCTTGGCATAGCTTCACTTCGCCAAGAAGCTCCGAGGGGAGCCTCACTCCTCTCGGAGACACAGCCGGCTTGATGGAATGAATCATATCAGCGGCATTGAATAATTATTCTCAAAAGAATTCAAACAATTATTGATCTTCGAGATGTGGGTATTGCACGAGTCAGCATGCTCGCGTTTGTTTTTGTTAATGAGCACTCGCTAGTTGCTGGTAGAATCATTGATAGCTAGCTTCGCGATTCGAGCCTTTAGACCGTTCAGAAATACTAACTAACCCGTTTGAGGCATTTCAGCATTTATGTTTAAGACACGACACGGCCTTCAAGAACTTCGGTAGTTGATAAGTGGTCAACTCGCATCGTCCTCTGTGGCAGTCGCAGGGTAGCTTCTGAGATTGTCACAGAGCCACGAAGCGAGGTGATGAAAAGTATGAGTGCGCGCCCTCCTTGAGCAAGAGGGCCCGATTACCAAGTGTGTATACAAGCTTCGGTGTCGGACACGTCCGGACGTGGCGCCGGTCAATGAAATAGTGATCGGCTTAAATGCCCTAGTGTTAGGATATATTTTTGCGCCGAGCGGAATGATCGAGAACCGTGGAGTGTTTCGTAGATGAGGCCGGAGCCTCTGGGTGTAGGGATCGCGATGTCGCGTTTTTTCCTTTGTATTTACTTTCTCGGGGGTTTAGATGAAAATCAGGCAGGGCCCTTCCGCGTATAGTCGTGTAAGTAACGTAACGTTTCATTTCGAGTGTGAATGCTAGTAAATAAGCAGGGAGGACAGGAAACATCAAAAAATGTTCGATTCTTTTCAAAAAACCGTTCATTCCTTTGCTCGTTTCCGCGTAAATCTTTAAGGCATGAACTAATAACTTCTTGGTGGAAATACTTATTGAAGCTCCAGCTGAGTCTGTGTGGCTCAAGATACCACCCAGGGTTCAACTCGCAGCCGAAATGATTATAGTACATCTTTTATTATCAATCAATTTTTATCAATTTTTAAAAGACCGATTGATACACAAACGCAACCGTTGACCTTCCGTCCGGAGATGTGCGAATTGCTCATGTCGCTCAAAGATTTTTTTTTGCCAAGTCTTGTCTCGAGTGCGAAGGTTTGCTCCGCGATCTTGGAGTCAACCGGAGCAATCGCGGCAAGCAAATTCCTGGATTTAATTTTGACTTACTTATTTTCGATTCATGAAAATCTTTGAGTGACATGTCCTTACAGAACATCGTGGGATGTCATCGAGGGACCAGTGTGGTTACATTTACTCTCGAACGATCGCATGTATATCGCTTCGAGGGTATATGGCCACGAGAAGGTTGGTAACTGTCCCATCCACTGAAGTCACTATGCACATCCCAAAGTCACAATCGCGTGACACCCTTTTTTGCTTTTGCTGAGATTTTTTATAACAATATTAATGGTAGAGCTATCCCGGGATAACTATTCCTATTTTTTTTTTTTTTTTTTCATTTTGAAAATCAAGTATCGAGTCATTGTTGAAAGAAAATCATTAGAGCCAGCCCCAAAAAATCGGGCTTAAAATAAAACGTGTTTGAATGTCGTGCCGCAAAACTTGCGGTGCCAATGTTTAGCTAAAATGAACCGCGTAAAATAGTAAACTCATACGGGAATTTTGCCATCCACCCGTTTTATGTGGATCGAAATAGGGGTAGGATGTTCTGTTTCTTGTGCTTGCAGGTCTTCGAGGGATTTTTATTTTACAATTGTCGCTTTTCCTTTTTCTGTTTCAGATTTTTTTTTTTTATAAATCAAATGAGATCTCGCTTAACTTTTTTTTGTTTCAGGATTATTTTCGTGGCAGTTTTAATGTTTGTTTTATGTTCGCAGAAGGTTTCCAACTACTCTTACGTTTCAGTGTATTATTTGTAATGCCCCGTGCTGTGAAAAAAATTTCATGACATGGAGCATTTTAAAATTTCGAGAAGGATCACGGGCCACGCGATGAAACGTGGCTCGGCTTATAAGAAGGTTCGGCGATATTTGTTTTTCGCTATCAACTTCACATTCTAGGGTAACGTGCTATTGAACACTTTAAAAAGAATTTCAGAAATTTTGATGACCGCCCGAATACAATTTAAAATAATGTTTTTTGTTTCATAGGCCATTAGTTGATCATTGCGGTTCAATTGAGGAAGGATAAATGGAAAAAAGTCTTTTCACCTCACGTGTTCCACGAAACTATGTATGTATTTTAATTTGTTTCTTTAAAGACTTGGCTTGGAAATGCTCGTTCTGACATTTCATTACTCTTCAACGAATAATAATCTATCGTATCATTTATTTACAGGCCATACATTACAAATCAAATTGCAACTGTGGAACGACGGAAACTCAAAAAAAAAAACGCGAGACTTTCACACTTTGCAGCATGCATTAAAGTAAAAAACATTGTCCATTAAAACTTTGAAAATATATTTATAATCGATAAAGTGCGTGCTTTAAGGATTAATTGATGGCTACATTTAATTGTAAGTGTTGTGTCTTTGTTGCAGAGGATGTTCCAGTCTTTCAGTCTTGAACTTAGGTGGAGTACAAACTCGGTATAATAGCACCAAGGTAAGAAAAGTCAATCGATTAACGTGTAGTTAAAAGTAAAAAAAATTAACGAACTCAAAATATGCCTTATTTTTTAATTTGCCAAAAGACAATCGCGTTAAAAACGACAACCAGCGGGTGTTACAGTAGATTTGCTGTTCATTGAAAAATATTTACACATGTATACAATGTGAAAAGAGTACTAATTTGAGAATAGTCTTTATACATTAAAAAAAATGAAGAAATTCATTTCCTTCAATTTTTTACCTTCGGATATGAATAATTTCCCTATAATCGTTAATCCATTTCTAACGATCGTACTCTCCGGATTTTTTATCACATGTTTATTTTAGTTCCTTTTAAAAAGGAGTGTGGATCTGCTCCTTCATCAATCTCAACGGTACTGAATAATTTAACAAATCTATTATGGTTTTTTTTTTTTTTTTACAGAATCTAGGGATGGCTCCGATGCGAGGGGATATTGTCAAAAGGAGTACGGCAAGTGGACAAGGGGCAATGCTATAAGAGTTCGACTCGTCGATTTCGGACAGGCGTTTTCGTTTTGGTATCGTTAGTTTTCGTATCCCTCCGGGCTCCGATCATGTCGTAGGATGAAAGGTCCTAAGCGACACCAGAGCTTGCGGTTGTATTTTTTGTCCCTCAGGGTCGTTGCGTAGTGACCGCGAGTCGACTTGTAGTATCGAGACGAAGGTGCTCGATATTAAAAATCGGCTCACGAGTGGCCCAAACGATATACTTACATGATCATGTTTAGAATCAGGGAACGTTCTCCTCGGTCAATTTTTTTTGTAAATGTCATACGCCATGATGATTTGACGGATACATTTCTTTCGGCTCGTAAATTTTTTACAACAATGAAAATGTTAGTTCCACAAAACCGGGGAGAACAGTCGCGTGGCACGGTGGCTTTGTCCAAGCGATATGACCATTTCCAAATCATCTTATTGATTTTTTCGATATAAAAAAAAAAATTGATAAAAAATCTCACTTTGACTTGGCCACCAACGCCGAGGGTCATTTTCAGCTCTTCTAGCAAGCGACTCCACGCTGGAGAATCGCACAGGCACTTGGCAATTAGCGAAATATATGATCTGCTCATAAAGCCTGTTCAATATGACTCCACTTTGGTGACCATACTCTACTTGAAAGAAACGTAGACTACATTTTTGTTCAATGTTATCGACAGAATTAGGGAAGTTCAAATCAACGTTTGACTCTGAAATAATAACTTCGTTTTTATCATTATGAACGATCCTTTCTTACAATGCATGCTTTATTAAAATATTGGTCGAGTCAACAGTATGCTGCTCACATCCCTTCTCATTTTTGCTCATCTTTCCGGGGCATAGCATTCGCGTCTTTATTATTCCAATTCTTGGCAAAGCTTCACTTCGCCAAGAAGCTCCGAGGGGAGTCTCACTCTTCTCGGAGAAACAGTCTGCCTGATAAAATGAATGATATTAGCAGCAATGAGTAAATATACTTAAAAAAAAATGGAAGCGCTTATTTCTTTTTGAGATGTGGATATTGCACGAGTCAGCATGCTCGCGTTTTGTTAATGAGCACTCGCTAGTTGCTCCTGGAGTCATTAATAGCTAGCTCAGAGTTTCGAGTCGCCAGATCGCTTAGAAATTTCAACTAACCCGTTTGAGGCATTTCAGCATTTATCTTTAAGAATCACACGGCCTTCGAGAACTTCAGTAGTTGATAAGTGGTCAACTCGCATCGTCCTCTGTGACAGTCTCAGGGTAGCTTCTGCAATTGTCACAGAGCCACGAAACGAGTTGATGATAAGTATGAGTGGGTGCTCTCCTTGAGCAAGAGGGCCCAATTACCAAGTGTGTACAAGCTTCGGTGTCGGACACGTCCGGACGTGGTGCCGGTCAATGAAATAGTGACCGGCTTAAAAGCCCTAGTGTTAGGATTTATTTTTGCGCCGAGTGGAATGATTGAGAACCGTGGAGTGTTTCGTAGATGAGGCCGGAGCCTCTGGGTGTAGGGATCGCGATGTCGTGTTTTTTCCTTTGCTTTTACTTTCTCGGGGGATTTAGATGAAAATCAGGCAGGGCCATTCCGCGTAGTCGTGTAAGTAACGTAACGTTCGATTCCGAGTGTGATTGCTAGAAAGTAAGCAGGAAGGATAGGAGACGGCAAAAAATGTTCAATTATTTTTCAGATTTTGTTCATTCTTTTGCTCGTTTCCGCGTAAAATGTTAAGGCATGAACTAATGATTTCTCGATGGAAATACTTATTGAAGCTCCAGCTGAGTCTGTGTGGCTCAAGATACCACCCAGAGTTCAACTCGCAGCCGAAATGATTATAGTACATCGTTTTCTATCAATCAATTTTTATCTCATCAAGAGACCGATTGATACACAAACGCAACCGTTGACCTTCCGTCCGGACATGTGCGAATTGCTAATGTTGCTCAAAGATTTTTTTTGCCAAGTCTTGTCTCGAGTACGAAGGTTTGCTCCACAATTTCGGAGTCAACCGGAGTAATCGTGGTAAGCCAATTTTCGGATTTAATTTTGACTTACTTTTTTTCGATTCATTAAAATCTTTGAGTAACATATCGTTACAGATCGTCGTGGGATCATCGAGGGACCAGTGTGGTTACATTTACTCTCGAACGATCGCATGTATATCGCTTCGAGGGTATATGGCCACGAGAAGGTTAGTAACCGTCCCATCCACTGAAGTCACTATGCACATCCCAAAGTCACAATCGTGTGACACCCTTTTTGCTTTTGCTGAGATTCTTTAATACAATATTAATGATGGAGCTATCCCGGGATAACTCGAATCCTAATTTTTTCTTATTTGGCAAATCAAACATCGAGTCATTGTTGAAAGATAATCGTTAGAGCCGTCCCCAAAAAATCGGGCTTAAAATAAAACGTATTTGAATGTCGTGCCGCAAAACTTGCGGTGCTAATGTTTAGCTAAAATGAACCGCGTAAAATAGTAAACTCATACGGGAATTTTACCATCCACCCGTTTTATGTGGATCGGAATAGGGGTAGGATGTTCTGTTTCTTGTGCTTGCAGGTCTTCGAGGGATTTTTGTTTTACAATTGTCGCTTTTCCTTTTTCTGTTTCAGATTTTTTTTTTTATAAATCAAATGAGATCTCGCTTAACTTTTTTTTGTTTCAGGATTATTTTCGTGGCAGTTTTAATGTTTGCTTTATGTTCGCAGAAGGTTTCCAACTCCTCTTTCGTTTCAGTGCATTATTTGTAATGCTTCATGCTGTAAAAAAAATTTCATGACATGGGGCTTTGTCTAATTTTGGGGAGCGTCTTCGGCCGGATGATGAGACGTAGCTGGGCCTATATACGAAGTGCTCTGATCAGTGATATGTATTCTTCGCTATCGACTTCACATTTTAGGGTACCGTGGTATATCGAACATTAAAAAAAAATTTTTTTAATCTAGACGACTGCCTGGATTCAATTTCAATTATTGTCATTCGTTTTTAGGTCATTTATCTATCATTGCGGATCACTATTGAGAAAGGGGAAATGGGAAAAAGTGAATTCTCCTCGCGTGTTCCGAGAAAAGATGTATGTTTTTGAAGTTTTTTCTTTAACGGTTTGGCTTGGAAATGCTCGTTGTAATATTTCATAACCCTTCAACAAATAACAATCTATCATATCGTTTATTTACAGTTCATACGTTTCAAATAAATTTCCAATGGTGAAACGATGGAAACTTGAAAATTAAAAAATAGACGCAAGACGGTCTTAATTTGCAGCTCGCATTTATGCTCTTTTGAAATTAATATTTGATTAAATTTTTGTATTCCATTTATTATCAATGAAGTGCTTAATTGTATGATTGTTTGATAGATGAATTGAATTTTAAATGTTGTTTCTGTGTTGCAGGGGATGTTCCAGTCTTCCAATCACGAATTTGAGAGAAGTGCATGCTCAGTAATAGTACTGAGTTGAGAAACGTCGATCTTTAAGCGCCTAGTTTTTATTAATGCAGGCATCGATGTCCCAGAGTGTACGTACAAATTTTTTGAAAATCTATGGAATTTATATATGTTTTATATTTTCGGTTTACCAAAAGAACATTTGAGCAATGAAAATCCAAACGAGAGGTTGCTTGAAGAGATATGCTGTTCATTGAAAAATATTCACATACGTATATATTTTGAAAAGAAAACTAATTTAAGAATAGTCTTTTTATTTACAAAAAATCTATCTCGTACAATTTTTTATCTTCGGATATGAATATTTTCTTTAAGATCGTTAAACCATTTCTATCAATCGTTTTCTCGGTATTACCAACGAGATTTTTATTTTTCACTAGCTGTAAAAAAAAGCGATCGATCCGACGATTACTTAACTATGAAACAAATGTTGTTCATTTAGTTTTAAGTATATATAATTTTTATTGTTTTTTTTTACAGATTCATGGATAATTCCGATGCTAAGAGATTTTTTTAAAGGGCGTAAGTCAAGTGGTCAAGGGGCAATGCTATTAGACTTCGACTCTTCGATTCGGGACAGCCAGTTTCTTTTTGGTATCGTTAGTTTTGATATTCCTCCGGGTTCCATCATGTCGTAGGACGAAAGGTCCGAAGCGGCACGGAGCTTACGGTTGTAATTTTTTCTCCCCAGGGCGTTGCATAGTGCCCGTGAGTCGACCTCTAGTATCGAGACGCAAGTGCTCGATATTAAAAATCGACTCACGAGTAGCCCAAATGAATATTTAAATTTTCGTGTTTAGATGCAGGGAACGTTCTTCTCGGTATACTTCTGCTTGATCGTAAAAATAATCACATTAATGTGATGAGTCAAATTAATTAAAAATATTTTAGTTTCTCACATCCGAGAAGAACTATCGCGTGGTACGGTATGACCTTGTCAGAGCGTCTTGTTCGTTTCTTGTTAATGCTAGTTTTTATTTAATATTAAAGAAAAAAGAAACAGATTTTCACTCTGACTTGGTCACCAAGGCCAAGGGTATTTTAAGCTCTTCTAGCGAGCAGCTCCACTTTGGAGAATTGTACAAGCATTTAGCTACTCGCGTAAACCTCGTAAAGCATTTTTCACAATGACTTCACTTTGGAGATCATTCACTTTCAAGAACCGTGAATTAAATTTTTGTTCAATAATTTCGACAGAATTAGGGAAATTCAAATCATCGTGTAGCCATGAAGCATTAACTATTGTTTATCATTTTGAACGAATATTTCTTAAAATGCATGTGTCATTAAAATAATATTTTTCGAGTCAACAGTATGCTGCTTACACCCCTTCTCACTTTTGCTCATCTTTCCGGAGCATGAAATTCGCGTCTTTTAGTTTTCAAATTCTTGGCATAGCTTCACTTCGCCAAGAAGCTCCGAGGGGAGCCTCACTCCTCTCGGAGACACAGCCGGCTTGATGGAATGAATCATATCAGCGGCATTGAATAATTATTCTCAAAAGAATTCAAACAATTATTGATCTTCGAGATGTGGGTATTGCACGAGTCAGCATGCTCGCGTTTGTTTTTGTTAATGAGCACTCGCTAGTTGCTGGTAGAATCATTGATAGCTAGCTTCGCGATTCGAGCCTTTAGACCGTTCAGAAATACTAAGTAACCCGTTTGAGGCATTTCAGCATTTATGTTTAAGACACGACACGGCCTTCAAGAACTTCGGTAGTTGATAAGTGGTCAACTCGCATCGTCCTCTGTGACAGTCTCAGGGTAGCTTCTGAGATTGTCACAGAGCCACGAAGCGAGGTGATGAAAAGTATGAGTGCGCGCCCTCCTTGAGCAAGAGGGCCCGATTACCAAGTGTGTATACAAGCTTCGGTGTCGGACACGTCCGGACGTGGCGCCGGTCAATGAAATAGTGATCGGCTTAAATGCCCTAGTGTTAGGATATATTTTTGCGCCGAGCGGAATGATCGAGAACCGTGGAGTGTTTCGTAGATGAGGCCGGAGCCTCTGGGTGTAGGGATCGCGATGTCGCGTTTTTTTCTTTGCTTTTACTTGCTCGGGGGATTTAGATGAAAATCAGGAAGGGCGATTCCGCGTATAGTCGTTTAAGTAACGTTAACGTTCGATTCCGAGAGTGATTGCTAGTAAGTAAGCAGGAAGGACAGGGGACGGCAAAGAATGTTCAATTCTTTTTCAGAGCTCGTTCATTCCTTTGCTCGTTTCCGCGTAAATCTTTAAGGCATGCACTAATAATTTCTTGGTGGAAATACTTATTGAAGCTCCAGCTGAGTCTGTGTGGCTCAAGATATACCACCCAGAGTTCAACTCGCAGCCGAAATGATTATAGTACATCTTTTTCTATCAATCAATTTTTATCTCATCAAGAGACCGATTGATACACAAACGCAACCGTTGACCTTCCGTCCGGACATGTGCGAATTGCTAATGTTGCTCAAAGATTTTTTTTGCCAAGTCTTGTCTCGAGTACGAAGGTTTGCTCCACAATTTCGGAGTCAACCGGAGTAATCGTGGTAAGCTAATTTTCGGATTTAATTTTGACTTACTTTTTTTCGATTCATTAAAATCTTTGAGTAACATATCGTTACAGATCGTCGTGGGATCATCGAGGGACCAGTGTGGTTACATTTACTCTCGAACGATCGCATGTATATCGCTTCGAGGGTATATGGCCACGAGAAGGTTAGTAACCGTCCCATCCACTGAAGTCACTATGCACATCCCAAAGTCACAATCGCGTGACACCCTTTTTGCTTTTGCTAATATTCTTTTCTAATATTAATGATGGAGCTATCCCAGGATAACTCGAATCCTAATTTTTTCTCATTTGACAAATCAAACATCGAGTCATTGTTGAAAGAAAATCATTAGAGCCGTCCCCAAAAAATCGGGCTTAAAATAAAACGTGTTTGAATGTCGTGCCGCAAAACTTGCGGTACCAATGTTTAGCTAAAATGAACCGCGTAAAATAGTAAACTCATACGGGAATTTTTCCATCCACCCGTTTTATGTGGATCGAAATAGGGGTAGGATGTTCTGTTTCTTGTGCTTGCAGGTCTTCGAGGGATTTTTGTTTTACAATTGTCGCTTGTCGTTTTTCTGTTTCAGATTTTTTTTTTTAACTAATGAGACTTTGTTCAACTTCTTTTTTGTTTCAGGGCTTTTTTCGTGGCAGTTTTAATGTTTGTTTTCTGTTCACAGAAAATTTCAAATTCGTTTCCTCTCAGTCTACTGATTAATTTGTAATGTCTCACATTCAAAAAAAAGAAAAATTTCGTGACGCCAAGGCATGGTTAAATTTTGTAAAGCGTCATAGGCCGGATGATAAGACGTGGTTGGGTCTATAAGAATTAAGGGCCCGATAAGCGATATTTATTTTTCGCTGTCAACTTCACATTTCAAGGTAACGTGGTATTTAACAATTCAGAAAATTTTAGAAATTTAAATGACTGCCCGAATACAATTGCAAATATTGTTATTCGTTTTACAGGCCATTTATCTTTGATTGCTGGTGACCGTCGAAGAAAGAAAAACCAGTTTCAATGCGATGAGCTCTAGTAAGTAACTTGAAATAAAATGGATATACTTTTCATCAGGCATTTATAGAATCTGATGTATCTATAATTTTTTATTATTTTATTTTATTTTACAGAATCTAGGGATGGCTCCAATGCGAAGAGACTTTGCCAAAGGGTGAAAGTCAAGTGGACGAGGGGTGATCCTATAAGACTTTGACTCGTCGTTCTCTGACAGCCGGTTTCTGTTTGGTATCGTTAGTTTTGATATCCCTCCGGGCTCTGATCATGTCGTAGGATGAAAGGTCCGAAGCGACACCGGAGCTTGCGGTTGTATTTTATATTCTCCTGAGTCGTTGCGTAGTGACCGTGAGTCGACTTGTAGTATCGAGACGAATGTGCTGGATATTAAAAATCGACTCACGAGTGGCCCAAACGAAATACTTACACGTTTTTGAATCATCTCATTTGATTTTTCAACCTTAAAAAAAACTGCTAAAAATCTCACTTGGACTTGGTCACCAGCGCCAAGGGTCATTTCAGCTCTTCAAGCGAGCGACTCCACTCTGGAGAATCGCACAGGCACTTGGCAATTTGCGCAATTTATATTTTGCTCATAAAGCCTGTTCAATATGACTCCACTTTGGTAATCATATTCTACTTTTCATAGAAACGTAAATTAAATTTTTGTTCTTTGTTATCTAAAGAATTAGGGAAATTCAAATCATCGTTTGGCCATGAAACATTAACTTTTTTTTATCATTATTAATGATTATTTCTCAGAATGTATGGGTCTTTCTTATGAGTTTTTCTTTTTTCTTAAAATATTCATCGACAAAAAAAAGTAAATGGAATAGCGTTCCAAGGAGTGGAAATGTAAAAAATGTGTATAAACATTACATCGTGTAATCGACGAAAAAAAAAAGTAAATGAAAAAGCGTTCCAAGAAATGGAAATATAAAAAATGTAAATAAATATTACATCGTGTAAGTGTCGAAAGAAAAGTAAGCAAAAAAGCGTTCTAATTAGAACGCTTTCTTGTTTACTTTTTTGTGGAAGTATACAAATTTAAATAAATATGCGATCGTGTAATCTACGAAAAAAAAAGTAAATGAAAAATCGTTCCAAAGAGTGGAAATATAAATAATGTGTATAAATATTACGTAGTGTCACCGGCAAAAAAAAAAGTAAATCAAGTAGCGTTCCAAGGAGTGGAAATGTAAAAAATGTGTATAAATATTACATCGTGTAATCGACGAAAAAAAAAAGTAAATGAAAAAGTGTTCCAAGGAGTGGAAATATAAAAAATGTAAATAAGTATTACATATAGTGTAAGTGTCGAAAAGAAAGTAAATGAAAAAGCGTTCCAAGGAGTGGAAATATAAAAAATGTAAATAAATGTTACATAGTGTAAGTGTAGAAAAAAAAAGTAAGCAAAAAAGCGTTCTAATTAGAACGCTTTATTGTTTACTTTTTTGTGGAAGTATACAAATTTAAATAAATATGCCATCGTGTAATCTACGGAAAAAGCGTTCCAAGGAGTGGAAATATAAAAAATTTAAATAAATATTCCATCGTGTGATCGTCGAAAAAAAGTAGGTAAACGAAAAATCGTTCGAAGGTGTCTAATTATAAAAAAAAGTGTAGGAATATTACATCCTATAATCGGAGCAGTAACTCCGGACAGACGACCCGGCGAACAAGAAGACGATATCAATAGGCACTCTTGTCCCAATATTACAGCCTCAAGAAAGAAATGAATGTGATATTGGCAAGAGTCTTAACCAGATATCAATGGCTACTTGGTTGCTTCTCGGATGACCAAATCGCGTCTGAACGCTTGACGTCTCTTACGAGGACCGCTATGTGTTAGTTGCTTTTTCTACTGTCTGCTTTTGACCCTTTCGTCCCATCACTGCCTTTTTCTACTTCGCGTCGATGATTTGCTCGAATTTTTTATTATTATTTTTTTTTTTTTACGAAATCTAGGGATGGCTCCAATGCGAAGAGGATCTTTGCCAAAGGGTGAAAGTCAAGTGGACGAGGGGTAATCCTAGAAGACTTTGACTCGTCGTTCTCGGGCAGCCGGTTTTTTTTTGGTATCGTTAGTTTTAATATCCCTCCGGGCTCCGATCATGTTGTAGGATGAAAGGTCCGAAGCGACACCGGAGCTTGCGGTTGTATTTTTCATTCCCCCTAGGTCGTTGCGTAGTGACCGCGAGTCGACTTGTAGTATCGAGACGAATATGCTGGATATTAAAAATCGACTCACGAGTGGCCCAAACGATATACTTACATGATCATGTTTAGAATCAGGGAATGTTCTTCTCGGTCAATTTTTTTTGTAAATTTAAAATGCCATGATGCTTTGATTGATGATTTTTTCCGACTCGTGAGTTTTTTTTTAATGAAAATGTTAGCTCTACAAAACCGAGAAGAACTGTCGCGTGGCAAAGTGGCTTTGTCCAAGTGACATGACCGTTTCTTAATCATCTTATGGAATTTTTCAATATAAAAAAACTGATAAAAAATCTCACTTTGACTTGGCCACCAACGCCGAGGGTCATTTTCAGCTCTTCTAGCGAGCGACTCCACTCTGGAGAATCGCACAGGCACTTGGCAATTCGCGCAATATATATTCTGCTCATAAAGCCTATTCAATATGACTCCCCTTTGGTAATCATATTCTACTTTTGAAAGAAACATAAATTAAATTTTTGTCCTTTGTTATCTAAAGAATTAGGGAAATTCAAATCATCGTTTGGCCATGAAACATTAACTTTTTTTATCATTATAAATGATTATTTCTCAGAATGCATGAGTTATTAAAATATTGGTCGAGTCAACAGTATGCTGCTCACGCCCTTTCTCATTTTGCTCATCTTTCCGGAGCATGGAATTCGCGATTTTTTAGTATTTAAATTCTTGGCAAAGCTTCACTTCGCCAAGAAACTCCGAGGGGAGCCTCACTCCTCTCGGAGAAACAGCCTGCTTGATGAAATGAATCATATCAGCAGCATTAAATCGTCTCCGTAAAATTAGAAGATCAAGTTCCAGCAGATAAAAAAAAATGGAGTTCTATTCGCATGCAGCCGAGCTCTAGAGTTCCTGACACTTTTTAGCAATAGTTCTAGCGATTTTACCCAAAAAAAAATTCGAATAAAAAAATGATTGGCTAACTTTCCGCAGCAGATCAGTTAGTTCAAAATTCATAAATTCAATGTATTTTTCAATTTTAACGAGCTTCATAGTTCTCTGTTGTTCACAACAATAGTTCTACCGTTAAAAATCGTCAATAATTTTTATTCATGAATTTATTAAAATGATTTCATTAAAAACATAGGATCATCGTCGATTGTGATCTGCTGATATACCAACGTGAGTTCTGGGCGCGTTTCAAGTCTCAGGTTCTGATACTCTTGCATCAATTACAAAAGAGTTCTGGCTCCTAGTCATTTCTGTAGTATAGGGAGTAGCTATGTTTTCTGTCCTACGGTCGTTAAGATTCACAATTCGTTAAGATTAATACTTATGAAGGAAATTACGCGAATCAAAGTTTGCCAAAAGGAAGGTCTCGATGACCTGTTGGTAGGTAAGAAATCGTGCGAATGAGTAACAATTCTTTATTGACAAAATTGAGGTCGTTTCGGCACTCCCAGTAACTTTTATTATTGAGTAGTTATACAATTTCGATTATAATGAATTGACGTCTCGATGACGCCTTTCTACGAGGGAAATTAGGCGAATGAAAGTTTGCTAAAAGGAAGGTCTCGATGACCTGTTGGTAGATAAGAAATCGTGCGAATGAGTAACAATTCTTTATGGGCAAAATTGAGGTCTTTTCGGCACTCCCAGTAGCTTTTACAATTGAGTTAGTATACAATTTCAATCAGAATAAATTGATGTCTCGATGACGTCCTTCTACGAAGGAAATTAGGCGAATCCGCGTTGTCATTTCGTTACAATACATTGAATCCATCAGGTTTCAACGAAATGATCTGCTACGCGATCATTTTTTTAGATCATTTTTTTACTTGTATTTTTTTTTTTTTTTTGTAAAATCGCCAGAACTATTGTTAAAAAGTATCAGGAACTATAGAGCTCGGCTGCATGCGCATAGACCTCCATTTTTTTGGATCTATTGGAAAAACAACTGCTAACTTCACGGACACCATATTGAATCATTATTTTTTAAAGAATTCGAACAATTATTTATCTTCGAGATGTGGGTATTGCACGAGTCAGCATGCTCGCGTTTACTTTTGTTGATGAGCACTCGTTAGTTGCTCGTAGAATCATTGATAGATAGCTCCGGGTTTTCGAGTCTCTAGATCGCTTAGAAATTCTGACTAACCCGTTTCAGGCATTTCAGCATTTATCTTTAAGAATCACACGGCCTTCGAGAACTTCAGTAGTTGATAAGTGGTCAACTCGCATCGTCCTCTGTGGCAGTCGCAGGGTAGCTTCTGCGATTGTCACAGAGCCACGAAGCGAGTTGATGATAAGTATGAGTGGGTGCCCTCCTTGAGCAAGAGGGCACCATTACCAAGCTTCGGTGTCGGACACGTCCGGACGTGGTGCCGGTCAATGAAATAGTGACCGGCTTAAAAGCCCTAGTGTTAGGATTTATTTTTGCGCCGAGCGGAATGATTGAGAACCGTGGAGTGTTTCGTAGATGAGGCCGGAGCCTCTGGGTGTAGGGATCGCGATGTCGTGTTTTTTCCTTTGCTTTTACTTTCTCGGGGGATTTAGATGAAAATCAGGCAGGGCCATTCCGCGTAGTCGTGTAAGTAACGTAACGTTCGATTCCGAGTGTGATTGCTAGAAAGTAAGCAGGAAGGATAGGAGACGGCAAAAAATGTTCAATTATTTTTCAGATTTTGTTCATTCTTTTGCTCGTTTCCGCGTAAAATGTTAAGGCATGAACTAATGATTTCTCGATGGAAATACTTATTGAAGCTCCAGCTGAGTCTGTGTGGCTCAAGATACCACCCAGAGTTCAACTCGCAGCCGAAATGATTATAGTACATCGTTTTCTATCAATCAATTTTTATCTCATCAAGAGACCGATTGATACACAAACGCAACCGTTGACCTTCCGTCCGGACATGTGCGAATTGCTAATGTTGCTCAAAGATTTTTTTTGCCAAGTCTTGTCTCGAGTACGAAGGTTTGCTCCACAATTTCGGAGTCAACCGGAGTAATCGTGGTAAGCCAATTTTCGGATTTAATTTTGACTTACTTTTTTTCGATTCATTAAAATCTTTGAGTAACATATCGTTACAGATCGTCGTGGGATCATCGAGGGACCAGTGTGGTTACATTTACTCTCGAACGATCGCATGTATATCGATTCGAGGGTATATGACCACGACAAGGTTGGTAACTGTCCCATCCATGAAAGTCACTACGCACGACCCAAAGTCACAACCGTGTGATACCCTTTTTGATTTTGCTGATATTTTTAATATCGTATATAGGATGGAGTTATCCAGGGATAATTCTATTATTTATTAATTTTTACCTTTTAACGAAATAAATGTCAAGTCGTTGTTACGAGAAAATATCTAGAGCCATCCCCGAAAAATTGTGTTGTAATTAAAACTGCACAAGAATGTCGTAGCGCAAAACTTGCGGTGCCAATGTTATAAATTGAAAATCGCTTTTAAAAAGTAAAAGTACGGCGCGGGGGGGCCATATTCATTTTCGTGTGTGAATTTTTGTGTTTTTTCTGTTTCAGCTTTTTGTTTTTGTTTTTCTGTTACAGATCTACGTTGGATTTATTTATAAAATTTATTGCTTAACCTGTATTTTATCTGTTTCAGTTTTGGTCACTGCTTTTGTTTTTTTTTCTTTCTATTTAAGACGTTAAAAAAACGGAGTATAAAGCAAGTATCGTTTTTCCGCGTGCATTAGTTTCTTCTTGCTGTATTTTTTTTTTTTTTGCTAATCTTCACTTGTGACCATTTTCTTTTGATAACCTGATATCCTTGTTTTTATCCTGGTTTGTAGTTTCCTGGTCTAGTTAGTTAACCTAATATCCTAGTGTTGTTTTAACTTTTTAGTTTCGTTAATTGCTTGCTTGTTCACTTGCTCATAGATTTAAATATTCTGCTCAATTGCTTTGTATCAGCACAAGCTTTTTTTAATTAATTTTTTTATGCACCTGCGGTAGTGAAACACTTTTTGTTGTATTTAACAGAGTGCCACCTAGTATACTTGCTCCATACTCCGGGTCTCGATGAGCAGTGACCTCCACGTGGTGAGACCCGGAAAACTAGTTATATGAGAATAATAAGATGATACATATAACAATATGCTCTTTTATTCTAATATTTCGAGTTTACAGACAGCTGCTCACGTAATTTAATCTTAAACGTGTCTCTTACTAGTAGATCATGTTTGTATAATTATACTTGTCATAGTTCTTGAATTAAAAAATTTCAAGGATCGATTTCTATAATAAAAAAATATCGATCCGATGAATTGATTGCCTTTCGAGAATCGATCCAAAATATCGATATTTCCTAGGCAAAATAAAAGATTATATAAATAAGGACATATACAAGGAGAGCTCCCAAAACATTTATTTCAAACATTTCTGTGATTCCCCTGATTTTGATGTTCAGTAGTTCAGTTGATGGCCGGTTGTTCCCACTGGGGGTAACCCATAGAACTCCATACTAACATGTTGAGACAGAGATATTTCCCTCTCAAAGGCACATTGGTTGAGGTTGAGAATGGGGCAGAGTATGTTCATGAGTGCTTGAGAGCGAAGGTTTCGGGTTTTCGAAATTACATCCGCTATTTTTTGACTCTTTCGATTATCATTTCATGCAGTACGGTGTATTTTTTTCGTGCGAGTGTTAAGATACATTCGGAAAGGAGCGGAGGCACGATTATTGATTTAAAAAATATTTGAACATTTTAGTTAAAAAAAAAAAAACCCCCCTTTTTTGCACGGGGATATAGATTTTTGTTTTCAAAAACAGCAGTACATGTGTACGAAATGAAATACAAAATATCGAGATATACATAGTATAAGGTATGTTATTTATTATATCTTATGTACATTCAACATTGTCTTGACAACACCATAGCAGGAAAAATGTTTTAAACACATCCCGAAATTTGTTGACGATTTATATCACTCTTCTATCTCACTCTCTCTCTCCAACTCAATGTGTCCACCGCCTCGCGATACCATATATATCCGTCGCCGGTGCATATTATAATTTCTTCGCCCTCTTCACATTCGTCTGCGTGTATGCATGTGGTTGATGTTTCAGTTTTTTTTTTTTAACTTTCTCCCAACTTTATTGTACAGTAAATTTGCTCTCGAGGTAAATATAGCTATTTCAACCGAAAATAAATTAAATACCCACCCAATCGGACGATGCCAGATATAATTATCTGGTAATTATTTCCTCATTTTTATCTTCCGTTCCACAGTTTTGCTTTCGAGTTTTATAAGATAATAAATATAAAACGTAGAAAAAAAAAGATTGATCAACGGTCTGGTGGATATCGAAGTTTTGCGATTGCCCGATCGATTTCGAGCGTTTCTCATTCGATACTTTTTTTTTCTCGTTAATAGCAACTATTGCCATATAGTTACTTCATGGACTATACGCACTGTTTCATCATGGTTATTTTCATGACCTCTTTTTTTTTGCTTCCCCTGTTCTCTTTCATTGCATTTAGGCCATTAAAATGAGCACTCGAAGGTCCGGAAATTGGCACACGAAATTTTTTTGGCTTTTGCCACCTCCGCAAGGTTTCTGACAAGAGCCCTCTGGAGTTTGCCGGTTTTAGGCCTTGAGGATAAATTGTTATTAGGAAAAAAACCATTTTGCGCTTCGGAGTCTCTATTTTGCAAACGAAGTCTCTGTCATAGTGAAATTCGGAGAAACGGGCAATTGAAAGAAAAACTTCTTTTTGTTCACCAAAAATTAAATTTTTAAGAAAAAAAAAACTGCCTAGGCTCATTTTATTCATTAACGTGCCCGCTTACTGTGCATGAAAAACTTAGCCGGATTTTTTGGCATTCTTCGTTTATAAGGTATTCCGCAAAATGCAACTTTCAAGTACTATGACATTTTTTTCCGGCAGATTCCGAACCGAAATTTTTTGATAAATTCCGAACAAAAAAAAACAACTTATTTTACGAAAAATTGCTCTGAAATAGCAGGCCGATAAGTATGGGACCTCGAAGTGGAAAATTGTTTTTTGTTAATAACAATTTTTCCTCGAGGCCTAACACCTGCAAACTCCGGATGGCTCTTGTCAGAAGTCCTACGAAGGTGGCAAGCCAAAAAAATTTGGTGTACCAATTTCCGGATCTTCGCATAGGGTTTTGATGCTAATTTTATTGGACTATTATAATATATTAACTCCCGACTGGACGCAGAAGGCAGCGAAAGTTATAAATATATGTACACACACACACACATATGTATATAATTAGGCGTCGAACAACGGATGTCACCTTGATTGTTTTTTCGTTCATTGCTTCCCGTAAGCTTTATTACATTGACAAATTTTTCCTGGCGAACATAAAAGAGAAAGTTGAAGAACATCTGCATGTTATCGCGAAAAAATCCTCTTTTTTATTTATTTTTTAATTTTTTTTATATATGACAGCTATAATATTTAAATAAAACGTATACGAGAATTACAGGGATCTTAAATTTTTCGTCAGATCTCGAAATAGAAAATAATATTTTTTCGCTATTCTTTTTTTTTTAATCCTGTTTCCCGGTTTTTCGTTTGTTTTTTTGTTTTCTTCTAATAAATAGTTATAGTACACATAGAGGACCTTCAACGAATAATTAAGTGAAGAAAATTGTTATTTATTTCTTACCACAACGTGCAGATTCGCGCAAAGCTCTTATTTTTCTTTCTTCAATAATTTTCAAAACCTTTCGCTTTGTTTCAGACAGAGATATAGGGTGACTGAACCAGTGAATGAACGCATAAGCCTTTTTTCTATTTCGATAAAGCCGTATAATTTATCTTATTACGAATTTCTTTATGAGTTAATTAGATCTTATAGAACAATGTTCACAGAATATTAAAAAAAATATTCGAAGTGCCCTGTTCGCAAGGGTTTTGTAAAAAAAAATTATAATGAACGAAATTACCAATTTCCCAGTGAATGAACAAAAATTCCAATGAATGAACTCTTATCTTTCCAGTGAATGAACGTACAATGGAACCAGAGATAAATTCATTAATATAATTGAAGCTTAGCAATGTATAACGTTGAAAAAATTATTGCATATCTTTTAAAAAGATTTATCGAGGTGATATGGAATATTCTGGTATTCGATGCACGGTCAGATGGTTATAACAACATGGCTGTCTCTTATGAATATGCGCCCCAAGTACGAAAAAAAATCCATAGCATCGCAAATCTTTCACAGCGTCAAATAATATCACTACTAGATGTTTTCTCAGAATTTTCACTTCATTATGAATACAAAATTCTTCATAATAATAGAATCATATCTCTGCCGTTTAATTAAAATACTAAGCTTGTTCATTCACTGGTAGGTGTTCATTCACTGGTTCAGTCACCCTACCTCTCTCTTCGTTCGCAACGTTCAGTTTGTCTCACTGCGCACGCGCGCACTCCCACTATATGCATCAACAGTAGCACATAGCGCGTGATAATTTATAGGTTAGAGGTAGCGTAACGTATGTATCAAAGGCATGGTGAAACAATTAAAAAATATTATTTTTTATCGTGGAAATTTTTGTATTATATATTTAAAAACTACAGTAATAAATCGATACTTAATTTTTACGTGTGAGATTACGATCGACACAATGACAAGGAATTAAAAAAGGGGAGATACTAATGATTCTTCGCTAGACTTTATTGCTCAAATGTATATTTATTTATGCTTAAAATGAATGAGTTTTGTACATTTATGTCGAATGCAATCAAGATACATTTATATACACGTTATATTGGCTAGATTTTGTTAGGCCAGTAAAATTGCGCACTTCCGCAGTGAGGGGAACTGGACGTTGCGAAGTGAGAAAGAGATATATCTCTGTCTCAACATAAAGTCACTTTCAACAGCGCGATTCCTCTTCCATGAGTATAAGTTTTATGGCCATATCGGGTCGGCCCTTTCTGATTTTGGAAATTGACCTCAAATTCAGAATCAGCGACCCCACAAAACCTCCGTATACCATCTCCCGAGACCGAATTCGGCATTTACAAGATTTTTACTTTAGATTCAGAATTAGTGACCCCAAAAACTTTTGGAAACCAAACACTTCGAACGAACTCGAGAATTGGGCCCCAGTTTCGAAGTTCGAAGCTCGAGCGATCAGCCACAACAACGTGAACGCGCGAGAAAACGTTATAAAATGAAGTATAACGTATAACAGTCGCGATAAGTTCGACCGCTTGTCTACTTCGGCAGACTCGTCTATTTCGGTAAGTGATCGATATCCAGCTTCACTAAAGAGAAAAAAATGTGATATCCATGACTTTGGCACGTATCAACCGGCTACAGCAGCTCTTGTCATATCTTGGAGTAAAAAACAATGAATTCTCCCGATAATTATATTGTTAAATTTAGCGTGGTATAAATTAAAGCTTCCCTCGCGTAAGATAAAAGCTGTGAATTTGTAAATATGCATTTTCATAAATGAAGAAAAATTTACTACGCAATATTCTCGGTTGAACGAGCAGAGCTGCGTAGCCTTTGTATTATTTTCTTCTTATTTATGTTTCTTCATCAAGATTATTATTCCTCGACGCGGTCGTGGAACTTTTTCCATTCACCATTCGTAATAATAATGCTATCGAGATTTTTAATTGCAATTGAGAAAACAAAAAAAAACAAGCCAGTCCATACTTTTCATTCTCTCGACTTTCTTAACCAATTATAACGGGGAGTCTTCTGTGCGGCGAGACTCGAACAATTTTTTGATTATCAACGAGACGAGATAAAGTTTGTTTATTTTTTTTATTCAGCAATAGAAGAAAATTTATTTAATGATAAATTCGTCAACAAACTACTCTTATCATTTTATACAACAAATAGAAGAAAAAGGACTTTCCATTTTTCTTATCTCATCGGCGATTTGCAAAGACTCACGAAAATTTGTTACGGTAGTTCCCTCACGAGTAGCAGCAGGGAACAAGGGGAAATGTTCGCGCGGCAGTACGCGGCGAGCGGGGCATGCATGAGACAAGAGAGTCGAACCGCGTATAGGCTTGCGCGTACCTCTTCCACTTACAATATCTCAAAAACTAAATGGTAAATCTTCCTGAATTTTTTGTCACATTATTCGTGACATCCTTCTCTAGCTTCTCCTCGTTATTCATCGACTTCTTAATTTTAGTTTTGACGTTAGAATTAATAGCTAACTCTTTGCGCATGCATGGCGCGTATATTACGTGTAAATAAAGCCAACTTTGAGTGTAAATATCTCGGGTACAGGACGGTCAAACTTATTTAAATAACACAGATTTTTGGATAGCATATTAAATAACATCTATGCCAAAAATTTCGACCATACCGTAATTCAACTATCCTGCGGGGATACTACCTTAACATTGATGTCGCGAGAGTTATTTCGAGCATTCTTACAAATCCGATTTTGATAAATTAATCGTAATATCGTTGATAATGAAAATGAGAAAAAAAAAACACACAAAATAAAATAAACTAACAGTTTTATATAATTCATTAGGGACTAGATGGAAAGGAATGGTTATCGTTGAATAAATAAAACAAATCTTAGCGCAATATATAATCATATATATATTTCAAGGCTCCGTATTAATTGATTTTCATCGATATTTTCTCGTTCTGCGTTTCGATGATAAAATATTCTTTCATTTTTTGCAAAGCTCGGCGACGATGCGAAATTTGATTTTTGACTGATATTGGCAATTCAGCGTACGTTTGGTCGTATCCATCGGGAAGAAATATTGGGTCCCAGCCAAAGTCATGCGGACCTTTGGGACTCACGATGGTTCCCGTTGTTCGGCCCTCGAAGAGAACAACGGAATCGTTCGGATTTCCCGTTGAATATGCGAAAGTGCATACAGCCTCGGCGCTCTTGTCGTTCCAAGCATCGAGCATTTTGTAGAGTCCGTCGGGTCCTAATTTATCGTGAAACCATTTTATGTAAGGACCCGGAAGTCCCTTCATCGCATTAAAGCATAGACACGTGTCCTCGATGATGACCGGACATTTTACAATGTCGTAAGCGGTACGACATTTTGCTGCGCTTATGTCGATAGCTTCGCCCTGATATTCCGGCAGATCGATTTTCTTGCTGATCAATTCATGTGGAAAATTGCTTCCCAGTATGTCGATTACCTCTTCGAGTTTTTTGGCATTTCCGGTCACAAAAGCAATGCGTTTCGACATAGTCTGTGGACGAATTTATCAATTATAGAAGAGATTTCATAGATTTCTATCCCATATCAATAATTATTTTTTAAGGAATCATCGGGTATGTAGAATGGGAAATTTCGAGTCTCTTCCTCGTGATGTTGAAATTTGCATCGTTGGAATGCAACGAAAATAGGTTTTTTTTTTTTTTTTTAAATCATTTCCAGTATTATTTTGAAGTCGAAAATCGTTTAAACCTTTTTTTCGTTACCCGAAGCCTAAATATGCCAGAAAAGCGTCAGTAATACCAGAAATGATTTTATTTTTTTAATTTAAAAAAACCTATTTTCGTTGCACTCTAACTATGCAAATTTCGACATCATTCTTCCTCTATAAGCTCTTTTTATGGGCTTATGGAAGATGTTACCAATGGATAATCAATTTTTTCAACCCAAAAAAAGTAGGGAGCCTCTACCTGGGAGAAGTTATCTCATTTTACAATGACAAGAGGTTTATGAAAATTAACCCTTCGACTGCGCACTTCCGCTACGAATCTGCGTCTGCACATGAGGTCGATCGGACCCCAGACGTTTTTCAGATCGTTATTTTTGGGTAAATACGCATTTTTTCTTTTTGATAGTAAATGATCTTTACCGCATGGCCCAAAATTAATTTTTTTTAAGAAAAACGAAAAATTAAGTGCCCAAACATTCGTTCAAAGTGGGAGCAGATCAATCAAGCGGGATTGCAATCAATTGAAAAAAAAAGTGGGGTCAAAACGACCCCATGCGCAGTCGAAGAGTTGAATAAAGTACGTTTTTAACGATTTTGAATGGATATTTTAAGCTTTCGAGAAAATATTTAGTGGATTCGTAATAAGCAAGGAAAATATACATTAATGTAGGGTCTTGAAGAAAATTTTAAAAAATCCGAAATTAGCTTCTTTTCTTTGTAATCGTTGTAGCTTCAGAACGCTGCTTGGTTAATTGAGCTATGGTTTTTTTTTTAACTAAGCACTGCAATGAAAATTTCCTGCATAGTCAATTTTTAAATTAGAAATGGCATGTGTCCCAACTACCATTATTTATGAAACTATTCTTATGCGCATCTTTACATAATTGCGCCGACGCGAGTAACGGAAACTTATAACCTCTCTTCCGAACACGATCCTGCCAATATTGATGATGAAATTTATCTTATATACACATTCTTTTATTTAAACAACGCATATCCAATGAAATTAAAGAATAAAACGTAGATATTAACGGGAAGAAAAAATTTTAATAATAGTCTTCACGGAACTGTAATTGGTTGAAGAAATTTTGATAAAAGAAGTACATACCTTGATTTAAAATTGATGATATTCAGACAGGTTCATCGTGTAGTCTTCGGCATAACGCACCCCAATGTCCGGTATTTTCGAGCACAAATATGAATACGAAAAGATACAATTTTCGTACAATTCAATCCGGCTTCCAATCTCAAAATTTTTCGAAGTACTGTCCTCTTGCCCGCTTCAAACGCTACGTGCAATCGTCAGCACCGCTATGACCGCAATGACCGGTGCCAGGACGCTACAAGGTACAAGCGACTCGCAGGGCGTCGTCAATGACGTCATCGATCTCGCTACCAATGAGCTCACAACACCTCACCTCGGAAGGTGTGGCTGCGCGGGAGCGTTGGCGGTGCAGTTAGACCGCGTCACTTTTCAACCGATTTTTTTTCGCTGCAATAAGCTTATTTCCCGGTGGCGGGAAATAAGCGCGGGAACATTGGTGGGCGGGCATGCATGAAACAAGAGAGAGAGAGAGAGAGTCGGGGACCGCTCACATAGGCTCGCGCGTATCTCTTTCACTTGCAATATCTCGAAAACTAAATGGTAAATCTTCCTGAATTTGTTTCACATTATTCGTGACATCCCTCTCTAGCTTCTCCTCATTTTTCATCAACTTATTAATTTTAGTTTTTACGGTAGAACTCGTAACTAGCTCTTTGTGCACGCATGGCGCATATGTTACGTGTAAATTAAGCCAACTTTGAGTGTAAATATCTTGGCTTCGGGATGGTGAAACTTATTTTAATTCCACAGATGTTTGGATAATGTATCAAATAACGTGTATGCCAAATTTCAACGCTTACTTTTAATTTAACGATCCTGATGGGGGAACTACTTTAAAACGCCGGCATCGAGCGCCAGATGTATGCTAGCCCTAAATCATTAGGCGGCACGAGCGTGGGTAATATACATTACCAGCTTATGCTGTAACTTGAGAAAAAAAGAAGATTAATCATAGACAACATGGATTAGCAATATCTGCAAATTTGCCAAGAATAGATTTAGAGATGTTCCCAACACAGATATAAACTCTTTTTCTCGTGTTGATACAGTTCTGTTTTTGCAAAATGGTACAAAACAATATTTGTATGCTTTCTTCGATTGTTCAGCAGGCACATTAGTCATGTTTGAAACCCATTTAAAGACTACATATTTACGAATTAAGGGAGTTCTATCGGTACGTAACTAGTCAAGCTCGAGTGCTGTTTGAGCTTGACTAACTCGGTACATTGATCTGGCAACGTTGCACAACGGTATGCGGCGGATGTTTCCCCTCAGCTTCGTTTTTATGCATTATTTAAGCTTCTTTAAAGTAATATTATTTATTAAATTTAATAATTAATTATTTTCTCCCAAACATCCAGTGTATAATTGCACTGAGAACGCTGATAAATCCTCGGGCATGGATATGATCTATCGAGCGCGTCATACACTAGGGCCTCGATTTAATGGCCAGTGGCGGGACCGGCTCCGCATCGCACATCGCACCTTGTACCTTGTTAAAACGAGATAGCGTATGCCCGCCCATGCTGTATCCACGTATCGGCACTCCGTGCTACGGGCCTGATCGAGGAGACTTTAAGAGTCATCGAGCACACGTGACCAACTCAGAATCGAGGGTAGCGCCTCACGCGGAAAAATTTGAAGAAAATGCATGTCAAAGTTAGCGTCGCTTGCGGCGGATGTGTCAACCAATGCATTCAGAAAAAAATAACGGATGTCGATAGGGTAGGTTGTAAATTTTACAGGGCGGTGCATGTTTCATGAAGGGCCACGATCGCCCCGATTGACCCTCAAAGCTTATTTTATCTCAGGGCTCACTTTACGCTTACGCCATCACTGCTGCTTCTCCGCTCTTACCGACAACCGTGACTAGCGAACCTGGCGTTAGTAGTCGGAAGTGTGAAATACATAGCACGTACTGTCATATAGCCGTGAGCACGGACTTGGCGTCTCCGATACAATATTCGATATGATTACTTCGTTTCTCAACGAAATCGGTTGGAAATATTTTTAAAAAGTGCAGTGAAGTGGCGAGAAATACGCTCTGGTCCGATAGAGAGTGGCAGATGTGCGTGAAATTAATAATGAAATGAACTTGTCAGTTGGTGAGAAAAGCATCGTGGCAAACGACAACCGCCTCGAGTTTTCGATAATTTATTGTGCCTCGAAAAAAAAAATTCCACGGAGCAGAGGACCAGAGCGTATATTTTAGAAGTCGAACTAATTTATCTGTTATGTTTAATTGTGGAATACTATTGTATTTTCGGCTACACTTCGAATATAAACATCTAGGGAATTTTTAGTTCGTTTATTGCCACTTGGCGCTTCGTATGCCCTCGCTCGATGACTCTTAAGCGTCCCCCACCATCTCCCACCACGCGAAAAACCGATCGATAACTGCGACATGGTGGGGACTGTCTATTAAGGTAGTTCGGTCGAGTTTGGCCGAAGTCAAATTTCATCCGTAATTCAGATTTATCTACGTACAATTTAACCATATGAAAGCTATGATAAATTGAATTGTTGCATAAAAAAATATTACAAGCTTCTTTTAGGGTGTAAATAATAAGTTAATAATAATTAATACCCGGAATAATGACAGACTCAACTTGACTCATTCTCTACGTTAGGGAGCGAGCTAATCTAACCTTACGCATAAAGTTACTAGATTGCATTCGCGAGTTTTGTTGTATGCTTTAAAACAGTATAATGAAGAACAGGGGGGAAAAAAGGCTCGTCTCGAGGCAAGTACAGTTGAATCAACGCCAGTATGCAATGAACTCGGAACTCGTCTAGTTGACATTGTATATCTTGCCGAACAACTCAAATGTGACAGCTGTTCAGAACCACTTTTGCTGGCGTTCATCGAATCTGAAGTGAGACGCGGATTAGCTTCGGTTTTCACATGTTTTTTCCCCTAGTCTTCTGCTAGCGAGCAGATCCGGCGTATGACAAGGACAGAGACCGCGAACTCGCATTAATTATTGAAATAAAAAAAAACCGTACGGTAAATCGACTTAAATCTTTGGTAAATATCTCTTATAGATACCAACCATTATTGTGGTATATTTTTTTTTTGCCCTTAAACGATTAATTTTTCGTGTACCTGAAATTTCGATAGTTGGCGTGCCATCTGAGCCTTATATGCCCTATAAGAGCAATGTTAACTTATTCATTAATTACGCAAAAACTACACGGTAAATTAATTTGAAATTTTGCACACATGTAGAGCAAGGTCAACTCTTTTGATTAAATGCAAAAAAACAGGGTGTTAAACGTGAACCTCAATTCGACCGAACTACCTTAAATCGAGGGCCATTAAATCGAGGTCCTAGTGTATTTTAAATTGCGCGCTAACCCTAAGGCGTTGCCATGCATCTGCTAAATATTGATCAGCGGTCAATTAAGTTTGGCATTACTTTATTTATTTATGCACTTTTAGGCCATCGATCAATATTTTCAAACATGCAAAATATTCTTCAAACATTCTGGTTATATCTCATAAAGTTTCATCCATATAAGAACGGTAGTTTCTGTTAACTTTGTAATTGAATCGGTCGAAAGCGTGGATTTCCGTTCGACCGCATATGTTAAATGTATAAAAATAAAAACTCTGATAATTTTTCTTTCTTTTCCACCTAACTTCATAAAAATGTATAACTGAGTCATGTTTCGATCACAATCGACCCGTAACACCAATTTTTATCGAAATCTAAACGTTAAATAGCTATATGCGATAGAGCTACCTTAAGGAGGTACGGACTAGTTCTTCGGAGTAAAAAAAAAAGTCTAAATTTATTTTACCCCACAGCTGTTCTGATTTATGTTAATTTATGTCGATTATTCGTATTATCGATGATAATGTGAAAAATGTTGTGTGATAAATTATGAATTTATTGCACATGAACCAATAATAACTGAAAAATTAGTTTTTCAACGACTCGATATAGGGTGCATTCCGAATTGAGCTGGCAGTGCTACAGCGTGATATGCTACGCTTTCCCAGCTTTAGGCGTTCCGAATTGACGATGTAGCGCATTATAGTTTTATACCCCCCATTCCTCAGCAAATCACTCGCCCAATATATCGGAACGGTCTCGCCGTGATATTTGGCAATATTTGGCGGGAAAATAAAACGCTGTGACCGCACTACGTCGGGAGGTAGTGCAGCCACAGCGTTTCATCTAGGGACATTGAGCGCAGCCCTAGCCTTGCGACGGGCTCTGACGTCGCACTCGCATCGCGCTACCTACAGTTTCGGAACGCCGCGGAGGAAGCTATTAGCGCTGCGAGCTCAATTCGGAATGCACCCATAGGGTGCATTCCGAATTGAGCTGGCAGTGCTACAGCGTGATATGCTACGCTTTCCCAGCTTTAGGCGTTCCGAATTGACGATCTAGCGCATTATAGTTTTATACCCCCCATTCCTCAGCAAATCACTCGCCCAATATATCGGAACGGTCTCGCCGTGATATTTGGCAATATTTGGCGGGAAAATAAAACGCTGTGACCGCACTACGTCGGGAGGTAGTGCAGCCACAGCGTTTCATCTAGGGACATTGAGCGCAGCCCTAGCCTTGCGACGGGCTCTGACGTCGCACTCGCATCGCGCTACCTACAGTTTCGGAACGCCGCGGAGGAAGCTATTAGCGCTGCGAGCTCAATTCGGAATGCACCCATAGTAGTCTCCATCATAATAAACCATTGTTACAAGCCCATCAGCTGTTACTCGCGACGTATCCAAGTCTGTGGGTGCTATTTCATCGTTCTGACCATTTTCAACCGGAAATTGAACACAAAATTACAAAAAAAAAACCGACAAAAACTCAATAAATAAAAAAAAAACCACTAATTCGAAGAAAAACAAGAAAAAACTCACTATAACCCGAACAAAACAAAATATTCAAACAATCCGAATAGAATGAAGATCTAACCAATCCCAAATCCGACTCAACCGAATCCAAACATGACCAACCGAACCCAAATAAGACCCAAACAAACCCAACATATACTGAAGGCAAAAGAAAAAATCCGAATAAACCGGAGCCAACCATCAGGAATCGGTTAATTCCGAGTAAAAAAAATGACATACGTGTACTGTTTTTTTTTCAAATTATCCATCGATATATACGACCGTAATTTCCCCTTTTTTAAGTTATAATGTTCAAAGATGCCTTTCATTTCTTTAATTTTTTCGCCCTAGTATTTATCGCGAAGTATGAGGATCGTTTTTTTTTTTTTAATATATGGTAAAAATAACGTGTTTGTCGTTCAAATATTCGCGCGTGGATAAGCCATATCGTACTGCAACAATATTCACGTTCATGTTGCAAAAAAAAATTAAAAATTCACGTTTTCCGAGTTTCAAGTCCAAACGCTTTCCGAACTATTCAAGGTAGAGAAAAATGCAAAGGAACAAGAGAAAGCCATTACCGCCTAAAAAACTTTATTTAGAACTAAATTCAAATAATAAGACCACCTACTTGAAATGGTTTTTTTTTTTCTAATTATTTTTACAACTTTGGACGCCTCCCACGCCTCAATAATTAACTTTAGATATATGCCGTCGCGGAATTTTTTGTAGAGAATTTATTTACCTAGTAAATGATTTATCAGCAATTTTACTCTATTACGTATAGTTTTTGAGCAGCGTTTCGAGTTGAGGCACAAAAAGAGCCAAATTTTCATTGTTTCTATTTTTCCCTTGCCAAAATGTAGAGAGGGATAATAATGCATATTTTATAAGTTATTATTTATGCCATTTACTATGAAAAGACGCAAAAAAAAGCTCTAGAATTTTATTCTAAAAAAGAAGCCTAATTCGACAAGTTGAGTTCGGCAACATTGTCCGTCGCGTCTGAAATCGACAGAGAACGCCTCATTTTTTCAGCATTTTTAAATATGTTACATTTAATTACCCAACGAAAATTCTCCTAATTGAGGTGAGCTTTTGCACACGGTTTTATTATATATAGAACTAGGTCATACAATTTTTTTAAAGATGCTGGCATTTCGAGTTCGTGAATTACAGAACGATTGAAACCTGTTTTTCATGTGCGCCCATAAGAACTCATCTTAATTAATGTTTTTTCAAACATTCAATATCTCGACAACGAGGCTCCTAATAATTTTAAAAAATTAAAAGAATGTGACAAAACTTGTCATAATGTTATAAAAATAGATTGAGTTAACTTCCGTTTATTCGCGGGCTTGTTTGTTGTCGGGGTCGTTTGTTGAGGCTTTTTTGGGTCATAGTTGGCAATGGCTATGGCGAAAAAACGACTTTTCAGATCATAATCTTGGTTTTGAGAGTCTTCTACACGTATATTTATTAGGCTATATTTTTTTTTTTTTTCGGAAAGTTGAGATTTTTTTATTAAAAAAAAATAAAGAATTGGGGTTTTTTTTCAAATTCAAGCCACGAAAATTAAATGAAAAAAATAAAACGAAAAAGTTTCAAATGAAAGAATTCGATACCCATTGGTAGCTGTAAAAATGGAGAAAAAAATCTGAAAAAAATTATGGCACGTGTTTTTCAATACAGACATCAAGCTGTGTAATTTACAAAAAGATCCCCGATCGTGAAGCCCAAACTTGGGCACAATTTTCTTCGTTCGAAATGCAAATCGTTGAAACTCGATTTTGCCTCGCGGCTTTTTCGTTACCCGTCCATTTTCACGTATGTAATTTCAAATCCTTTCGTTTTATAGCGCGTTTCAATGAAGATAATATTTCGAAAAAAATCTCAAATATTCTATATTTATCATTCCGTTACAAGTCATTCTATCTTATTCGATAATGCGCAAGCGATTTACTTCCTCCAGGGAAATTACAATATCCTCGATAGGACCGTCCAGAGGCATCTCGCGTCTCTCCAGTCTTTCCATCGTTACGAAATTCGAGATCTCATTCTTGGATCGAAATGTCTGGAAATTATTAAACGATTATACTAAAAAAAAATCGAATATATTTGATACCTTTAATCGTTACGGCACTCGATATTAATTTCAATTGCTTTGTAAATCGATTTTTTTTTTTTTTTTCGATTATTTTTAAAATTCTACCTCTTTCAGTGTCGCCATATTGGAAGATATATTGTCGATACAATTATCCATCGATCTCGCAAAGAACGAGTCCGACTCGGAGATCTTAGCTGTTGGCCAAGAAGATGCAACCGCAAAAGCTTCGACAAATTTTTCAATGCATTCTCGTCTATCGGTTTCCTTGATACATCCTAAATTTTTGTTTCCCATTGAATCACAGACCTGCAGTATAAATATTATAATACTTATACAGTATATAAATAAATATTATAATACTTATATAAGTAAATATTATTACTTATATATAAGTAAATATTATTACTTATAGAAGTAAATATTATTACTTATATATAAGTAAATATTATTACTTATATATAAGTAAATATTATTACCTATATAAGTAAAAATGATTACTTATATATAAGTAAATATTATAATACTTATACAGTATAAATATTATCAAATACTCATCGAGGTTTAAAAAATTTTTTTACAAGTTTGTAGAAACGAAAGTTTGTCACAATGGTAATCCCCTCCGTGCGAACACCGAAGTGTGAGCTCGGTGCGAGCACCGGAGCTTTAAGGGACATTCCAATTTCTCAAATTGTTTCGGGCTTTTGAAAAATCGGGAATAAATCATGGTCAACTTCTCTGGAGTGAACATTATCAAAAAGTCAGTCGAGTGAAACGTGAAACAGATTTTTCGCTAAAAATTGAAATTTGTGCAAAAATGGTGGAGAAAACAGGAAAAATCGAAATTTCTCATCGAAAGTGCTCATTAAAAAAAATGAATGAGCATTCGATGCATACGCAATGGTCGTTCGGTCTACGATCATTATCCAGAAGGAAATTTTTTCGACTTTCTTTTTTATAAGTAAAAATCAACATCTTCGTTTTTGCATTAAGATTTTCATGAAAATTTTGAAATTTCAGATAAACGCCCGCCTGGACTTGCGATAGAACAAATCTTTAGCTGTACGGATAAAACTTTGATTCGTCGTTATATTCATTTTTGCGACGATCGCCAAAGTTGTTTCGATCGTTTTATAAAATTTTTAATTATAATAATTACTTATTCATACATTTTTCCGCATTCAAGACACCGCTCGCTTTGGATTTTTTAAAAAATGTGCGGCACTGATACGCAAGTTTCGATAAGCATTTTTTTTTTTTTGTTCTTTGTATTATCAAATTCAACCTTAATTGGTAGGATTTTTCGTTTTTTTTTTTTTATATTTTGCGCATTTTCTAAAACGTGACGCTCACCTCATCGGCGGGTCGATCATTTTTCATCGCATCGAGAGATTCATCCGCGCAAACGATTTTTCTACACGAGCTCTCTCCGCTGCGCTTCGCATAATGGATCGCCTCGGCGTAGGTCAATTTTTTAGTCAAACCGCAACTCGGCCATCCGTCGTCGTCATTATTCTCGCTTATCCATTTCTTAGGGAAGAAAAAAAATTAATTATCCAAAAGTCGCTCGATCCAAGCGACGAAATTGTTTCAAATGATTTCACGTCTTACTTTATATATATCGATAACTTGCGACTGAGGATTGGAATTCTCTTGAGATCGATCGGCGCAAAGTACATTTCTCATGAACAGCAGCAAGTTGGAGAGAGCAACAATTTGATCCTGTATCGGTAATCTGGCCTGGGAATGTGAATTTTTTTTTTTTTTTTTTCACCGTTAGTTCGACGCAAAACTCGCGCTTTCGATGATCCGCAAGATCGTCGAACTCACCATCAGTATATCCGGATTGTTACAAATACCCATGTCCGAGTAACACTTTAGGATTTTAAATTCATCGGGTTTCGTCAAAAATTCTTTGTCCTTGATCAGTGAAGTTTGAGCAAGAAGCCAGGACAACAGGAATAATCTATTTTCACGCGCTAAAACGGTTTCGAGGATATCCGTAGAAGCTGTTTGGGCCGCTAAACCGGGATATCTCAGTTGGACAAGCGTTTCGTAAAAATCGTTTGACAATTTTTCGAGGCTAGTCATATTGTTACAAAAATATTTACGACGAAAGCTTATGAACGATAAATATCGATAAAAATACTTGTTAGATATTACGGTTTTTATTTTTTTTTTTTTAAAGCATGATAAATAGAATACAAATTCACGAAATAGACTCTCCACTTCTCTATGGTTTTAGGCTCTGACCACCAAGGGCTTTGTGGTGTTTGCATATGTTTAGTGGTCATATTGGTTGGGCTACGAGCTAAGAGGGATTTACATAACCTATATTGAGGATTATAAAGTACGAGTTGGGTATTGGTGTCATGAGAAAGCTAATATGGCTTTAATGTTACGGGTTTTGGATTATATAGAGGATTATGTAAGGTGCGAAATTAATAGATTCATCATTTTTTCGTTTAAAATGATTAAATAAATGGTATAATAATATCGACAGAGACTGGACGATCTAGCCTAGAATTCTCGGTTACATGGTTATGGTTACAACATCGTGAATCGTGAACGTGAAGTCACGCAAATCACCGCATGCACTTCAACCGGTCTCGGCTGCCTGCGCTTGCACTTTTTTTTGCAATTTGCAAAAAGCGCTTACAATAAAAGTGCAAGCGCCGGCCAAAAAAAGTGCAAACGCGCTTGCAAAATGCATTTATCCACAGAGGATATGATGGTTTCTTCAAAATTTCGTTCATCTTGACACCGTAAGATGACGCGAGTGGCGGTTCGAAGAAGGGGGGGAGAGAGAGCGCGTGCCAGTAGACACCGGGTGGGGGGAAGCTCGCGAGAAGCAACTCCGGTCGATAGTTATAAACGTGAGGTTAACGTAAAAGGGAGAAAATCCGACCAAGGGGGAATACAGCCGATTCCCGTGGATTCTAAAGCGACGTTGTGTTGTTGTTGTGAATCCCCGGCAGTGTCGCAATGGCCCTTGTCGAAGGGGGATATATCCGTAGACGTAACACGTAACTGCACACCCCGCGGAGAGAGTCCAACAATCGGTATGCCTTCCTCCCCTCCACTGCCTCAGTAGCGATGCCCGATAGTGCCAGGCTCGAGTTCGCGTAGATTGGCGTAGATACATACAAACGCGACTATCCATCTCACTTCCTCGTCATCCCTTCGCACACCGTCCGTGTGTCAAGATGGATGCTTGGAAGCCGACGAATTTTCGCACGTACTTAATAGAACCGCGTGATTCGTGTAGAGTTATGGGTCCCTCGACTCTCTAGGAAAACATTCCAATCAGGACAAAGACAACAGGACGATTTCGGAGTGTAAAAAAAATCACATGTTTTCGTGAAATTAACAAAACTAAAAAAAAAAGTGAAAAAAAAAACCGACACATCGGTCGGTATGGTTGATAATCGTGTTTAAAGTTGGGACATATATCAGTGATGAGAATAACATCTGGCAGCGGTGAGATATTGGCCAAAGTACCACAATGGTGGATAACAATTGCATTATCGAGGGAAATGTCAAATTTCGCGACGGTAAGAAGGTAAGTACCAATGCTTCGAATATATAAAAAATGAATTTTCGATTAAAGCTTTTTAATCGCCATCGGTCGCGTGTGAGATTTTACAATGAAGAAAAGGAGCCTTTGTCGTGTGCTATCGGTAAATTGAGATGCAAGTATGTTCCGTGACTGTAGACACGAGGGGTTACCCCCCCTTCTTTTCCCCGTCCTTCCAATTCTCAAGGGATCATTGACGTTTGAGGGCTCGAGGGGGAAGAGGGGCACAAAATGTAACGCCTCGAATATTTCAACAAGAGCGTGTAAAATAATAATGATAATAATGACCAATACATTGAAGCCGGCTGCGTCGATCCTATTGTACTTTCGGAGCGCGCGGGCTCGTGCCCAAGACCCTTATTTTCTCTCCCCCTTTTCTCTTGTACTTCCTCTCCCCTCGCCCCGTGCTCACATCGCCCGCTCCACTCCTCGCGAGTTTACTCGTTACAATCACGCTCTCTGTTTACTTTATGTCTGCGAGACTACCGTTTCACTATCGTGTATATATATATTTTTTCGTACAATATCGAATGTCTGTACTACAAACAAAATGTATCTCACTCGGTAAACAACGAATTTACAACATCGACGATCTGATCTCTTTCTTTTTTCTTACCCCGTGAAAAATTTGCTCATTGTAAATCTTGATTCTTTTTTTGCTAGCTTTGCGCTCAGATTTATGAATGCGCATGATACTATACGTATGAGTTATATTATTTGTTTTGTTTTTCGATTTTTACATCGCAAAAAAAATGATTTTCCGAGAAAATTGCGTGATTTGAAGCGGAAAATACATATTATTTTTGTATTGTCAAGTAATTTTTTGCCTCAATTAATTTCGTGATTCGAAGTAATTATACGAAATTTGCTTAGGATAGTCCTCGTGCAAATGCGTTTTTCATGAGAATTTATTGAAATTTATAGTGAACGAAGAGAATATTAGTACCCAACTTCTTGTGAAATTTGAAGCAGATTTACCGTTCCTAACTCGAGATATTCAATGTAAAGTTAACAACCATTACGTGTAGAGCATATAGCAAGCATTGCTGCACGGTTTTTTAAATATTACAACTAAACGCGTCACTAGATTTTGAAAAAAAAAATTGTAGACGGAAGAAGACTATTATTCAAATATTAGGAAAAAAGAACAAAATTATTTACCGTTTCGTTTACGAACGACGATTACAAAAAGAATGCAATATAAATGAAAATTCGACGCATATACAGATATAGTAGCTGCATATTCTATGGTGCGAATGTATCTGAATATGTACGGACAGTCATTTCTGTACAGACTCGATCAAAAGTTTGCTGCATATGACCACTAGTGCCGTGTATATTTTATCATGCGGTACATAGGAAACTTTCTCGCACTATTGTAGCACGAGGACTACCTTAATTCGTATGGAAATATATTTTTATCGATTTCACGCGATTCGCCTACTTCGTACTTGAAAAAAATTTTATCTCCGCAATCTTGCGTCTGTAAAAATAGTTTTTTTTCCTAATAATTTCGTGAAATTGAGTTTTATATGCGAAGCGGTAAAATAAAAATTTTCGAATTTATGGAAAATTTCTCAGTCCATTTCATCTCTGTAGCGCAGAAGCTTTTTTTTTGTCATAAAGAAATGATAGTAAAAAAAAATTCCATTATTTGTTTAAAAAAAAAAAAAAATTTGACATGATCGAAGTCTAAGTTATTTTTTAATCAAGGAATATAATATCTATGTTATAAAAATGAAAAAAAAATGGATTTTTGAAACGTAACTAAAACTTAGATTTGGCTCATTTCCGTGATACTCCGTATTCGCCTTGTATTTCATGCGATGATGGTATATTTATAGCAACAATGAATAATGGATTGTGGTTCATTGGTTGTTGATATATTTGATCGGTATTAAGTGACACAATGAAATCTCAGAGTCATTGGTCTCTGAATGAAAATAATAATAATAATAATAATAAGAAATGAAAATCTTGAGGCTGTATAAACGGAGTCCTGATGCAAATGAGCCACCCTTTCTCCTCTGTATTGCTCGTGAGAAGAGTTAAGTGCTCCAAGAGGGGGGGGCGCGCCCTGTAAGGTAGCAAAATCCTCATTTATCAATGGAGCGAGGGGGTACACTCCAAATCTCACATACAATGTACCATTAAGTTCATTCAAACAAATCCACGTTTTTTTTTTTCTCGAGCACACAATGCATCTCGAATAATATCGTAATATTTTATTTTAATTTGGCATACGTGAAATTCGATAGAATCTCAGAGATTCTATAATTGTTTCAACATTTTTTTTTTTTCAATCGTTTTTTGTCGTTGTAATTTTCCAGTGGAAATCACGATGGTGCGTCATGAGAAAGCTGTCCCCGGTAGCAGGTAAGCTGTGCTCGATATAATTACGTGATTAATTAATAATAATAACAACGGAAAGGGAAAAATTTATTCAAAGAAAAAAAACTGTTTTAATTTTTTTTTTTATTGTCTCGAAAGGAATCACATCGAAAATCCCAGATAAGAGATTGCTCGAAATGCTTTTGTGATCGTGTAAAAAAAAAATATTCATATTTTTGTATAAAAAAAGTACGAGAAAAATTGTATCTTTGAATATTTTTGTTTTATGGAAAAACAAAAAGAAATCGCTTTTAACACACTTTTCAAACATTCGAATTTGAATCATGATTTTGTATATTTACTCCAAATTCTCCCCGAAATTTTTCATTACCAAACGGAAACTGGAAATCCGAATTAATCTTCGTCTCCGGTTTCTAATATTCCGGCATGAGTATAATAATAGTTTACTCGACACTCAATTCATTTCAAACTAGTCACGAACCGGTCTCGCGCAGTCTATTTTTGAGATACGATAGATATGTTTTTTTTTTTTTTTTCCACGAGCCTTAAAATTCCTGGTGAGTTATCAGCACGACAAATGCGCTCTCCCTGGACCATTTTCCAAAGTCCTCTTTGAACATCTGTTTCGAGCCAATGGCCAGGGGGAGATGCGTTGGAGAGGCTTGCGGGTATCAGGAAAAAAAAAAAAAAAAAAGATCCAAGAAAAGCCTCTGCATCTGCCGGCTACCACTCACCCTTATAACTGCCCTTACAAATTGGTCGTAGACAAAAAAAAAAAAAAAAAACAGAAGAAAATCCAATTAATATGCGTGCTTCCCTGCAGTATGTTATCCGGAAGCCTGGACGATGTGATAAGTCCCAGTCGTGGTCGATTTGAGATTAAATTAAAACCACCGTCCGGTCCATATGGTACCCACGACTCGTCAAATAGAAAAGTACATTTTAAAAAAATTTTAAGTCGAGGATTTGGATTAAAGAATTTCTAGTTAACGTAGATATTTTTATATGTATATATATTTATTTTAATTTCTCATTAAAAAATAAAATATCGTTTAATCGTGAAAAGCAAAAAAAAAAAAAAAAAAAACCTATAACGACAAAACGGCATAATTACGAATGTATATGGTTACAGTAAAATATTTTGTTTTTAATGGCTCATGCAAGTCCAACGATTGTTCATGAAAATTCATAAAAGTTCGATTATTCGTCATTAGGATTTTGTTTTTTTGTTTTTTTTTTTTTACGATTTCAGACTGTCTACACCTGCAACTTTATGGAGACAGCAAAGATAGGTACAAACAAGGCCAGACCAAGGCGTCACTGAGCTTGCAGCATTTTTTGGGAATCGAGAGTGGTTTTACGCTCGACAAGGAATCAAACACCATTGCCATAATATGTCAGGATTTGACGGTCGTGCTGGCTTTCGATACGCGAGAGAGACTCATACAGTGGCAGGTCAAGATCTCAAACAATTTGGGAGAAGGTAAAAAAAAATGACCCAATTTTAAAACCCAATTTTAATTCTAAGCTAAATATTTCGTGGATGTGTATGAAAACAAATTTCGGCAAAGTCCTTGCCTCAATCCTGGATGGCGATGAATCCTTTTTTTTTTCTTTTTTTTTTTTAACCACTCAGCTAAAAAGCAGCAATGAAAAGCAACAATGAGAGAATCTTGCTAATTTTTTTTTTTTTTAATCAACCCAACAAAATACTCTCACTTTTACCAAGTCGAAAAATAATTTTTGCAACGAAAAATTACTCCAATTTTGTGATAGAATAAAAAATTATTACTCATTCATTGTAATAAATTTTCCCATTGATATTACTCTGATGGTAATTAAATTTTGTTTCATTGCGCTCGTCGGGTAATTGTAATCGACGAAAAAAAAAAAGTTTACAATTACTTCGAGTAATTTTTAACAAAAATCATATAATCGATTAATTATTTTTCGAAAAATACTCTCGCGAGTACGTAAGACAAGTTTCGTATTGAAATGTTGAAAAAAAATCGTGAAAATAAAAAATTACGTTTTTTTTTTTTTCTGAATCCGATTTCAATAACAATACAATAACGAATGCAAATATCTTCAATAATTAAAACAATAACGGTAATTTTTTTTCTTCAAAATTTCAAAATTTTCTACAACCTGAATCTCTCGATCGAATTATGCCAAATTCAATACCAATCGTCATTATAACTAAAAGTCGATTTGTGCGGGGAAAAAAACTTTTGGCTCATTAGCAAAAAAAATAGCGCAAATTAGAGCTATTAGAGATTGAAAAAAAAAAATTGAACCCTTTGAGAAATTTTTGTCAATCTCCGTGCCACGCATTCTTGTCCAATAACTTATCAATGTACAAACTTTCGGCTCGATAGCCCAAAAATTTGCGGCAATCAGGCCTGATAGAGATTTTTTTTTTTTTTAATTCAACGATTTTCTTTAAATCCAAACCCCCTTGAGCGTTTCTTGCCAAATTTAATACCAACCATGCCCATGACTGCGTCTATTTGTGTAAAAAAAAAAAAAAATCGTCTAACTCGATAGCTGCAAAAGTACGAAAGTCCACGGGAATTTTTCGAAAAATTCAAAATTCCACGAAATAAAAAATTTCATATAAATTTGAGGAAAAATTTCACCAAACAGAGGCGCGGATACGTTGTCCATCTGTGGTACCAAGTTTCAGTTTGATTTTCTCAAAGAAATTCTCCAGACAGACGAATTAAAATTTTTCGACGATCTCAATACTTCCCGGACGTTTTAAGGTAGTAGTGTCGATACTGCAAGAGTAAAATGTATACACCGTCATGTTTGACTCACGCAGTATTTAGAATATGCAACGTCGCTTCTATAATGAACCGATAGAAAAGTACATTTTGGATATTTATTTCCTAATTACTGCTCTCACACGCTCCGAACCTGTAACCTGTAAGGATTTAAAATGTTTCTTATAATATTTTCTCTTATTGTACCAATTTTTATTGAAATCTGAACGATAAATTTTGAAAAATACAATGAAAACTGTGATTTCTCACAAGACTCAATGGTAAATGTATGGAGATTACAAATGCCAATATATTTTTTCTGCTTCTCTGTAGACTTTTGAAAATTTAACCGAATCTCTTTCTCATCATAATCTACCGCTGCGCCAAATTTTATTAAATTCTGAACGGTAATTCTATGAAATCGACAGTACTAACTTAATTAATTTTCTCAATTTTCGTTGAATCATCTCAATGTATCGGGTCTGTGATTCTTCCAATTGCAGATCAACAATTTTTAATTTTAATATCAACGGCACCGTCGAAAGCAAAATTGTCAAACGGACCGGCCCGCTTGCACATTCAGGATCGTCGTTTTTGCATAACCGTCGGTGTACCACCGAGGCTCGTTGGTATCTGGGAAATCGGGCATTTGCGCCGTTACGGGGTTGTCGAGGGACGTTTTTGCTTCGAGGGTGGCTCGCGATGCGGTCGTGGCGAGGGTCTTCACGTTTTAATCACCGATCAGGGTGACGATATCGTCAAGACGCTGCAGCTCGCCGCGGATGGTAAATTAACGAGCCGAAAAAGGCCGAATATTCGTGAGAATACGATACAGGATAGTCCACGTCGTCAGTTCTCACGCTCGGAGACGCGCGCAAGTGATTTCTTCGCTGCGACGACGATTTACGGAAGTACGGGACAGTACGAGGAACATTGCGACGGATGTAAAAATGATATTTCAACGTGCTGGTCGTCGACGGAGAGTCGTCATCAGAATGAGATAGATGGCGATTACAGCTGTCGCGATACCGTCTCCGTCTCGGAATTGACGGATCAGCCGGGCGAATGGAGAAGCTGCTCGCTCACGCGACAGAGCGCAGCGACCGGCCTCGAGAGATGCGCCAGTTGCATAAGTAAACTCGGCACTATATCGAAATCATCGACTTCCGGTGCGTACATAGCGGCATTCGACTATATCTGGGCTCTCTCTCTCGGCGGTCTCCCCTTGCACAATTGACGCTCGATCATGCACGGGCATGATTTTTGTTTGCCAAAACTTGAGGATATGGGAAAATTTGTGAAAGATCGCGAACCAAATTTTAGATCAAAGTATTAAGGCCGTCCTCTAGTTTCTCGGCTGTTTTTTTTATGGCTTTTTCAATAATTTTTTTACGGGCAAAGCATCGAAATAATCAATCTCATTATTTTTGCATAATCTTTATTAACATTTAAATAAGCTTTACAAATTTTTTGAAGTCAAAATATATAATAGAATAGCAGTTATAGTGGCCGACAGGAAGACATCAAGTAAAAGAGGTGCTTGACGGTGACCAAGATTGCGGCTGTTCTGCTTATCTGAAATCAAAAAACCAAACGGCATTTTAATCTTCATATTCAAGACTAGCGATTGAACTAGAGTGAATTCTAAATTACAAAAATTGACTTTTTTATACACTTTTGAAAATTACATTCTATTTTTTACTCATTTTTTCTTAAGTTTTTCGCTCGTACGAAAAAAACTATCGAAGCAATCATGATAATCCTAGTTCAATCGCTGGCTTATAACATATTAAAGATGCTGTATAAATTTGAACAAGATCGGTGCAATAGTTTCTGAAATATCGTGGTTACCGTTTCGAAAAATGGTGTTTCGAGAAAAACGCGTTTGAAAGTTCGCGCATGTGATTTATACTAAAAATTTCATCTCACCGTCAATCTGCTATGCCTGGACCATACAATAGGCCTTCCTCTTCTTCTTGGAAGTCACGCACACATTTTCTACACATGTTGTAGATGTGATTTATGAAAAAAAAAAAATCGATTTTTTCGACCCGAGAAACTAGAGGACGGCCTTAAACGAAACAAACAAAAAAAAACAATCGTAATTATTGCAATTTTACATACGATAAATTGTCGATTTTTTTTTCAAGTATAAACATTGCTTTCTTGTGGGTAAACTATTTTTTTTTTCATAATTTTCAATGCCAATGTCTTTTAAATGTGTCAAACCGTTGGGAAAATCATATTTGGCAAAAATGACAGACCAATACGCGCGTTAGTTTGTCAAAAAAACAAAAAAAAAAAACGTTTGATTTTTATTTTTAGCCGAGCCATCGCATGAAAACTTCAGCCTTTCGTCTAAAATAAATTTCCGTTGAACGATGAGCCGTGCAGTTAATGTGCCACGGATTGGGCTAACGCGATTTTTGGTATTTCCCCGTTGATTGATTTTTTCACATTCACAAAATTCTGCATTTCGCGTGAAACCCATGAATACAAAGGTCGCTCGAACCTTCGAAAGGTCGAAGGTCGGTCGAACAAAATCTCACTTCTTGCTGATGTTTTTTTCATGATTTTCAGAATAAATTTGTCCGGGGGTTTTTTTTTTTTTTTCTTTGGTCAAGGTGTATGCTTTAGTTCGAGCGTTAATTCGATGCTCCCAATAAGAATTGACAATCCTCTCCTGACGTTATTGTCGATAGCTTGATACATCGATGGAGATTCATCTTGAGCTTATTCTATAATTGTAATCAATACTCGTAATCATTCCTATAAATATGCTGTACTTCAGAAACGCCAACTACTAACGGTACCGCAACGATATACAGTAGTAGGAATTTAACGGTGCAGTAGCAGTGAAGTAATAGCAAAGTAACGGTACAGTAAAATAAAATTACATTGTGGTATAAAAATGACAGTAGCAGGACAGTAACGATTGCTCTGACGGTAAAATAACAGTAAAGTTACGGTATAGTATAGTGCAGAACAGTAATAATACCGTACAGTATCAAAACGGTAATAGTAGAAACCGTACTAAACACGGTAATGGTATTCGCTGTGTGCAGTGCCATACTATAGCGGCTGAGAACGACTTGGAGCGCCCATGGTGGCGAGAATGCACATGTTTTTCTGGAGTCGCGTAGTGCAATTGAGGGCAATATAGTAGAAAAGTCGCGGAAAGGAAATTCAAACTGTTGTGCGAAGTCATGTAAGAATGTTTTCCGCTACACGACTTTGGAAATTAAGTTTTACGCGTTTCCGACAGCAAGTTATAAAGTTGAGCAGCGCAAAAACTAGGCTCGTTGGGTGCAAAAAAAACAAAAAAAAAAAGTAAAATTCTTGAGGTTGAACGCGCATATGTTGTCTGGTATGAAAAATTCATTCCAGGATATTATAATACAAATAAATTGATTTTTTTTCCTTTTTAGTAGCTCTCACGATTGGCTACCCGAATATGCGGTGAGCACTTCGCGGGTAATCGTTCGTCTACGTTACAATCAAGTCCGAGTTGCGTCTTTCTTGTTCTCGATACGAGCCTTGTCGGTTCGTATTACAAGACCGACAAGGTTCATGCTTAGCCTAAAATTGCGAAGGAAAAGTAGCCGTAAAGCTATTTTCATTACATCGTAATACGTCAATTTATTTTTTTTTGTCAACGCAATTATAGTCAAGCTTGCCTCAAAAAAAATATATATGCAGCACGAATACAAACGTTCGTTTATTAAAATTAATCCAACAAGGTTTCGTCTATGTAAATAAATGAGAGCTATTCCGGCAAAATTTGCGGAGTACAGCCGGCCGCGGCGCCACTTGGCTTTCTGCACACAGCAAATAGTACAGTGATCGAGCGGTAAAAGTACAGTAGCAGGAAAGTGCTAGTATATTGTCACTAAAGTACCAGTGCAGTAACACTAGTAATAGTACAGTAACAATAAAGTAACGATTCAGCAAAACTATAATATCAGCACTATAAAGTACAGTTACAGTACGATAACCGTGAATGAGCACTACAGTACAGTGATAGTACAGTAACAGTGGATTAACAGCAATGTAACAGTGCAGTTATAGTATAGTATAGTGCTGCACAGTAATAATACAGTGCAGTCACAGCACGGTAATAGTACAGTACAGTAATAGTACAGTAAAAGCACAGCAGCAGGAAAGTGCTAACATATTGTCACAGTACCAGTACAGTAACACTAGTAATAGCACAGTAACAGTGTATTAAAGTTTCAGCAAAACTATAATAACAGCACGATAATAGTACAGTTACAGTAAAATAACCGTAAACGAGCAGTACAGTGCGGTAACAAGACAGTGGATAGTACAATGGCAGTGAATTAACAGCAAAGTAACAGTATAGTAGCAGTGCACTGACGGTGCCTGAATAATAGTACAGTTTAGTACGAGAATTACATTAGCAAGACAGAGGCAGTATAGTAACAGCAAAGTTACAGTGTAGTATAGTGCAGCAGAGTAATAATACAGTACAGTATCAACACGGTAATAGTACTGTGATAGTACAATAAGTATTGTACAATACAAGTTAATACAATAATAAGTGAAAGTACAGTAGCAGAAAAGTACTAGTATATTGTCACTAAAGTACTAGTACAGTAACACCATAGTAATAGTACAGTAACAATAAAGTAACGATTCAGCAAAACTATAATATCAGCACTATAAGAGTACAGTTACAGTACAATAACCGTTAATGAGCACTACAGTACAGTAATAGGACAGTAACAGTGGATTAACAGCAAAGTAACAGTATAGTATATAGTAACAGTGCAGTTGTAGTATAATATAGTGCTGCACGGTAATAATACAGTACAGTATCAACACGGTAATAGTACAGTAAAAGCACAGCAGCAGGAAAGTGCTAGTATATTGTCACTAAAGTACCAGTACAGTAACACTATAGTAATAGTACAGTAACGATAAAGTAAAGATTCACAAAAACTATAATATCAGCACTATACAAGTACAGTTACAGTACGATAACCGTGAATAAGCACTACAGTACGGTAAAAAAACAGTGATAGTACAGTAACAGTTGATTAACAGCAAAGTAACAGTATAGTAACAGTGCAGTTATAGTATAATATAGTGCTGCACAGTAATAATACAGTACAGTATCAACACGGTAATAGTAAATTACAGTAATAGTACAGTAAAAGCACACCAGCAGGAAAGTGCTAGTATATTGTCATTACAGTACCAGTACAGTAACAATATACTAAAGATTCAGCAAAATTATAATATCAGCACTATAAGAGTACAGTTACAGTAAAATAACCGTGAACGAGCAGTACAGTGCGATAACAAGACAGCGGATAGTACAATGGCAGTGGATTCACAGCAAAGTAATAGTATAGTAGCGGTGCACTGACGCTGCCTGAATAATAGTACAGTTTAGTACGAGAATTACATTAGCAGGACAGAGGCAGTATAGTAACAGCAAAGTTACAGTGTAGTATAGTCCAGCACAGTAATAATACAAGTACAGTATTCAACACGGTAATAGTATAATACTGTGATAGTACAATAACAAGTGAATACAATAATAAGTGAAAGGAAAGTAGCAGAAAAGTGCTAGTATATTGTAACTACAGTACCAGTACAGTAACACTATAGTAATAGTACAGTAACGATAAAGTAAAGATTCACAAAAACTATAATATCAGCACTATACAAGTACAGTTACAGTACGATAACCGTGAATGAGCACTACAGTACAGTAAAAGAACAGTGATAGTACAGTAACAGGGGATTAACAGCAAAGTAACAGTATAGTAACAGTGCAGTTATAATATAATATAGTGCTGCACAGTAATAGTACAGTAAAAGCACACCAGCAGGAAAGTGCTAGTATATTGTCATTGCAGTACCAGTACAGTAACAATATACTAAAGATTCAGCAAAACTATAATATCAGCACTATAAGAGTACAGTTACAGTAAAATAACCGTAAATGAGCAGTACAGTGCGGTAACAAGACAGTGGATAGTACAATGGCAGTGGATTCACAGCAAAGTATAGTATAGTAGCAGCAAAGTATAGTATAGTAGTATAGTATAGTAGCAAAGTATAGTAGCGGTGCACTGACGCTGCCTGAATAATAGTACAGTTTAGTACGAGAATTACATTAGCTGGACAGAGGCAGTATAGTAACAGCAAAGTTACAGTATAGTATAGTGCAGCACAGTAATAATACAAGTACAGTATCAACACGGTAATAGTATAATACTGTGATAGTACAATAACAAATGAATACAATAATAAGTGAAAGGAAAGTAGCAGAAAAGTGCTAGTATATTGTAACTATAGTACCAGTACAGTACAGTATAGTACAGTATAGTAAGAGTATAGTACAGTATAGTAAGAGTACAGTAACAGTGTACTAAAATTTCAGCAAAACTATAATATCAGTACGATAGTAGTATCCTAACAGTACAATAACCATGAATGAGCAGTACAGTACAGTAAAAGCAACACTGAAATTACAGTAACGGTATCATATACATACTGCTTCATAGCTAAAAAGTCCATCATAAAATTTATACTCTCGTAATAATTACACAGGCACAACGTGCACAAGCAGCGCATTACGAAGTCCAGCACCAACGACCAACAATTCCATCTGTCACTTGCCAATACGCGCTTTCGACAGACTGTCACTGTCATCGTACAGCAGCAGTAGCCACGAGAGCAGCGATTATTCGGCATCCCAAATCGTCGATTGTCAATGCGCGACCCAGCAGCAGCAGCAGCAGCAGCAGCAGCAGAACAGCACGAAAAATCTTCAGCAAACACAGCCGATCGTACGTTCATCACCGAGCCCAACTGCTCAATTGCCACCTCGACCCGTCAAACAATCCGTCCCGTTGATCGCGAAAAAATCCAAAAAACCACCGATGCCATTGCCAAACGAGCAGCAATCCTGCACCTGTCGGCCGAATCAATCGACCGTTAATCGCAATAGCTCGGGTTCCGGAGCTCATAATGATAATTACGACGTGCCAAAAACGTTGCTGGGTCATCACATGTCACTCGAGCCCGTCGCACCGACGAGCTCCGATCAGTATTACGACACACCGCGCAAGATCAAGGAGTGCCTCGCACTGCCAAAGATTTATCCGAATTACGACACACCCCACATTCCCCAAGCCGTTGCTCATCAACAATGCGGCTGTCCAACGAAAATTCCCGCACAATCGCCAAGATCCGCGACATGCCCGTGTCGCAATGTCATGAGCTGGGCGGGCTTCGTATTGCCGTATTGTCGACGGGGCGCTGGTATCGAGGCAACCGGACTCAAAGTGCAGCCTGTAAAGCTCTCGGGCGAGGGTAAAATGCCGATTGTCAATGCAAACGGTGAGCTGGCAATTTACGCGAGCGCAAAAACGAACGAAAATGAGACGGACGACGATGATGATGATGATGATGATGATGATGATGAAAAATGTACGAGCGAACGGGATAATAGCTGCGAATGCCCGACAACGAGCTCGTCGAATAATTACGTAAATATCGGTCCGATAATCGTTACGCAACCGGAATCCGTAAAATCGTCGAATTATGCGAATATCGATTTTACGGAATCACTTGATAATTACGAGAACAGCAAGGATTTGATCGCCAAAGTTGGCATAACGAGGCACGAGATTGACGCGATTGCCGATCAATTGAACGTTTCGAGGTGCAAGATCAACGAAGAAATTGCGGACAATGTGTGCGGAAAATGTGGCCACGCCAAGGATACAGCTGAAGCGGATTATCTGATGATGAAACCGGATAAAAAAATTACGAAAAAACCATACGCCGGATATTTAACGATGCAACCAGCTGGTCACGTTGCTGCTGCTGCTGCTGCTGCTGCTGCTGCTTCTGTCACATCGGCGCACAATTCATGCTCGAAGGAGATATTATCGCGTATTTGCAGCAGCGGCGTCAAGAGCTCGAGCAATCCGACCCTCTTTGGCTCGTCGTCGTCGTCATCGCCTTCGTCGTCGTCGTCGTCTTCGTCGTCGGCATCATCGACGACCCACGAGACAATGAGAAAACGTTCGGACTCGGAATTTCGTGTTCCCGGCTCGGCAATGCTCTCGAGTCCTTATCTGCGGCGTCGTTTGATCGATACGTCCGGTAATATCGAGACAAACGGCGGTAATATCGGTATGCTATGGCGCAAAAGATCTTATTCCGCCGAATCGTCGCATTATATCGACGAGCAAAATTCAACCGGATTTTCATCGAATATAACGATAAACAAGTGCCCGAGCGAATCTGAAAAATCAATGCCATTGAGAAATGATCGTGAATCGTCGAATTTTGTAAATTCGGAGATAAAGATAAATCAGGAGATCGGTGAGGGCATCACGCCGGGACAACCGTTTTCCATTAAAATACGACGCTCGTCATCGGTACCGTCCAAGACCGGCCACAACAGAGATTCATCGAGCAGCAACGATTCCGGCGTATCGACCGGTTCGCTCAGTCATCGAACTGCCGAATTCGTTGAATTTGAATTGTCATTGACGCCGATAACATCAGCGAGAAAACAAAATATACTTACGCTGCGTCGCAAGAGTCCGACGACCGTTTGTTTTCACGACAGCCTGCCGAGAAAATCAAAATCGAGCGATCCCCTGCGTGAATTGTCATTTCAATTTCAAAAGATCATGGTACCGACGAAATCATCGTCGACCGAGGCCGATATACCGACCTGCCTGCCGAAATTCGCGAAAAACTTTGGCTCCGGCGCCGGCGATGCCAGCGGCACGCCCTACATCGACTCGCGAAGCACGAGCAGCGGCACGTCCGACATGTCGGATTACATCGAGACACTCTCCCTATCGTCTCACTCGTCATCCGATACACCGGATAGTCTCAGGTTAGAAAGAATTTCGAAAAAAAAAAAAAAACAAAAACACAAATTGTTCGACACAATTTTTGGGTGATTTTGTGGGGAAAAGAAAAATTCTTAGAGTTTCATTCAATCTGAAGAAACAAAAATTTCTGTATCGCATTCTGCTAAGCCACCTACTTGGAATGGTTTTTTTTAAATTTTTTTTTATTTTTACAACTTTGAACGCCTCCCACGCCGTCGTGAACTTTTTTTTTTTTTTTTATAGAGAATTTAGTTACCCGGAAAATTATTCATGAGCAATTTTACTCCATTACGTATAGTTTTGAGCAGCGTTTCGAGTCGAAGCACAAAAATTACCAAATTTTCATTGTTTCTATTTTTTCCCTTGCCAAAATGTAGAGAGGGATATAATAATGCACATTTAATGAGTTATTATTTATGCCATTTACTATGAAAAGACGGGGGGGGAAAAAAACTTCGGGATTTTGTTTCTGAAAAAAGAAGCCCAATTCGACGGAGTTGAGTTCGGCGAGCATTGCCCGTCGCGTCTGAAATCGACAGCGTACGCCTCTGTTATTCAGCATTTAAAAATTACGTTACATTTAATCAACCAACGAAAATTCGCCTAATTAAGGCGAGCTTTCGCACACGGTTTTATTATACATAGAACTAGGTCATACAATTTTTTTTTAAGCTTCTGGCATTTCGTGTTCGTGAATTACGGAACGATTGGAACCTTTTTTTTTTTCATGTCCGGCCATAAGAATTTATGTTGAATAATGTTTTTTTTTTTAAACATTTAATATCTCGACAACGAGGCTCCCTAATCTCATCGAATCTCTGCACACACTTTTTTTTTTGTTGGGATAAGCACCGATAGGCTGTAAAAATTTCAAATCGATGACACTATATTGTTTTATAACAGAGGAACATCCTTAAGGGGTAACACCGCTGTAAAAACAAAAGAAAAGCGCTGTTTTCGCCATTTTTTTTTTTTTTTAGATTGAAGAAAAGGTAATAGGATAATAATATTTAAGGAAGTTATTAGGCATATATTTAAGTATAATACAAAAATTTATTATCGAAAAATATTTAAAAATGGCGACACCGGAGCCATTCTCGTGAAACTGAATGAATTCTGCGGCACGCGGTGCTGCAGAATTTCATATGAAAATTTAAATCTAGAAAAAAAACTACTCAATCTACATGTTCATAGTTAGAAAAATACGTAGGGGATTTTAAAAATATTGATTTTTGTGTAATTGACGAGTATTTGAATGAAAATTTTGAATTTTCGACAAAAGAGAGGGCACTTATTTGTTAATAAATAATATTTAAATTAACTTCTCGAAAATCCCCTACGTATTTCTCTAGCTATTAATATATCTGTAGATTAAGTGCTTTTTTTTTTCAAATTCAAATTTGTGACAGTTACACCGCGTGCCGCATGTCTCGCGAGAATGGCTCCGGTGTTGCGATTTTTGAATATTTTTCGATAATAATTTTTTATATTATACTTAAATATATGCCTAATAACTTCCTCAAATATTATCTTATTACCTTTTCTTCCATCCAAAAAAAAAATTGTGCATTTTTAGATTTTTACAGACCCTTAAGGGAGAATTTTCCATTAACATATGTGGAGAGGATCTGTTTTATACGAAATTTGCTTTTTCAATTTTTTTTTCCAAAAAAAAAAAACACATCGAAGACAGTTTTCTTTGTTTTCGTTGAAGAGGCAAAATTGAAAGAGAAAAAAAAAAACTTTCGTTTCATAGATTGGGTGGTCGAGCTGGTACAACGACATTACGTCCACGCAGCGGAAAAGAGTATTACAAGATAGATCGTAGTATTCTCGTAGAGCAGGGTCGTACGCAATTGACAACGTCCACATCGACGAGCTATGCGAACATCACACCGGTTATGGAAAAGAGCGAATCACCATCGCCCGGTTACATGAGTAGCTCGCCGTTCGAACAGCCCCAACCGACACGGGAACATTTTCTCTTTCCCGAGGCAAGTTACGTTCCCAAGATCGTTCGTATAAAAAATTCTTATTCACCTAAAATCGTTCTTTATGTCTTTTTTTTTTTTTTTTTTTTTTAATTAAGAGTGTGTTGCCTGTATGTCTCGTAACGATAATATCGAAAAGTGTTTTATTTTTTTATTTATTTTTTTTTTCACACATGAATCGGGTTTGTTGATTTTTTCGAATACATATGAATTTTGTTAAGAAATTCCAATCTTTTTCATTTTAATAATAAAAAAAAAAGTAATTAAAATGATTATTATTTGTTTTTGTTTTTCGTAGGAAGCTTGAGTGCCATGATGGTGTCTGGGAAAAGAGAATGGACGAAGAAACACCGATAGTTCCTAGGAATTCCAAACACTACGGATAATGAAGGAGTACACATTCGACATTGAGATATAAATGGAGGAGGAATGAAAGAGAAAAAAAAGAGGGGAAAAAAAAAGTAAGAAAGAAAGAAATTGATAACCGGGGATGGCTATTTATACTATACGCGAATATCTGGTGATTAATGGCATATTTTTTTAGACATCTACAAAATGTCCCGAGCTATATATCTCCCGAATGATCGTAAAAATGAGAAATTTTTTTACAACGACTTGATATCCGCTGTGCAAAAAATTATGATTTTTTTTCTCGTTGGTTCTTATTTTTTTTTTTTTTATTTCTCTCGGAAATCTGTGATAGACTCAGTTATCAATCGCCTGAAAACTCTCATTTTCCCGAGTCTTCCCTACAAAAGTTACTGGTTTTTTTTTTCTTCAATTCTTTTTTTTTTCGAAAACTTAATTTTTTTCTTCTTTTCTTCATTCTATTTCCCACTACCGAACCGATGGTTCTTTTTTTTTTTTTCCTCAATCGGTCACAAGAGAATCCCCTCTAGGGTTCTTTCGTATAGTCGAAATAGAATCAATAATCAAATACTTCCTAACAACGACTTGAACAATTTCTAAAATACGCTCAATAAGAAAATTTTATAATAGAAATTGTATAAACGAGAATCCTGCCCTAGATTAAAAGGATATGCGTGTGTAAACTTTGGATGATTATAACTTTTTTTTCTTTTCCTTTCATTTCGAATGCTTTTATTTTCGACAAGTAAACTTTTTTCATATCGTGTATTGTACAGAAAAAAAAAAAAAAAAAATGACAACCAAAAACTTATTTATAACGAAAAATGATGAAAAAGAAAAACGCCCGGTTAAAAGTTTTGTATGTTCGATCGAATAACGAATTAATTGAAAAGAAGGGAAAAAAAAAACATTAATCTTTCGATAAAACCACAGGGTTTTTTGTACTTAATCAACAAAGATTTTTTATGATGAGATTCATAGTTTACAAACGAAAGTTGGCATCGCCATTAATCAAAAGAGGAAAAAAAAAAAAAAAACAAAACACGTAATTTCGAGCTACAAACGTAGAAATTGCTTTTCGTAGAATTATATTATATATGTAGGGTAGACGTAACCAATTGTGTCCACTTTGAGCATTTTCGAACATTTATTTACGAACAGTGTTCACGTTATTGCAAATTCAGAACTGAAAAAGTGATCGATGCAACCTAAAAGGTGCACAGAATCGAATTGTTGTCATTTAAGGAGGTTCTTAAGATCAATTGGGTGCGGCAAGGGGAACGTGATGGGGCGGCGCGGGCGACTCGCAGGTTGAGTTCGGCATTTGTTTCACCAAATACGTTTTCATTTTATTAATTTGCCATTACTCACGCTCAATTCTGTTTTACAAGTATATTTCACAATCGGCACGGTGAAAAACTTTCTTTCCGGGCAAATTATATCTATGAAGGTCTAATCTGTCGTTTAAGGTAGTTCGGTCGAGTTTGACCGAAGTCAAATTTCATCCGTAATTCAGATTTATTTACGTACAATTTAACCATATGAAAGCTATGATAAATTGAATTGTTGCATAAAAAAATATTACAAGCTTCTTTTAGGGTGTAAATAATAAGTTAATAATAATTAATACCCGGAATAATGACAGACTCAACTTGACTCATTCTCTACGTTAGGGAGCGAGCTAATCTAACCTTACGCATAAAGTTACTGGATTGCATTCGCGAGTTTTGTTGTATGCTTTAAAACAGTATAATGAAGAACAGGGGGGAAAAAAGGTTCGTCTCGAGGCAAGTACAGTTGAATCAACGCCAGTATGCAATGAACTCGAAACTCGTCTAGTTGACATTGTATATCTTGCCGAACAACTCAAATGTGACAGTTGTTCGGAACCACTTTTGCTGGCGTTCATCGAATCTGAAGTGAGACGCGGATTAGCTTCGGTTTTCACATGTTTTTTCCCCTAGTCTTCTGCTAGCGAGCAGATCCGGTGTATGACAAGGACAGAGACCGCGGACTCGCATTAATTATTGAAATAAAAAAAAATCCGTACGGTAAATCGACTTAAATCTTTGGTAAATATCTCTTATAGATATCAACCATTATTGTGGTATATTTTTTTTTTGGCCTTAAACGATTAATTTTTCGTGTATACTGAAATTTCGATAGTTGGCGTGCCATCTGAGCCTCATATGCCCTATAAGAGCAATGTTAACTTATTTATTAATTACGCAAAAACTACACGGTAAATTAATTTGAAATTTTGCAGACATGTAGAGCCAAGTCAACTCGTTTGATTAAATGCAAAAAAACAGGGTGTTAAACGTGAACCTCAATTCGACCGAACTACCTTAAGCGATTTTTCGGGGAAACGTTAGCGTTTTTTCACTCTTAAAATAATCTCCAATCATAGCTTCGAATACTACTCCCATAAGAGCCCACGTATTCGCTGTGTGCAGTGCCATACTATAGCGGCTGAGAACGACTTGGAGCGCCCATGGTGGCGAGAATGCGCATTTTTTGCTGGAGTCGCGTAGTGCAATCGAGGGCAATATAATAGAGAAGTCGCGGAAAGGAAATTTAAACTGTTGTGCGAAGTCATGAAAGAATTTTTTCCGCTACGCAACTTCGGAAATTAAGTTTTACGCGTTTCCGACAGCAATTTATAAAGTTGAGCAGCGCAAAAACTAGACTCGTTGGGTACAAAAAAACAAAGAAAGTAAAATTCTTGAGGTTAAACGTGCATATATTGTCCGGTATGAAAAATTCATGTCAGGATATTATAATGCAAATAAATTGATTTTTTTTTTCCTTTTTAGTAGCTCTCATGATTGGCTACCCGAATATGCGGTGAGCACTTCGCGGGTAATCGTTCATCTACGTTAAAATCAAGTCCGAGTTGCGTCTTTCTTGTTCTCGATACGAGCCTTGTCGGTTCGTATGACAAGACCGACAAGGTTCATGCTTAGCCTCAAATTGAGAAGGAAAAGTAGACGTGAACCTATTTTCATTACATCGTAATACGTCGATTTATTTTTTTTTTGTCAACGCAATTATAGTCAAGCTAACCTCAAAAAAACTCTATGCAGCGCGAATACAAACGTTCGTTTATTAAAATTAATCCAACAAGGTTTCGTCTGTGTAAATAAATGAAAGCTATTCCAGCAAAATTTGCGGAGTACAGCCGGCCGCGGCGCCACTTGGCTTTCTGCACACAGCGAATAAGCGGCATATTTAATGTTTTTTTTTCTCCTCAACTACGCGGTCAAAAAATCTGAAATAATTACGGTGTATTCCTAGTACCAGCACAAACATCCCCTCAAATTTTCGAATCATTCTTACCGTTTTTCTCTGGGTTAGGAACCTCCTTAAAACATTTTCTGATCATGATAAATAAGAAAATAGGAAATTATCTTGTAGCTGATGTCATTTTCATCATTTGTGGCCACAATTTTACTAGCTTTGAATTGGGATTGGCCATATGAGCTGGCCACAAATAGAACAATCGAAATTTGAATGTACCACGTTTTGGCCACCGCGTATTTTTCAGGAATTTTAGCTGAGATATCAGTTTTTTTTGGAAATTATAAGCCGAAAAATGAGCTTCAACTGATAAAATATAAATTTTTGATGGGCCGGAATGACTTTAGATATGAGAAATCGTGCAAAAAAAACTACACAAATCGCTCAGCGTTGACACATTTCGTCATATTTCGTTGATATAAATTAGTAGATATTCAGTAAAGCAATCTATAGTGGTCCGGAAACATCTTGAATATCGAAATATTACGCTCGATGAAGTGTACATAGCCTTGAAACTTTGAGAAATTCGAGAGAAATGGCGGAGTGGCCACAAACGGTACAATGGCCACAACTGGTACGTCTACCCTATATATATATATATATTTTTTTTTTTTTTTCAACGACGAAGCCTCAACGTTTGCAAAGCTTCGATACACTTGAAATCGCAACTTAGAATAATCGTTGAATAAATCTCGGGTAATTCATTCGTACGTTTGTATCATAAATTTTACACACAACGAAATATATATGAGAAATCCGTGGGTTGCCTCGATCTACCCTCGATTACCTCATAATCTCGAATTTGGCTCGTAATTCTTCACAATTTCATTATTTTTAAACACTTTTTTCAGAGGAATTTTTTCGAATTCTTTCAAATTTCTGGATTCGGCCCATCTTTTTTTAATTAAAAAAATAGGTAGAAAAAAAAATAACTGTTGGGGCAAAAAAAAATTGATACTTTTTGCAGATGGGACGGTGATGTAAAAAAAAAATATCTGTCAGTCAAATTTAGAGATTGCGAGAAACAGACGTAGATCGAGTTTCCTTGAAAACCCTTATATAAATATATATATATAAAATATATATATATATTTATGCGTATTTAGCGCATAATAACTGTACTTAATTAGCCTTTTATCTTGCGATACTATATTTCATTCCCCGGTTACGTTATTTTTTATTTTGTTTGTCATTTAAACGTTTTATTTTTATTTTTTCGTTCTTTTTTTACTCGTTAAATTACGAGTGGCCATTGACTATTTTATTTATGAAAAACAAAAGTATTTATTCTACTTCGCGTAACTCGGTGCAGGCCTATTATGTCATATTTAAACGATAATTCTCGTAATTATCCATAATTAATTGCCGCGAAGACCCCCCCCCCCCACCTACCTATGCCTAAGAAATAATTTTTAAAACTTTACACTTTGCTTAGGTCGTAATAGAAAAAAAAAATGCATTTATCTTTTTTTTTTCTTGTCCATTTCCTCGTTAAATGCATTTTTTTTTTTTCGTACTTATAATTTCCATATCTTCGTGTCTAAGGCAGCTATAGGAATTTCCGAACTTATATATAGATTGAAATATTTGCTTAACGAGCAGCTGATTGAATTTTATTCACTAGTGATATTGAAACGCAATAAATGAAAAAGGAGTTAACGAGAAAGGGAGTAAAGCTCTCTTCGTTGAATATTTGTATCTACATTTTTCGGCTGGAAGAAAAAAAAGAATTAAAAGATCGTAGAGAACGAAAAAGGTAAAATATAAATATGTTGCGTAAAAAGTATTTTCCGCGCCTATGACGAAGTACTTTTGTATACTTCGTACCGAAGAATAACGAAGAAAAAAAAATAGAAAAGAATTGAAGAGAAAAAAAAATCAAAGTGCATAGCAGTGTCGTATGCGACAATAAGTCATGTAAAACAAAATCATTGTCCGAAAAAAAACCTGAAATCGAAAAATTGAGCACTATATACAAAAGAAAAAAAAAATTCAAGAAGCTTCCCACTCGTATAAGCGTGGAAGAAGAAAAAAATAACGCAAACTCGCTTTAAAAAAAAAAAAAAAAAAAACATGTATTTCGCGAATCTATCTTCGCGCGTCGATCGATTGCATTTGTGCACTCGTTGGAAAGGAAAAAAAGTATTAAAGTAGTATTGTCACAAGACTGATAAATAGCATCTGTGGGCGATTCTCGAGTCGGGAGCGAAAAAGGAAAGAAAAAAAAAAATCGAAGATTAAAAAGTAAACATTTTATCTCCGTCGATTTTCATGCTGCGATTGTAAATCTTGTACTTGAATACGTAAAAAACAAAAAAAAAAAAAACGCTCACGAGTTTACTCGTGACCTTAAGGGAAAAAAACTATTGGGAAAACGCACTGAAATTATTGAGTCTCTTGAAAAAAAAAAAAAATATATTTTTCACGACTCTTGAGAAAATTTATTGGTTATAACAATTTTAGATTCGATCAAGCGTTTCCCAAATTTTGGGATTTTTTTTTTTTCATGAGTTCTTCAAAGTGTCAAGAACGTTGATGAATTAATTCAGATTTTTCAATAATATGGTTTATTTACGAAAAAAAAAAATAAGAACGCTACAGTAATTTATTTCAATTTTCTGAATTTTATATCCCGAAAACGGTTAATTTATGGAAAAAATAATATACAGCGTATAGAAAAATGAAGCTTAACTTTTTGAGCGTGGTTTCTAATTTTTTTGATTTTTTTTTATAATCCTCCGGAAAACTGTGCGTCACAAACTTCCCTAATAAAGTAATAAGCATTTTTTTTTTCACAGAAACAAAGAAGAAAAACCTTATTACTTTACTTGAGCGATTTATGGCTCTCAATGCTGTTTTTTATGAAAAAAAAAAAAAAAAAAAACTAGCGAAAAAGATATTCAAAAGCTTAAACTGTAAATCTCAATGTAATTTTGTCTTGTTTTACTTTTTTCCTGCAAAATGAACACGATTTTCGATACGTACAACTAAATATCGTTTAAAATTACTTCCGAAAATTTTCTCCACATTTTTAATGCTTAAACTACAAATTTCCAAAAAAAAAAAAAATTGAATCAATTCATGGAAATTCCTGAAAATTCGAATCTCGTGAAATAAATTCAACAGTGACTGTTCAAATCCGATATAAAAAAAAAAAAACAAAAAATTGGTACCCCAAGAGTTTTTTTCCTTCACGACATGGGCATGTTCACCGTGTATTTCTTTTTTCTCCTCTCAAACTCGCGTTGCATCGTCCACAAGAATTTTTCTACCAAACAATATTGCAAAATACTTTTGGGAACGCGTTACTATGTTCTCCACTGACTTTGTGTATTGCAAACTTAAAAAAAAAATGCAAATATGCAAATTTCAAAATGTTGTTCTCGGACAGTAAGAAATTTATTTTACACAAGAGCCTTATTACAAGTGCTCGTTAACGAAGAAGGGATTTGAGAAATTGGCTGGTCAATCACTTAACGTGAATTTGCGAAAGAGAAAAAGAGAGAGAGAGAGAGAGAAAACAAAAGATTTGAATGAGGAGAAATCTTAATCATGATATAGTGCCACGCAAATATTTCAGGTATACACGATATATGAGAAGTATTTAGTACTTAAAAAAAAAAAAAAAAAATCGAACGATCGAGCGTATATCGCTTTCTCGAGGATTCTAAAATCCCTTTACAACTATTAGATTTTACTATCCTTAAGAATAATGTAGTATCATGAATCTAGGGACCCACAATATTTTATCCACAAACGAAAACCATTGTATTCGCGTTTATTGTACGTACTATGAAAAAAAAAGAAAAAAAAAACAAACAAACAACAGACATATTTTAGTTAAGTGATTCCCAATTGCTCAATGATTGAATTGAACGAAATTATACATTGTGTGTGTCGTTTTGGCCTAGCCAGAGTAGCTCAATCAGTTAGATCATTAGTATTTTAGTCTTTAAAGAGAAAAAAAAATTGTTTTAATTAATTAAAATTAGGGATACGAGAGTCCGGAAATTTCTATGAGAAATCAGGACACGAATTGGTGATTGAATTTCACACTTTTTTTCTTATACAATCACGTATATCCAACTTTTTTTTAGAAAAAAAAAAACAAATACGATTGGGAGTTGCTTTTATTAAAACATAAATGCTAGTCAGAGATTAAGTACTTAGCGATAATATATTTTTATTGCGAAGCGAAAAAAAAAAAAAACAAATTCAGAATAAAAAACACTCAGCCAGCAAAAGAAGACTCTTTTGCAAAATTTCGTGTACTCCGTCACAAAAAAAAAATATCCCTCGTAAAAGGAAAACGAAAAAAAAAAAAGAAACTGCAAAGACGTCAGACCTAATTCATTTTAGATTATTTTTTTTTTTCCCCTTTCAACGCGAATTCTTCTATCCCTCGACCTGTTCCTTCGAGTCCTCGAGAGCAGCGTTAGTCTCTCGAATAAATTTTTTTTTTTTTCCTTAAAATTGATAAAACCTCGAGTATACAATTAGAGATGATAGTAGCCTTAAATAAATTATCGTACATGCGTAAGGAAATATTTGTCACTAAAATCGCAACGAGATGCCAGAGGTTTTCCTTATTTTCGACAACTTGATGAATAAATTAGGAAAAAAAAAAAAGAGAGATCTTGAATGGGTGAAAGCAAAAAAAAAACACATGAGTATACGACACGTGGGATCAAGAAATCCCAGTCGACACGAAACCTCGTGAATAATTTAAAAATATAAAATTAAGAAATAAACCAAAAAAAAACCCATCTTACCTATCTGGCATCGTTGGACTGTAACGAGAATTGTCTCGAAATACATTTTCGAGCACAAACGATGATTCAAAACCGACGAAAAACAAAGACAATTGAATTTGACAACGGGCTATTCAAGTCCCGTGATATTGCAATGGAATTCAATAATTCTGAGGCCGAATTTTTTTTTTTTTTTATTGTAAGAAAAATCGATTCTAAAAAAAAAAAACAAGAAAAAAAACGAAATATATGTGTGTACCAGCTTCGAAATGACGATGATTGAACCATATCTAACGAACTAACTAGACACTGCGTATAATTAAAATTAAAATTAAAATTAAACAAAAAGAGATGCGTCCAAAAAAATGGAAAAAAAAAAATTTGTACATACTCTGTGTGGCACAAGCAGTGAATATATATATTTTTCTTTCAATCTTTAATTTGATGAACTTAAGATTAAAAAAAAAAACACACACACACACAATTTATAGCGAGATCTCTCAACGATTGTAAATAGCACGAAAAAAAGGGCTGCACGATTAATCGGGATAATAATGGTACAATAAGTTCACCTGCACAATCTCGCTTCATAATTATATTTAAAAAAAATTTTTTTTTAAATAAATAAATAACGAACTTAATGCAATTGGAATTATGTTTGAAGATAATTCATACTTAAAATTTCACGAACACCAATGTGAAGAGAGAAGGAAATATACAACGGTACTATAAACAATAGGATGCTCTTTGATTGATCAAATTTTTTTTTCTCACTCCCTCGAAATGCTTATATTGGAAGGAAAAAAAAAAAACGCGTGTAAAACTTGAGCCTGATCGACGAGTTTTAATGTCTTCACGTCGGATAACCCCTGGGAAAGTATTTCAATGAAAATATCCCATGTCGAAATATATTTATAACAAAAGAGAAAATAAGAATGGCCCTGATTAAAAAAAAAAAAAAAAAAAAATTTACTCATTCGGACCCAATCTTTAATTCGGATACTCGTGGGCTCGGATTGTAAACACTTTTTTTTTTCTTTCAAAAAAATTTCTTCAAAATGCCATCATTCGAAGTGGTGAGACACGAGAAATTGAAAAATTTGACAAACAAGGATAGTCAGACTGTTGCGAATGAATTTTGTGAATACGCGTATAGATAGCCTATTATTTTTATAATATATAAAATATTCAATGAAAAAAAAACTAAACATTGCCCTTTCAAACAAAGTATATCAACAGAGTTTCTTTTTTTCAAAGTTTCTCATTGTCTATATTTAATTTACAGATCTAACGCACATGCAATAGCAAAGAGATAGAGAGAGATAATAGATTTATGATATTCCGATTGTTCACAATTTTTATTCATTTATAGTATTAATTGCCTTAATATTCGAATAATTGAGCTGAGAAAACGACGTAAAAAGCTGCGAAGCGAATGAAATTCATCATTTCAAGAGTACAGACTGTCAAACGAATTTTTAACGATAAACGAATAATAATTGATTAAACATAATGGAGCTTATGTACTCGTACCGTGTCGGTGAGACATTTATCCCCCCAAAAAAAAAACCAAATTAATATAATATCCTAAAAATTTTCTATAAAAGACAAGAAAAAAAAAAATGAAAAAAAATACTTGCATCGGGGGCGATTAATTTAATACGATACATTGTGTAAGTAAATTTAAAAAAAAAAAAAAAAAAAAAAAAAAAAAACATAAGCAAACTGTAGTGATTGAAAGAAAGCAAAAAAAAAATTGATTTACTTTTAAGGAGTAGAAGAAATAAAAGTATCGAAAAATTGAATGTTTGAATCGTTTTATTTTTCTTCGATTTATCCTCACGTCCTACATCGTCGAAGACACAAGAGATTCAAAAATAATTATACAAGCCAAAGAGGAAGAAAAAAAAAAAAAAATCAACGAAACAAAACAATATCTCCGAGGCAAAAATTAATTGCCAAATTCGTGAGATCGTCGAAATTAAAAATGGGATCCATGTGTATGTACAATAATGAGAACGGTAACAAAGTCACGTTTCTTTTTTTTTTTTTTTTCACAAGAAAACAAAAATGCATCGAGCGTCAACGATTAATTATATTCTATACAATAACATACTAAATATATCTCCATCGTTACATTCAGGCGTATATGTTATCTCTGGCACGTAGGTTGTGATATTACACGTTATAGATCTATACAAAAATAAATAGTTATCATTTTAAGCACGATGCGCATCGATTAACATTTTTCACTTAATTTTTTTTTCCAATTTTTCTTCAAAGCACATTAGCTCAACACCTTTTTTTTTAATTTCTCAACTCGTCACTCATCGTCGACAACGATACATGAAATTTCTAATTTGTGATTGGGCGTTATATATATAATTGATAAATTCTACAGGCCGAAGAACATTAATCTGAGAGACGTGTAAATATCTGGATGAGCAGAAAAATATGCCTTTGGCGGTATATATGTATATATACATGATCGAACAATCGTATATTATCCCTAATGGAAATAAAGGGCTCAGTTGCCATTTTTTTTTTTCTTTCAGTACTCCAATTTCGTATTTGGTCTAAGCTTTTTTTTTTTTTTTCCTAATAATAGATACTAATCTTAGATGGTAACGACGTGTCCAGCGATAGGACGTACATTTTTCTGTGTTTTAATTTTTTTTTTAGAGAAAATAGTTTGCTCTTGGTTTCTTTTTTTTTTTTTTAAGATTCTTCTTAAATTAGTATGCGCGTTACATGGTGTCCTCTAGATTTATCAGTGTAGTAAAATAAATTGTTCAGTTATGTTTTCTCGGTTGTTGAGAGAGTACAGCAGTTGGCAAATTATTACACAGGATTATTCTTCGTTTCCTGTCAATCGCACGTTCCCAAATACTTGTTTTTCTTTTTCATTCTTTTCGTTTTTTTTTTTTTTTTTTTTTAAAGAATGCAAACTCAAAGCCCATCTCTTCGCCAATAAGATTCTTTCATGATTTTCTCGTGGTGGCACTTGACGATGTCGTGCTGCACAGATACATAATATATATATATATATATATATATATATTTTTTTTTACATCATAGTTCTATTATATAAATATATTGATAAATATATATGTATGTGTGTGTGTGTGTATCATATCACGAAGGAAATAACGTGCGAATGCAACGCTCGAAGGCTCGTCAGAATTTATCCAATTGTATTTTATCATGCCAATTGTCATAGAAGACAGAAATGTACGAAGAAAAAAAAAAAAATTGATTCGCTCGATTCAGACCTGAATGGGGAAAGAATTTTTTTTTTTTTTTTTTTCAACGATAGCGAATCAAATAAATCTATTTTTTTGGCTCGGTCAAGGAAGAATTATTCATTTCAGAAAGAGTATTAACGATTTTTTTTTTCTTTTGCGCATGTTTGAAGGAAGAGAACGAATTATTGGAAGGAAAAAAAAACGATGGTAAGACGAAAAATTTGCACTCTGTTAATTCGAGAACGGATTAAAAACTGGCGTATCCTGTAAGCGGACTAGAGATCTAATACTAGCTATTTTCAATACTGCATTGCTCTGATCGTCCCGTGGGGTAAAGTCGTGTTTTTTTTTTTTTTTCCTACACCAATCTGCAATTAGGCAAATCTGGACGAAAACTTTTGTCACCGAGTGCTCGATATTCCGAGGTTAAAATAAAAAAAAAACATAAATGCCTGATATATTAACTTGTCAGAATTATATACCGAACAGTCTTTCATATTAATCTAACTTTCCTTTCTCATAAATATACAATTTGTATTTTTTTTTTCTTCTTTCTTCTTTTTGTAATGTACACGGTTCCACGTGACGTGGGAATAAATAAATAAAAGAAAATTCTTTCGTTATTCTTACGAATAAATTATCGTATAACAATTACGGACGATTAGCTTCAATTTTAATTCTTATACATATATATAGAACACTGGGTCTATTTTTGAGGCATTTCATCCTAAATCAACTTTTTTCAATCTTTGAATGCGCTTTTACCGGTTTTTTTTTACAAAATAATTTGTGGTTCGAACTTGATCTTGGGATTTGAAAAATTTGGGCTTTTGTGTTATTTGAGAGTAGTGACGAAGCAATGGTCGAAAAAAATTATAAAATTTTCGTAAAATGTGTTTTTTTTTCTTTTTGATACTAGATTTGAAAGAAAAAAATTGTAAATATCGAGGGTCAAGGGTCGGCTTGATTTAAGATTGGAATGCCTCATATGCTGTATTTAAGTACAATCCGTCCGGGTTAAAGTCACATGTACATCTATGGCAATATATTTATATTTATATATCTATACTCTGACTATTATATAATTTTAAAAGAATAAACTTTGACTTGATTTTCGTCGTTTCTCATCCTACGCTAATGCATCATGCACAATGCAATTTTGGGACATTTTTTTTTTCTTTCAATCGCAATAACAACAGAGCAAAGTCAATCATACGTCCGATAAATGTAATTTAAAAGCAGTCTATCTTCTTTTGAATACGTAATTCATAACTCGGTTGAAAATTCCAAGGGACAGAGATAACGTTATCAGCGTTGACTTTGCCAAAATACCCTGTTGAATTTTTTTCTCTCTCTCTCTCTTTTTTTTTTTGTCAATGAAACAAAATAAAGGAAACTACGCTCGAGAGACAAAAAAAAAATTAAACAATATTCGTCGTTAGGATCAGGAATGCAAAATCTTATTTTTCAAATACATTCAAAGATCAAAATTCTTATAAATCGCTGAATTTTTTTTTTTTTTTCATTGCCATTTAACACTATGTATTGCATTTCGTAAAATTTTACTCGACATATACGTATCGAAAATTTGATAAATTATCTGTGGGTAAATTCGAAACTCGTGTTTTTCGAATGTAATAAAAATTGGATTTTGCACTTTTCCGAATTTGATCCGCGTCTAATAAACATGTACACGTGCGTGTACACGAGGCCCTCCTGGCTGAGTGAAAATGAGGGATTGGATACCAAATTTTTTTAAACGTCATTCCAATAATTCTAAAAAGTACTGCGTAATTTTTTTGATTTCAATTTCCATGGAGTCGAAAAAAAAATTCCAAATTTAAAATAAACATTCTTAAAACACGAATAATAATTATAATGAGTTTTTGCGTGTAAATGGATGGAGAATCGAGCAAAGTTTAAAAATTGAACGCAAAAATTTTGGTTAAAAAAAGTAAAACCAAAAGTTTTGTTCAGAGTTCATCGAACGAAAAATAACGAATCAAATCGGAAGGGGTCGGGGGGGGATCGTACTCTCGTACTCGGGTTATCCAGGAATGCCTCGTACAATATCTATAACGATAAGATTGCTTGAATCCACGTAGCTCGAAGCATTATAGACCGTCATTGCGCTACGGTATCTTTGATAAAAGCTCTATTTCGATATTTTCGCTGATTCGTGTCCGAAATATCATTCATAGATTTCGTAATCTAGGATTCCATTAGCGGATTATTTTTTTTTTTTTTTTTCTTAGCGTACGCAAAATTTGGGAGCTTGCCGTATTTTTGCGCAAGTTATTCGCTGTGTGCAGTGCCATACTATAGCGGCTGAGGAACGACTTGGAGCGCCCATGGTGGCGAGAATGCACATGTTTTGCTGGAGTCGCGTAGTGCAATTCAGGCCAATATAATCGAGAAGTCGCGGAAAGGAAATTTAAACTTTTGCGCGAAGTCATGTAAGAATGTTTTCCGCTACGCAACTTTGGAAATTAAGTTTTACGCGTTTCCGACAGCAATTTATAAAGTTGAGCAGCGCAAAAACTAGATTCGTTGGGTGCAAAAAAACAAAGAAAGTAAAATTCTTGAGGTTAAACGCGCATATATTGTCCGATATGAAAAATTCACGTCAGGATATTATAATGCAAATAAATTGATTTTTTTTCCTTTTTAGTAGCTCTCACGATTGGCTACCCGAATATGCGGTGAGCACTTCGCGGGTAATCGTTCGTCTACGTTACAATCAAGTCCGAATTGCGTCTTTCTTTTTCTCGATACGAGCCTTGTCGGTTCGTATGACAAGATCGACAAGGTTCATGCTTAGCCACAAATTGAGAAGGAAAAGTAGCCGTAAAGCTATTTTCATTACATCGTAATACGTCGATTTTGTTTTTTTTTTTTGTCAACGCAATTATAGTCAAGCTCACCTCAAAAAAACTCTATGCAGCGCGAATACAAACGTTCGTTTATTAAAATTAATCCAACAAGGTTTCGTCTATGTAAATAAATGAGAGCTATTCCAGCAAAATTTGCGGAGTACAGCCGGCCGCGGCGCCACTTGGCTTTCTGCACACAGCGAATAGCAACGTTTCAGGTAGGGTGACTGAACCAGTGAATGAACGCATAAGCCTTTTTTCTATTTCGATAAAGCCGTATAATTTAAATTATTACGAATTTCTTTATGAACTAATTAGATCTTATAGAACAATGTTCACAGAATATAAAAAAAAAATATTCGAAGTGCCCTGTTCGCAAGGATTTTGTAAAAAAAAATTATAATTAACGAAATTACCAATTTCCCAGTGAATGAACAAAAATTCCAACGAATGAACTCATATCTTTCCAGTGAATGAACGTACAATGGAACCAGAGATGCGTACGCATACTCGTGCGTTTTGAGGTTATGAAAAGCCTTTTCAACGCTCGTTCAATCACTGGAAATAGGTTAAAAAGCTGGACCAGTGAATAAACGGCCATATATCGCAAACAATATTGGGTTTTTGACCAAAAATTCATTAATATAATTGAAGCTTAGCAATGTATAACGTTGAAAAAATTATTGCATATCTTTTAAAAAGATTTATCGAGGTGATATGGAATATTCCGGTATTCGATGCACAGTCAGATGGTTATAACAACATGGCTGTCTCTTATGAATATGCGCCCCCAAGTACGAAAAAAAAATCCATAGCATCGCAAATCTTTCACAGCGTCAAATAATATCACTGCTAGATGTTTTCTCAGAATTTTCACTTCATTATGAATACAATATTCTTCATAATAATAGAATCATATCTCTGTCGTTTAATTCAAATACTAAGCCTGTTCATTCACTGGTAGGTGTTCATTCACTGGTTCAGTCACCCTACCTTCGTTGATTAAAGATACCCGGGAGGGTGCAATGATACGATTAAAAAAAAAAAAAAAAAAAGGAAAAAAAATTGCACAACTAGCCTGACTCGAATTGAAAATGTATGTATATCGCATTTTTACCGAAAATTAATATAATAATAATATAATATATTATATTACATAATATTACGTAATCGTTAAAAATGCGACGAAAAAAAAAAAAAAATACAAACGAAAAAAAAGCTTTTACACGAGTTTCTACAATTCGTTAAAATTTCTCCAATACCGCAACGAGTCCAGCAGTCAAATATATCGTTCTAAAGAAAAATTTAAAAAATATAAAAAAAGCTTTCTTTCAACAAATTTCCAAACTACGACCACCCATCTAGGGTTTCTTTCTTCTCATCCAAACGGGCAAACGGCTGACCCGACTGCTCGCACGTTCGTCCCTTATATTCGGTGGTTCGAGATAAGCGAATCTTATGCAAAGCTTATCGACTTCCTCGTCGCTCGAGCTCAATTTTCCCAATTGCCGTTCGCCAATCGTCGCATTAATTCCCGTATCATCGTCGATACGACGATCAAAATTGAAGCGCGGCGGGGCCCGTACGGGACTCGAGGCTCTTGTAACCGGTGCCGTACGACTTCCGGATGCCAGTGCACTTCTCAACGAGGCAATTTTACTCGTGCCCTGATTATGATTAACGTCGAGGGTAAAATTTCTCTTCATAAGTCCGCGCTCCGTTCCATTGCTCTCCGTAACTTCCAAACTGTGACGCTTGAATTTTTGTCTCGTATCCTGCTTCGGATCGCCAATGCCCGACGTATAATTCATGGAATGACGCTTACCACGATCCATCGTACTTTTCGTTTGGCCAAAACGCGTCCTGTCACGATCCATTATCAATGAGCATCTCTTGATGCTCCGGTCGTCAAAAATTTTGCCCCTCTGCCGTTGCTCGTCGCAGCTCACGCGTAATTTACCGGAACTCATGGAATATCTCTTTGTTCTCGTTTCATCTTTCGCGCAATGTTGCTGCTGCTGCTGCTGCTGCTGCTGCTGCTGCTGCTGCTGCTGCTGCTCCTCCATATTACACTTTCCGCGCTGTCTTCCCATCTCATCGTAACTCATCGTGCAACGATTGAACTTGTTTTGCTCGCAGCTGCTAATGCCAGATCGCTGCTGCTGCTGTTTGATGCAATCTTCGTGAATGGAAAAATGCCTCTTTGACTTGCCCTTATCGGGATTAATGCTTCTAGTTCTATCGCTGCTGGACGAACGCTCGTTATTACCGACGTAACGACGATCGGGATAAATGATTTCCTGTAATTTTGGTATTCTCGAGCTCGTATGACACGACGAGAGCTGAGCGGGAATCCTTATGCCGGCATCAACGAGAAACTCATCGTCCTGGAACGTCACGGGTATCTCGGGCATCGAGCTAAAAGCCCAACAGTTATATCTCTCTTTTTTCATTTGCGACATTAAAAGGGTCTTCGACAATACCGATTCGGCATGATAATCGTGCCTGCTGAACGTATCGAATTTTTGTTTCTCACAATCGTGCCCGTTATCGCAATGATACGATGAGCTTGAAAATTTCACGGTTCTTTCATAGCTTTCGCTGTCGCGCGTGCGCGAAAAATTCGTTCCCCTTGCCGTTTGATCATCGTAATTTTCATACGATTCGTAAAACGGATTATCGCGACATGCCGTTACGCTCGTATGATTAATTTGGCTTACGCTAGTGTTAGTTTTCGACATGTTCATACGCTCCCATAGATGCGTTAGTAGCATGCTGTTCGAGGTTAGCTGAGCCCAACTCGATGTTAGATCGTTGCTAGACGTACTAGAAGCATATATGCATATATATATATATATATATATTAGGGTGGATCGAAAAATTAAAAAACTTTTGGCTACCCTCAAAAATCAAAGATATCATTGAAATAAAGGTCTCCGTGCAATGATTCGATTTTTTGACGATATATAGGGGGCGCGCGGGACGTTTAAAAACGCCATTTTTAGCGTTAAATTCACTTTATCACTGATAACCGGAAACAGTTCGTTCAAAAAATTCTGATTTTTTTTATATAAGGTGCCCGGATATGTACCCTTTCAAACCCACATTCACGGAACATTGACGGATGGTTCATATCTTCGAAAAAAATCACTGAAAATCAATATTTTAACTATTTTTCAATTATACCTATCGTTAAATGTTGATTTTTTTCTTCCGAAACGTTTTTGTATTTGTTCCATCTTTTTTTTCTTGTAAAACTCGGTATCGGTATTGCTTGCAATGCGAAAATTGCTGAATAATAAATCTTTATTTTGGTAATTTTCATATTCACGAAAAAATTGTGTGAATCAATAAAATATAAAAATTTCCAAAATTAAAGATTTATTATTCAGCAATTTTCGCATTGTAAGCAATACTGATACCGAGTTTTACAAGAAAAAAAAGATGGAACGAATACAAAAACGTTTTAGAAGAAAAAAATCAACATTTAACGATAGGTATAATTGAAAAATAGTTAAAATATTGATTTTCAGAGATTTTTTTCGAAGATATGAATCATCCGTTAATGTTCCGTGAATGTGGGTTTGAAAGGGTACATATCTGGGCACCTTATATAAAAAAATCAGAATTTTTGGAATGAACTGTTTCCGGTTATCAGCGATAAAGTGAATTTAACGCTAAAAATGGCGTTTTTAAACGTCCCGCGCGCCCCCTATATATTGTCCAAAAAATCGAATCATTGCACGGAGACCTTTATTTCAATGATATCTTTGATTTTTGAGGGTAGCCAAAAGTTTTTTAATTTTTCGACACACCCTAATACATATATATATATATATATATTTATATATTTATATATATATAATATATATACATATGTGTGTTCTTGGAAATAGACAAGATGCGATCCTGGGTGGCCGAGATTTGTACTAAACAAGATGGCCGCAACGAGATTGACCTTTTAGGCGAGGCTGTGGCTGCTCGTACGGATATAAGTCCCGGTATGATTGAACATCATACCCGGACGAATAATGCACAATTATTCGTACGGATATAAGTCTTGGTAAAGCGCGAATCATTCGTCGAAAAATCCGCCATCAACGTATAACCGCTGTATGTACTCATTAAAATTTCCGAACTGATGAATTGTCAACGAAAGAGAAATAGGACAACTCATCGTGAAATAATTCGCGTTTTACTGCACAATCAACTACTTATTCGTACCATTCAACTATACTTATCCGTATCATTTAACTACTTATCCGTACGTATAATTGTGTATTATTCGTCCGGATACGTTATTGGTCTACATTTAATTACATATCCGTACGAATAATTTTGCATTATTCGTACGGTTACCGTACGAGCAGACACTTCGTTTGGGGCGACAATGAGAGGCAGATTATCAGCAATGTTGTGCAAATATAAATTTTTCTAATATCAAATATTCAAGTATGATTTTTTATCAATTTTTGCGAATAAAATAATTTAAAGATGTCAAAGTTTGGCTTCATTTATGACGCGGGGATACGCGGTGTAATGAAGATTTACATTTTTTTTTTTTTTTAATTCAAAAGGCAATTTTATGGAATATCGGGTTTTGGCAGCCACATGAATGATCGGTCATCGTCAATCAAGGGGATAATTACCTCTGAATGTTCACCGGTGAATGTTTTTATTGCCAAAAATAACGAAAAAAAATAATAATAATAATATGAGACGAAACAACTTGGTTCAAAGTTACATACTGTATCTTTTTTTTTATTACCAATCATCATCTTTGATCAAAACTGATTATATTAATGTTATTTTTGTCCTCGATCTTTTAATTGTCAATAAATTTTACATCATTTGGGTGGGCGTTATTTTTTTTTTGTGACATTCAGTAGTCTGACCAATACAAGCTAAACGGAAAACTATGACGGTCTGCAAAATCCCATACGTTTCCTTGTCGTGTAAAATGTCAATTTCAAGGGGCCATGAAACCTTGCGATGCTATCAGTAATTTACGATTGCCAAATGGAGATACCGAAGGATACAGATGACGTTTCAACGTTAGAAATAATCGACGATGTGCATTCGATTGAAATTTACATCGTTTTGATTGTTTTTTTTTTTTTTTAAGAATTTGATTAATTGCGTTAGTGGAATTGGGAAGTAATCGAATGAACAAGAGTTGATGGATGCGGGGATTTTTATAAGTAACAAAAAACAAAAAAAAACAATTAAATGTATGATTTCCGCTTACCTAGCCTTTGACATGTCGGATAACCGGGAAGCCGGTGAATTTTCTGTAAAACGTCATTTAATCGTCTCGAATATTCGACAATTCGCTTCTATACGTTTTGCCAATGTACTTATTGCGCAACTTACGTCTGGATGGCCGGGTCGGTGTGTCCGACATCGATACTCCGGGTGGTTTGACCTTCGTCACAAGCGGCGAAACTCTGAAAGGGAAACAAAAGAAAACAAAATTGAAAAATCAGCTGGACGGAAGAGCGATGTGTAAATTGGCTAGTTTTGTTTTGTTTTTTTTTTTTTTTTCCGGAGTATTTTCATGTTTCGTATCACAACTCACGACGATCTTGAAGAATCGATGGAAGTGGAATTTAGCCTCGCACCTCGTCCCGTCTCGTTGCTGGTCATCCTGGTCGTTCCACCTGAATGAGAGTGAATATGAAAAAAAAAAAAAAAAGAAAAATAAATTACACGATCGATTATTTAATAATAGTAAATTTCGTATAAGTAATATTTTGAGAAAATTTGGGAAAAGAGTTGCCGAATTCACGAGGAATGTCGGATAAATGTGTTTGTTGGAAGAAAAATTGTTCGATTAAATTTATGATGGAGGATCTGTGCTCGAAAGTAGAAGAAAAAAAGTGTATTGATGTTTTTTTTTTTTAATTTGTGAAAAGAATAATCGTATCGACAATTTCGGGCAAGATTTCATTGGGAATGCTTGTCACGTTATCTGCCAATACTCAATAGTACTCAGTGATCTTATCCAGTGACTCTACTGCAATAGTCAATTTATCGAAGAAGTACCCAATATTCAATATTATTCAGTACGCGGTATCTAATCATAAATGACTACCCAATAACACTCATTACTATTAAATATTATATTACTCAATACTTGATACCAAAGCTATTCAATATTACCAATCCTCGATACTACTTAACTGAGTATTAATTGAGTATTAAGTAGTATCGGGTAATATTAGTCAATACTCGGTATTTAATTCTCACTACTTCAATGTTACTCAATAAAAAATACTACTCAATATTGAAATAACTCACAATCGGTACTTGTGATACCGATTGTGCTCGTACACGTGATACTCGTGGTATTGAGTATTAGTAAGTATTCGCTATCGAGAGTTGAGTACTATCAACCAATACTACACAATATTCGGTAACTAATCCTCAATACTTCAACACTACTGAATATTTTCGTATCAATCTTACACGCAATACTCGTAATATTGAGTATTGAATAGTATTAGCTATCGAGTACTCAAAACCAAATATTATCAGTTATTTCAGTAATACTCGTACACATAGGATGTCACTTTGTACCGAGACTCTAGTAGTATTATCCAATAATGCTGAATACTCGGTATCTAATCGTCAATATTTAAATATCAATCAATTAAAAATACTGCCAGACATTTCAGTAATACTTGTACACACAATACTCGTAATATTGTGTATTGGATAGTATTAGCTACCGAATATTGGCTAATACTGTCCAATACTACTGAATATTCGGTGTTTTATTCTCAAAATCAAATACTACCAGACATTTCATTAATACTTGTACACACAATACTCGTAGTATTGTGTATTGGATAGTATTAGCTACCGAATATTGGCTAATACTGTCCCAATACTACTGAATATTCAGTGTTTTATCCTCAAAACCAAATACTACCGGATATTTCAGTAATACTCGTATACATAGGATGTCACTTTGTACCGAGACTCGAGTAGTATTATCCAATACCGCTGAATACTCGGTATCTAATCGTCAATATTTAAATATCAATCAATTAAAAATACTGCCAGACATTTCAGTAATACTTTTACACACAATACTCGTAGTATTGCGTATTGGATAGTATTAGCTACCGAATATTGGCTAATACTGTCCAATACTACTGAATATTCGGTATCTTATCCTCAAAACCAAATACTATCAGTTATTTCAGTAATACTCGTACACATAGGATGACATTTTGTACCGAGATTCGAGTGGTATTATCCAATAATGCTGAATACTCGGTATCTAATCGTCAATATTTAAATATCAATCAATTAAAAATACTGTCAGACATTTCAGTAATACTTGTACGCACAATACTCGTAATATTGCGTATTGGATAGTATTAACTACCGAATATTCGCTAATACTGTCCAATACTACTGAATATTCGGTGTTTTATTCTCAAAACCAAATACTACCGGACATTTCATTAATACTTGTACACACAATACTCGTAATATTGTGTATTGGATAGTATTAGCTACCGAATATTGGCTAATACTGTCCAATACTACTGAATATTTGGCATCTTATCCTCAAAAGCAAATACTATCAGTTATTTCAGTAATACTCGTACACATAGGATGTCACTTTGTACCGAGATTCGAGTAGTATTATCCAATACCGATGAATACTCGGTATCCAATCGTCCATATTTAAATTACTACTCAATTTTCAAATATTACCCAATATGACAATACTCAATATACACGCAATACTCATAATACCGAGCATGCGTCAGTATTCGGCAATATAATTCAATACTCGATACCGTATAATATTCAAATATTACAAAATTTCCAATACCATCGCAATAGCCAAAATACTCGTAATTTCGCTGCTTAAGAATGCGCACGCGCGCTATAATATAATTCACGGAACGATCAATGGAAAACACACGTGAACGCGAATCAATTGACAATAATCCGACAAGAATACACGATTATTTATCCGACGGACTCACCGAGTTTCGGTGGCGTCGCGTGTTTCTTCGCGATCAACGCAGTCGCCTGATTCAACGGACCCGAGCTCGACAATGTTTTGCCCGGTGTCACGCTCGCGAGCCTCTTTTCTTCCTCGTACTTTCTCAAATCATCGCTCTCGTGTTTGCTCAGTCTCGTCGGTGTCTGAAATTTTACTCTCCGTTACAGGACGAAAAAGATGCCGAAAATTCGAGGACAGTTTCCTTTCCGTTTGTTTATTTTTGTTTTTTTTTTTTTAATTCAGATAAAATACATTACTCACGGGTTGTCCCTCGTGTCTCACATCAATAGCGTCCAATTTGTGAATAACGGACGCAAGTTCGTACACGACGTCGCGATCTTTCTCGTTGTTCATGAGACCGCGAACATTCGCCTCGAGGGACGTGAGAAGCTTTTTATCAGACGGCAGACGTATGAACGACTTCAATGACGGCAGGAGCGTCACGACTTTCAGTCTTATGTTGGCTATCGGATCCTCGGTGAGCGAGAGAACGATCGCGTAAAAATATTCCTTGAAGTACATCGATGAGAATACATCAATTGCGTCGATCATCATGCGAATGTAAAGCATTCGCACGTAACTACTCGAATTACGAGCGAACTCGGTGTAAAGACGATTGCGCAGTTCCGTTCGCTGATTGGCTTTGAGATTGTAGCGCAGTAGAACGAGAAACGTGCGACCGGCGGCGAAACGAACTGGCATTGGTCTCTGAAAAATTGAAGCAAAAAAAAAAAAGAAAAAGAAAAAATACATCGTTGATCGATAAAAAAAAAAAGTCAAAATTCCATATTTCTCCGGAGAAAAGTTTCAAGGGATCGACGAAAGATCGTAATTCAGCCGGAAGGTTAAATGATATTTATTTATTGAACGAAAAAAAATGCTAATTTAATTTGATTTTAATGAATCAATCGATAAAGTACATTGATAAATTAATTTAATCGAAGGATTTTTTATTTATTTTTGCAAATTTATCGAACGATAAATGTTGTTTTGTAATTTTTAAGAAATTCATACCGCATTGAGAGCCCTCGTGAGTGCGACAGGCACGAAATACGTGTAAATAATATCGCTCGGGAAGCACTTTGGTAAAATTTCCATCTGTTCGAATATCAAGGCGGAGAGCCTCCAATTGTTCGTCGTCGCGATTACAGCCTCGCATTTCAATAGCGCTCTTCCCAAATCCATCACCGACGAATCCTTTGTTCAGAAGACAACAAAAAAATCAATATACAAAGTTCGATAAGAGCTGACGAAAAAAAAAAAAAATTCATATTCCGCATTGTACAACTTTTCGGTTGCTCAAGCATACTTTATTTACATTTTACTTGTATTTTTTTTATAAATTAAATATATTTATTATTGCTTCAAAGAATTTTTTTCTTTTTTATTAAAAAAACAATGAAGCCGGAGAGAGAAAAAAAAATGACGAAAGGTGAAATTTTACCATTTGATCCGTTCCGATTGTTTGACTCTGCAGTAGAAGCTCGAGCGTAACGGCGATGTGCGGAATAATACCCTGCAGTACTTCCTCGGAGTCGTCCTTCAGTAATTTCATAATTTCACCCTTTATGAGATTGTTTCTCTGTCCCAAAATTCTTGCGACCTGCGCGACAGAGAAAAATTACGAATTTCGATTATTTTAATTTTTCAAATTTCTCGATTATTTTTTTTTTTTTTTTATAATTAACCCCTCGGTGCGCACACCTTCGCGGCGAAATATTTCGTGCGCACGGGGTCAATTTGACCCCTAGAGGCCACTTTTTCACCTCGAATATTTCGGTAACCATGCGCTTTTCGGAAAAAAAACAAAAAGGTTCAGTCACTTTTTCGCAGTGAATCGATCAAAATTCAAGGCTGCGAAGTTAGATTTCCGAAAAAAAAAATCTTTTATAATTGTTGAAAAAACGTGCTTAAAGTTGATGGTAGGCAAAAAAAAAAAACAAAAGCACTGTTTCGGTAAAAAAATTTTGGGGTCAGTCTGACCCCAGATGCACGGCTAGGGGTTAATTCCAAATAAAATTTAAATTAAAAATGCATACATCATCAATGATTCCCCCGTCCCCCTTACCTCGTGAATTCCACAGGCTATGGTACGCCTGACCATGAAATACGGATCACCGGCGAGATCGTTGAAGGTCGGGAGTAAAACTTCCACGTCCTCGGATGCCGAGGAAACGAAGAGAAACATGGCTGGTATATTGAAAGCGCACTGCCATCGACATTCAACATTACGTTCATTAACAAGCGGATTATTGCTCATCTGTAACGAAATTTTGAATTTTTTTTTCCCCTTTCAAGTTACGAGGACCAATTTTTTTTTTTTTTTTTTTTTTTAAAGAATAACGAAAAAAATACATTCGACAATTGAACTTACAAAGGGAATCTCTTGCATGGCACTCTCTATTTGAATCGTAGCTACGCCCAATTGCGAAAGCTGCTGAAAATATTTGATGAACCATGTTTTTTCCGTCGCCATTAAGCATTCTGAAATTAAAGACGACGCGATTGACGCATTGGCTGTTGAAGCAAAAAAAAAAAAAAAAAAAAAAAATCGCGATAAATTAAAACTCGAGAAATTTCGAGAAATTTCTTACTTTCCAGGCCGAGAGCCAATTTTCCAAACTCCTGGGCTATAACGCACAGCACCGTATCGTCCGACTCGATAGCACCCTCGCATAATTTTTTTATCAGCGGTACTATCGTATTTTTTACTACGTCTTGAAGAAAAATTAATAAATTATTATTTATTCGCAATGTTATTATTTTTTATTATTTCTTATTATTAAGGAATTATTATTTATTCAAAATTCATGTGGCGATCGAATCTTGGGTTTTTTTTTTCAAGGGACGAATTATAAAAAACAAAATATAATATGAATTATCGTGATATATATACATTATAATTTTTTTATCAGCGGTACTATCGTATTTTTTTGCTACGTCTTGAAGAAAAATTAATAAATCATTATTTATTCGTAATGTTATTATTTTTTAATTTTTCTTTCTTATTATTAAAGAATTATTATTTATTCAAAATTCATGTGGCGATCGAATCTTGGGGGGTTTTTTTTTTTTTTTTCAAGGGACGAATTATAAAAAACAAAATATAATACGAATTTTCGTGAAATATATATATATTATAATTTTTTTATCAGCGGTACTATCGTATTTTTTTGCTACGTCGTGAAGAAAAATTAATAAATTATTATTTATTCGTAATGTTATTATTTTTTATTTTTATTTATTATTAAGGAATTATTATTTATTCAAAATTCATGTGGCGATCGAATCTTGGGGGGTTTTTTTTTTTTAAGGGACGAATTATAAAAAACAAAATATAATACGAATTATCGTGATATATATATATATATAATATATATGTATATATATATTTCGTTTGTTGCGAGATCTTACCTGTTTGAAGTTGAGGCAAAAGGTGCACTATTGTCTGTACAGAGGCTTCTCTCACGATGCACTCCTCGTCGCTCGCTAATTCAACGATCGACGTTAGCAACGAGGGCTTCACGGATTCTGGACCGAGGCCCTCGGCAACGTGACGTAGCTGCAGACAAATGCAAGCTCTGACATCGCTATTTACATCCTGACAGAGCGAATGTACCATCGGCAATACTTCCTTCTTGATCCTGTAGAAAAAAAAAAATATCGTCCTAAAAATTGCGAACTTTTGTCTGCAGTTGCGTAATTCGAAATTATCGTTTCCAAGAGAAAAATTGGCGAAGCAAGGAACGAACGGTTATTTTTAATTTCAAGGACCTTTTTGATTTTTACGAATTTTTTTCTTTTTTCTTGAGATTTGGAATAATTTCAGTGTTTTTATGCATTAATGGATAAATAAAGAAAAAATTTACGTTCGAATAATGAAAGTAATTTGTGGTTGTTGCGAAAACAAATACTCTTTTAATGATGATATGTTGAAAAATTAATATTCAAGGAATATTAAAAAATGTTTAGATTCAAGATAATTTTATGCCATCGATGTTTTTTTTTCTCTCTCAATATTCTTAATCAAAGAATGATGGGAGAAAGGATGAAATTTTAGAATAATAGCCCATTTTTTTAATGAAAATCGATTTTTTGCAAGAACAGATTTGATAGAAAAAAAATGTGAAAAAATGAATTGAACGAGGGAATACTCACAACTGAGAGTCAAATCGAGTACATATCTTTCCCACCAATTTGCTGGATGCTATTCTCGAGCCGACAGGCTGAGACAATTGTCCTTTGTGTATAGCCATCGGGAGGATCTGGATAACATTTTTTTTTTTTTTTTATATTTCTTATTGGTTGTATGAACTTTTTTTTTTTTTACCATGTATCATTAAGCATTGGGAAAGTTATAACTTGAATTATCATTCGCCGTGTCCTCGTTACTTTGAAAAAGGATGCTTTATTGTTTTTTTTTTTTTTTTATAAACAATGCGTACATCATCAATGATTTCCCAGAGCTTGAATCCATAATGTAAATGATTGTATATCTTTTTCATATCACTGTGAAACAGAAATTTTTCAAAAAAAGTATGCTGAAAAAAATCGACGACGAAAAAAGAATGTACGAAAAATATAGAGAGCTTTTTTCATAATAACGAGAGCTTGCCCCGGATCTCTGGGGTTTTTATATTTCAATTTTTACAATATTATATTTCATGCAGAATTCAAAAGATTTGAGAATCGTCATTCGCTATTGTATGTTACCTCCTGCCTTATGACTTCCGTCGGCAGTAACTCGATCACGTCTAGTAAGGTCTCCAGCCATGCTTGCGCAACACCTAAACACGCACGGACATACACGTATGACAATAGCATCGGTGTTCAAGCTATACCGGCAAAAATTAATTCAAATCCACGGACGGTAGCTTAGAAATTCATTATAGCTATGAATCTCTACAATTTTTGCTACTCATAATGCTATCTCGAACGAACAATTTTACCTGTATCTCGACTGTCCAGAGAGCCCAATATACTCTGCAGAAATGTCTGCGTAAAAGTCGAATGACTGACCAGCCTTTGCTCGAGTATAGTTTTGAACGTCGTAGTTGCAGCATTGTGAAACTCTGTCGACGCGGTCGGCAGAGCTTGCTGCATCTTTGGTATTAATCTTGATATGCATGATTGAGCGTCGCCGGCCAATAGATTGGGCAGAGTTGATATAACGTTGAGTTTTTGGATATTGTCGCCTTTTCTACGATATTTTCAAACATAACGCGGATCGTCAAATAAAATATATCCAGTGACACGAGTCTTTGGTGTCGGTTCGGATTCGGAATAATTTTTTTTCATGTACAAGCGGATATGATTTATTGTTCAATCGGCGAATGTGTAAAATTTATCGCCGAACGAGCAAACGCTTATCATTTTTTTTTTAAGTAAACGTCGAATAAAATTTTATGCTCTTTTGGTAAAATATTTCGCAGCCGAATGATTCCGTGTAATTCATTGCTGAACGGTTAATATCAAAGTAATCGTCATCGATTTGGTCGGTCGGATCAAGAATTTTCTCAACGTTGAGATTTCTCTCGGTGAGGTCATGCAAAATTTACAATATAAATGAATAAAATTTTTCACATAATCGGGATTAAAAGAAATAACGTAAAAATATTACGCAGTTTTTTTCTCATATTCAAGATATTCAAGAAAATTGTCAGGGAGGCTAAAAAAAAATTTTTTTTCAACAGTAATAGCAATAATTTTATGAGATGGAGGCCAAAAAAAAATATTGAAATTCAATCTAAGCACCTACTTCTTTTGGCTACGTTCAAAATTTTCTTGACCCTGATAATCAAGAAAATTAGTCTCTTAAATTAATCTACTAAAATTAGTCTGAGGTAAAAAAATATTCGGCCAGGATTGATGAAACAAAACAAAAAAAAACTTCCTTTGTCAACTGATACTTTTTATTGTTGGGAGAAAGTGGAATTTTCATTATGCACACATAACCAATAAATATAATGATTTTTCGAGGATTATTATTCTGAAACCGGAAAAGACATGCGTGTCGTTGAAAAAATAAAAATTGTTCGCACTGACCTATCACGCGAACGTTTATATTATGACACATACATAGAGTCCCGAGACTCTGGATATCAATCACAATTGGATTGTAGAATTTTGTGGGTCATTCGTGTTAACCCATCATCGACAACAATCGTGTCAAAGAAAAAAAAAAAAAACACCATCGTTACGTGATGCACATATGCATAATTTTACTATACATTTTTTTCGAACATATGCACACGCACGTGAAAGATGATACACACGATTTAACTTTGAAGAAAATTTCTTTTTTTTTTTTCACAGATCGTAAAGAACGGATTATTAAATTCCAAAGAGGGTCAGACACGAGAATTTTACGTTGAATTGTACCCTTGGTGGTGGGAGGCTACACGCGTTTTTGATCGTGAAAATTTTTACGACATTGTTCGTTTTTCCTTATACTTACGTGTCCGATGTACTCTCGAATGGAGCTTCACCTCCCTCTTGCCACATTTTCAACACTCATCTTATACCATGAAGAAAACAAAAAAAACTTCACGAATATTTTATCATTTGCAGATTAATTTTCGAGTCGATGAAAAACGAGGAACAGAGACGCTGGATCACCGATAAACGTGTGTTGTGTGATTTGTGCGGCAGCGCGGGGGGAGGGGGTGTATTTTGTATTTCAAAACATGTCTGACTCAAGCGAGAAGGCGAACGCAACTAACGATTAAAGCGGATAACAAACTAAGCCGAGAGATCTATCTCTCGGCACGTAGTATCGTGTATGTATATATATATTATATAATATATATATATGCGCGTGCTTGTTTCACGAGAATTCCCGAAGATGGCCGAGGATAAACGAAATGTCGTATATATATGCAAGTGTATAGCTAGCGCCTAATTTTTTGAATGTTCCGTTTTCACGCTCTAGTCAAATGAGTGCTTAACGATGTCATGTCAGAGATAAAGAAATGTTTCGATTAATTTAAATTTGAAAATCAAACGCTCTTAATATTTTTCAACGTCAATGAGACCTGTCTTAATGCAGATCGTATGTTAAATTACTGTCAGTGGATTTACAAATGCTTTAACGAGATGATTTTTGAAAATTTAGCACACTTTCGACTAGCAAAATATCTATCGACTAATCTGTCGTTTTTTTCCCCCCATAAAACGTGAGTTCTTAGCATTGAGAAACAATAATGGTCGTTTTCAATCGAATATAGGTACTACATTGAATTATGCAACTTTTCCAAAGAATAATTTACATCCTTATTGTAGATTTGAATTTTCGCGCCAAGCGTTATGTTTGCGGGGACTTCGCGTACTGTTTACTTTGAATTATTTTTTCTTGGTCAGACGCAAGAAAAAAAAAAGATTCTTATCGTCTTAAGGGGGCTAGCCATGATTTTTCGTTACGTTTTTACTCCAAACTTTCCGCCATTTCTGATTAAAAAACAGTAAAATAGATTATTTTATAAAATAGATGTTATAATTTGTCGTTAAAAATTTTTACTCACGAAAAAAATGCAACTGCCGGTAAAATATTGAAATTTTGAAATCGTAAAGTGAATCTCTGTCGATAGTCGTGCCTTCTCAACGACCTCGAGTGATTTGAGTTACGTAAATGGAGACCTTGGTTCGATAATTATCCTATACTATACATGGCAAACAATGACTCGTTTACCGCGCCCGGGATGAATCAGTGTATCGAAAGATAACTTTTAGATTTTTTTTATTTTCATTTTCTATCTAATTTGTGCACACATGTGCAAAGATGGTACGAGGCTTGTACGAAGTACATGCACGTTTCTCAGTCGAACGAAAAAAAAAAATTGTAAAGTCATAACTATGAATTACTATAATAACTTGGAGTGCTTGTAATGAAATAAAAATTAATTATAATTATTCGGAGCAGCTGTATCTAAATTAAGAAAATTACAACTTACTTCGAATAGTTGTTATTGAAAAAAAATACTCCGAATTATCGTAATTAATTTTGAAAAATTACAATTACGCGAAATGTAATTGTAATTAGCCACAAAATTTTAATTAACTAAAAAAAATGACAATTCGAGTGATCGTAATCGGAACGGCAATTAAATACTCGTGCACTTTTTACCGTCAAACTTTTTAGATTATCATCTGATTGCATTTAATTAAAATTTTTTTATGGAAATTGAGTTTTGAAATTTCAGTCTCGAAAAAAAAAGTTAAAATGTAGCCTTTATAGCACGTAGTACTGACGCGACTAAAAAAAAAGTTTCCATTCGATATTATAGACTATTAAGTGTTTCAGTTTTATGAGTAATCGCCTATATATATATTCTTGAACACACTGTTGAGATCATATAATGCTTGGACGAGGCTAAAAAACGATTTTACAGTTACATGAATCTACGAAGAGGCTTAAAACGTTCTGGAAAAGCATACGATAAATGAGTTGACTCACGTTAAAAGATGGAGTGCTCGATCTATGGGTTTCTGTTCTAAATTGCTGTCTAGGGTATGTTTCTTTAGCTGTTCTTCGTCCTGATATATATGAAGAGAAACCAATTTTTAAAAAAAGCACAACGGTTATAGCATGAAACGTTTAAAAAAACCGTTATAATTATACATTTCTTCGAGAATATCTACTGCTATTATTACTATTATAATTATAATACATAAAATATACAGTTCTCTATGTGACTGTACCTTGAGATTGTGTAAAATAGGACGATCCAACTGAAGACTCGCAAACTCTTCGTTCTCCATGATGGACCATTTACGATACGCTTGACAGAATCATAACCTCAATTTGCAAACGGTTGAAAAGCCCTGTCGGTCGAATCGAGAACGATAAACAAATTTAATTTCGGCTAACTTCACGAATAAAGCTATTTTTTTAACGGCATTCAAAGAATCCCTAATAGTCAAATCAGTGTGTCAAACCGCATGCAAAACGATTTTTCGACGCTATCAAAGGTTAGCCATGGTCATTGATCTTGTATTCAATAGAAACAAAAATAACACTTATCCTCAACATGCGATGAATTTATAGTTAAATTTGTCAAATAATTCCTTAGCTGCAATTAAGATTCGTAAACGTTTAACGTAAAACCTCTTTTTCAAGTTTCAATCCTGACGTTCTGGTCGCGATGCATGCTGGTTTTTTCGTTGTAGTTTGAGCAAACGCGTTCGTCGACATCGACGCGCCAAACAAATCAATTTTAACCTCCATTTGAAATATGTAGTATCTTTCATAATAAGAACAATCCGATTAATGTCAACGACGATAATGAAATGGGTTTCTCAAAGAACACAATAGGTTAGGAAATCAGATTACACCATTAATGCAACTTTAATTTGTAAAGACGTGCATTCTAACCTATCTTTTATGGACACAGTTGCTTAAAAAGTATACACGAATTTGAGAGGTTCATCATACTTGTCGAATTTTTTTAACGTGCAACAATATATATATATATATATATATATATTTTTTTAATTTAAGCACTGATTTGACTAAAGAGTCATTACTTCCTGGTCAAATCGGTGTCGTTGCCAAAGATTTGAAATTCGAGAGACCACCGTAGTCAAAAAAGTATGAAAAAAAAAAATAACAGCACTCTCTCGACCAGATAGTGTCTTTTTGAATTTTGTGAAAATTTAAGGATTGACGATTCGAAATTTTGTGTTTAGATGTGGCAAAAGAAGAAAAAAAAATGAATAAATAAATTCGAGTCAATGACTGTAGAAAATACGAAATATATTTACTTTCATATCGTGGCCTATAATTCAGACAAGTATACAATTTTTTTCGTTTCTCTTTCCTTTCAATGGCTTTCCTCGTGTGTAAAATTATGTTCACAAAATTGGGCGATACAAAAGTAATTACCGTTATTTATTGTTGTTGTTGTTATTTTTTTTTTAATAATTATTTACAGATGAAACGAGATATCGTAATATATGTGTATATATATGTATATATATATATATATAATCTATTTTTGTTCTCAATAAACAGTATTTCTTAATGCGTTAAAATAAATCGCGGGCTTTTTTTTATACACTACAACATTCGTGATTACAGCTATAAATTATATTTCAAGACTGTATATAGGCAGCTTATTAATGTCATGTTTGTCAAACGAGAGACTTTATTTTTTTTTCTCTTTTTTCGTCTTAAAAAAATAAAAAAAAAAAAAATAAAAACGAGCAAGATGATTCTCAGAATTTGCAAAATTAGCTCAAAGAATTATAAACGCAATGAAAAAATGTGTTTTACGTAAAAAAAAAAAAAAAAAAAAAACAAAAAAGCAAAAAAAATGACCTCGGCAAGACTCACGAGGGAGTCACTCGAGTCTCACGGATTTTTTGGTCGTCTCAGGGTTCTTTGCATTTGGCATTGTCAATGATTTTTTTTTTTTACTTTTTTCCCTCTCAAGCTTACCCGCCGATTTCTGACGAATTTTTTTCCGTCCATGTGTATTATATATATATCTGTATAAAACTGAAATATCATCTCGACTCGAGTCTCGTAGACTAACTCAAGTTTCTCGATTTGACGTAAAAAGAAAAATAAAAATTAAAGAAAAAAAAAACAAAACTAATAAAACTAACGATCTATGCATTAAGGCTGTGGAAGCACCCTGAATCACTGAATAACATCTCTAAGCTCGACGATCTTTTCGTCGTCGTGTTTTTTTTTTTATACAATTAAAAAAAAACAAAGTAAGACCTGATAAAAAAAAAAAGGCCGAACCTCGCGAATATACGAAGGCACGGAACATCTGCGTTCGTCATCCCCTCAGGCTGAGCTGAGGGATTCGAGAACTCGAAAAAAAAAAAAAAAAAAAAAAAAAAAAAGATCGAGGGTTTCAGTTTGGACTAGGTTCAGTCACAACGGGGAAACTTTCGGGTCGCCCTCTCGTTCGGTCTCTGCTGTGTCCAGGGCAGTTTGGAGAAAAATTGCATTTTTTTTTCCTTTCCTCAAAATCGAGATTTTCGCCTTTTTCAATTAATTTCAATTAATTCTTTCTTTTTTTTCCGAGCACGAAATTGTTCGATCGATAAATCGAATATTTCGTTTCTCATGAGACTCCAAAAAAAATTTCAATTCCAGTCGAGAATAAAAAAAAAAACGTCGTACATCATCGATTCGATATATCGATACATCGATACATCGATTATTTCAAACAACCTTTCCGTGTCGTCTTCGGTATCCCCGCGTGGCGTTACTCTCAATATTTACCGATAAGATGGCTACGACTTTTTTTTCTCTCTCTTCTTATACACGCAAGATCTCGAAGTGACAAAGAGAGCAAGGAAAGAGTAGACGAGCAAAAATTGAAGAATAAGCAAAATAAAAAAAAAAAAAAAAATGCAATCGTAAATGAAAGTAAAACTGTCGTAAAATGGTAGCTTTTCGAAATTTAAAAAATCCACGAACCCGCGCTTCTGTCCTCCTCTCTGCCACCGCAAATGTATCTCGACGAGCGATATACTTGGCAAAAAAAAAAAAACAAAAACAAAAATTCAATTTCTCAAACCGCCCTGGCACAGCCTATAATTTCTATCTCATTTCCGCCTGTGACATGGCTCTTTGATTTCTCTCTCTCTCTCTCTCTCTCTCTTTTAACTTTCTTCTTTAAATCTTTTCCTCGTCGTTCTCAGACGTAGCTCTCGTCATCGACGAGCGATCTCGGATAACCGAGATGCCTGGTCGTGATCGGTGCACGCGGCTGAGGCGGCGGTCGATATGGCGGAGGAGGCGGAAGTGATCTCGATCTTCCGGCAATCTTGTGTCTCTCCTCGAGGCTCATGTGAACTGGCGGCAGATGTCGCAGCCTCGGCGGCAACGGCGGCGGTGTTTCCGGCCACGAACCGACATTTTCATTCGCATCATCGTCATTCTCATCGTCCTCGTCCTCATCATCGTCGTCATCGCCATCATCGTCATTCTCATTATCATCCGCGTCGTCGTTTACACTATTTTCATCGTTTTTTTCCCGATAAACATCGATTGCCTCGTTACGCTTGAACGTAAAAATGTCATTGGTATCTCTCGCTTGATAAATATCATTTTTCGTCTCGCGATTGCAATAAACGACATTATCAATTATACGCTCGTTCTCGTAATTTCTCGTTTTATCATTGCTCGCGCAATCGTATAGCTCGCTTTGGACTCTTTTGTATTCATAAATATCGCGTCCCGTGCGATAATCGATTATTTTCGATAAATTCGCATCGCCGCTCGTGTAATGCTCGCTTTTGACTTTTTGAAACTCGACAAAACGCTCTTTCGCGAATTCATAACGCTCGGCGATGCGCAACGCTGCCTCGTTATTGGATTCATGCTCCGAATCATTGATCGAGACGCGCTCGCTCGATGATTCCAGCTGTTGATGTTGTTTTTTTTGCTTTTGCGCGGAAATTCGCTCGTAATCGTTTCGACAATCGCGCGAAACATCGAATTGCGATCTGTACCGCGTGTCCTTGCAATTCAACGTATTGTCCTTCATGGATTCTTGGCTTCGATGATGATGCTGCTGCTGTTTTTGCTGTTGCTGATGATGATGATGATGATGATGATGATGATGATGATATTCTCTCGCATAAATTTCTTTATCGTCGAAACGTTCCTTGCGCAGCAGCTGCTGCTGCTGCTGCTGCTGCTGATTATGCTCGTTTTCCTCGTGTTTCGTTCTCGGTGTTCTCTTCAGCTGTGCCCTGAGCCAATCCTGACGTTGAAACGGATTTTTGTCCTCTCTGAGCGTACCATCGATGACGCCGCTATGATTATTCATGGAACCGTTATAACCGCTCATTCGTTCCTCCCATCCGCCGTAAACTCGTATGTAACATTTGCCGATCGTTTTATCATTCTTCGTTGCGAGTGATTTTTCAAAATTCGTCATTGCCATCGTCGACGAGGACGACGACGACGACGACGACGACGACGACGACGACGATGCCGTCGATCCTGACGAGTTCATCGACGTCGCTGTCGTTGATAACGACGTCGACGTCGACGTCGACGTCGACGTCGTCGTCGTCGTCGTCGTCGTTGTCGTCGTCGCAGCGACATTATTCATCGTCGAATCCTCGGAGCCGACCGGCGATTCCGGAATAAATAGCTGACAGTCGGACAATGTTAGGCCGGAATCGCGCGAAAGTGACATGTGATCCTTGCGCGGTGGCTCCGTCAGATCGAGACTGTCAACCGAGAGTCCACCTGCTGCGACGGAAAAAAAAAACGAAAAAAAAAACGAATCAAGATTTACAAAATAGCAACGAAAGCCAATGTTTAAGGATGTATGAACACTAGCTTCACGATCATATAAAAATCTGAATTTTTTATATGGTGTAGCAGAAGTGTATATAATAAAACCAGCAAAATTTCAAAGTGGGTCAACGACTCTTTACGCGAGTAATTAATTCGTGAAATCAAGATATTTATCCCACGCCATATACGAATTCTGGGCTGACGCAACTTTGAAACAGAAATTCGTATCTTTCACGATCAGATACGATCAATATTAAAACTGTTAAATGTTCAGAAAACTATCACGATTACATACGTTCCATAAAAAATGGGGGTTAACGAACCTTTTGACATACAATTATCGATTTTAAGGAAATTTTTCGCGTGTGTCGCATAATGAGCGGTCCGACTCTCTCTTGTTTCATGCGTGCCCCTCGCTCACCGCGCTCACCCGCGCCCACGTTTCCGCTCATTTCCCGCCACCTTGTGCTCATACATCCTTAAGGATGTATGAGCACAAGGTGGGGGGAAATGAGCGGAAACGTACATCCTTAAGAAAATTTTGTCAAATAATACTTTTACGGGGGTAAATCGATGCGAATGATTGATAAACAAAAAAGGCAGAGCTGGGAAAATTATCGAAAAGTTGCTTCGAGTACAAAGTATCGAGTATCAAATTTTTTTTTTTTTTTTCAAGTTTTCGGTTATACGTCTCGTAAGTTTCAGTACTCATAATTGATTTCTTACGTATTCGTTGAACTCATTTGATTTTGATTCGAGTACATTTCGTATCGAAACATATTTTCACATTGCGCAATTCACTCGGGTTAGGCAGATTTGGAACAGAAATATCAAAACGAAGAATTAGAAATAATTTTAAAAAAACAGCACTGACGATTGTAATTATAAGATTTATTTGGCTTCAGGCTTGAGGAAGATAAAATAAAGAATACGAATACACGGATTGTTAAAAACGGAGCCATGCATTGGCAATGACAGCGCTAACTATACCGTAGCTTGCGCCTTTGAACGGTCATTCCCTTACAATCTTAATGAAAAGATGGCGCAGAACGTTTCTCAAATATATGTATTCAAAAGCGTTGTACATATTGACAAGGCGTATTCAAAAGTACTTGATACTTGGTAGTTGAAAAAGTACTTGAAGTACAGGAAGTTACTTTAAATTTTAGTTGCAAATACTTTGAGTACATGAGATGTGCTTGAAAATTTTGATAAAAATACTTTTTAAGTACTTAGTACTGCAAGTACTGTACTTCCGGTACATCGCGGATACCGTGTACTTGACTGTACTGCCCGGCTCGGAAAAAAGGACAATTTTAATGCAAAAATTTGAAAATTTAATTGTAAAGAGAAGAAACATATATGTATATTTTCAAAAAGATTTAAAAAAAAAGTATATACGGAACACCTGTTAACGGGATATTTAGAGTAACCGATCCTCAATCTTAAGGGGCAACATCACTGTAAAAATGTAAAAATGCACAATTTTTTTTTTCGGATGGAAGAAAAGGTAACAAGATAATAATATTTGAGGGAGTTATTAGGAATATATTGAAGTATAATACAAAAAATTATTATCGAAAAATATTCAAAAATGGCAACACTGGAGCCATTCTCGCGAGACATGCGGCACGCAGTGTAACTGTCACAAATTTGAATTTGAAAAAAAAAAGCACTTAATCTACAGATATATTAATAGCTACAGAAATACGTAGGGGATTTTCGAGAATTTAATTTAAACATTATTTATTAATAAATAAGTGCCCTCTCTTTTGTCGAAAATTCAAAATTTTCATTCAAATACTCGTCAATTACACGAAAATCAATATTTTTAAAATCCCCTACGTATTTCTCTAGCTATAGACATGTAGATTAAGTAGTTTTTTTCTAGATTTAAATTTGCTTTATTTAATTGCTATATTTGCTTTTTTTTTATATATTGCTTTTATATACACATATATATATATGTATATATATATATTGCTATATAATAAATATAATTGCTATATATATAAAATTGCTAGATTTAAATTAAATTAAATTCTGCAGTTCTGCGTGCCGCAGAATTCATTCAGTTTCACGAGAATGGCTCCGGTGTCGCCATTTAAAAATTTTTTTTGATAATAAATTTTTGTATTATACTTAAATATATGCCTAATAACTTCCTTAAATATTATTATCCTATTACCTTTTCTTCCATCTAAAAAAAAAAGGTTAAAACCACGCTTTTCTTTTGTTTTTACAGTGGCGTTATCCCTTAAGGTAGTAGTATCGATACTGCAAGAGTCAAATGTATACATCGTCATGTTTGACTCACGCAGTATTTAGAATAGGCAACCTCATGTCTATAATGAACCGATAGAAAAGTACATTTTGGATATTTATTTCCTAATTTACTGCTCTCACATGCTCTGAACCTGTACTTGTAAGAATTTAAAATGTTCCTTATAATATTTTTTCTCTTATTGTACCAATTTTTATTGAAATCTGAACGGTATATTTTGAAAAAATACGATGAAAACTGTGATTTCTCATGAGACTCGATGCTAAATGAAATTACAAATGCCAATATATTTTTTTCTGGTTCTCTGTAGACTTTTACAAATTTAACTGAATCTTTTTCTTGTCATAATCTACCGCTGCACCAAATTTTATTAAATTCTGAACGGTAATTCTATAATCGACGGTACTACCTTGAAGATATAAGAATTCCTATGGCAATTTTTTTTTTTTTTACTTTATCGTCTATCGATATGTATGTTTTAGTTTTAAAGTTTTAAGGTAACGATGACTTTGGGATACTTTAGCACAGGGAGAGAGATTGCTAAAAAGCCGAAGCGCTCAGGCAATGCAAATATGAAGCGGAAAAGATATGGATAACTGAAGTAAATGTATAGGATAAAAGAATCTGTGATGTGTAAAAAATATGGAACTATGTAAAGTGTGTAATTTACGCTCTCATGTAATCCGCTCGATAAATTTTTTCTATTATTATTACGTGTGTGGGTGAAAAAACGAATTTTGACGGTGGGAAGGGAAGAAAAAGGTGCTCACAGTGTAGGCTATCGGTGCTCTCCTCGGCACCGCTGTCGCTGCGTTCCTCGCCGAGGAGCTGCGTCACACCCTCGCCGAACAGTATCTCGCAGTGTCGTATAAGCATTTCCGTTAGCGCCGGTATCGCTCGACTCTGATTTACGGATGGATTTTGCGACCACAGTAGGCTCGGACCGCAGCATACACCGAGATTACTCGCGCACATTAGATTGTGCTTTGATCTTCTCGCGACGTGATGCAAAACGCATACGAGATGCGACAGTAGGGTGTAATTGGCTTTTGGTAGTCGATCGAGAATACTGAAATTTACGAGAAAATTACGAGATTATAGTCATATTCATTGTTTTTCATATTTTAATGCTCGAAAGCGGCAACAACAATAACAATAACAGCAAGAATAGCACAAAAAAAAACCAGCAAGAACAAAAACAAAAGCATCAACAGCGTTGAAAGCAATAACAAAAGTATCGAAAATAGCAGCATCAATAGCAGCAGGAACAGCAGCAATAACAACAGGAGTGACGACAGTAAAAACAGGAACGGCAACAGCAACAGTACAAACAACAACACAACAACAGCGGCAAAAGCTATAAAAGCAACAGCAATAACAACAACAGCTGTAACGACTATAACAGCCATAACAAAAGCAGAAAAAATCAATAGCAACATCAATAACAACAGCAGCAGCAATAATAACAACAACAATAATAACAAAAGCAATAACAACAGCGACATTCGTAACGGCTATAACAGCAGAAAAAGCTGTAAAATCAACAACAATAACAATAACGGCTGCAACAGCAACAACAGCAACAACAAAAGCATCAAAATAGCAACATCAATGAAAACAGGAACAAAAGCAACAACAACAGAAGTAACGACAATAACAACAAGAACAGCAGCAGCAGCAGAACAAACAACAGCATAACAACAGCGGCAGAAGCTACAAAAGCAACAGCAATGACAACAACAGCTGTAACGGCTATAACAGCAATAACAAAAGCAGAAAAAATAGTAACATCAATAACAACAGCAGCAGCAATAATAACAACAACAATAATAGCAAAATCAATAACAACAGCGACATTAGCAACGACTACAACACCAGAAAAAGCTGTAAAATCAACAACAATAACAATAACGGCTGCAACAGCTACAACAGCAACAACAAAAGCATCAAAAATAGTAATATCAATAAAAACAACAGGAGCAATAATAACAACAACAATAATAACAAAATAAATAACAACAGCGACATTAGCAACGACTATAACACCAGAAAAAGCTGTAAAATCAACAACAATAAGAATAACGGCTGCAACAGCTACAACAGCAACAACAAAAGCATCAAAAATAGTAATATCAATAAAAACAGCAGGAGCAATAATAACAACAACAATAATAGCAAAATCAATAACAACAGCGACATTAGCAACGACTATAACACCAGAAAAAGCTGTAAAATCTACAACAATAACAATAACGGCTGCAACAGCTACAACAGCAACAAAAAAAGCATCAAAAATAGTAATATCAATAAAAACAGCAGCAGCAATAATAACAACAACAATAATAACAAAATCAATAACAACAGCGACATTAGCAACGACTATAACACCAGAAAAAGCTTTAAGATCAACAACAATAACAATAACGGCTGCAACAGCTACAACAGCAACAACAAAAGCATAAAAAATAGCAACATCAATAAAAACAGGAACAAAAGCAACAACAACAGAAGTAACGACAATAACAACAAGAACAGCAGCAGCAGCAGAACAAACAACAGCATAACAACAGTGGCAAAAGCTATAAAAGCAACAGCAATAACAACAACAGCTGTAGCCGCTATAACAGCAATAACAAAAGCAGAAAAAATAGCAACATCAATAACAACAGCAGTAGAAATAATAATAACAACAATAATAACAAAATAAATAACAACAGCGACATTAGCAACGACTATAACACCAGAAAAAGCTGTAAAATCAACAACAATAACAATAACGGCTGCAACAGCTACAACAGCAACAACAAAAGCATCAAAAATAGTAATATCAATAAAAACAGCAGGAGCAATAATAACAACAACAATAAAAAAAAAAGCAGCAAAAATAGCAACAACAATAAAAACAGGAGCAACAGAAACGACAATCACAACAGAAGGAACCATAACAACGATAGCAGCATCAGCAATAACAACAGTAACGATAATAATAACCATAATAATAATAATAATAATAATAATTGTATTTTTTTTTTTTCATTCAGTAACCATTACACGGAGTAATTATAACGAAATAACATTTCAATAATAACTACCAGGAGTAATTCATAGTAATTCATATTTTATTATAATTTTGACCAACTACGATCGAGATGGGTCAAAAATTGGCCAAAATTGGTTGCAAATGAACGAAAAAAAAAAAACTTTTCCAATAAAAAAAAATTCTCTCACCTCTTGATCGTTTGTACGGGTTTAGCCGTCTCGAGGCTTGCCATCCACAATGGAAATAGATGTGACGTGAGAAGAGGATCGGGCAATGATCTCAAGAAATCTTTCAGCAATGCCGAGACCGCGATAATCGGTGCTTCCTCGAGGCATCCCGGATCACCTGTCGTCTCAATCTGATCCCTCAATTCGCGCACTATCCTTACGTTTGCCGATTTACGAAATATACCCTGAATGAACGGTCCCTTTGCAAACAATTGTTGCAGCATAACGAGCACGGGTTTCGGTAGGCCATTTTCATCGAGCCTCGATAAATTGACACCGAATATACTCGGATTTAACGATAACGATCGTCTCAATAAACCGGTTATCCTCGATTTGTTCTTTTTTATCGGTGATTTTGTCACGGTGCGTAGAATAAAGTGACAATTGTCGTGGCCACTTTTGTTGCAATGCTCGAGATCGAAGCCCTCGTCGGCCGACAATGTGTGACGTAGATTCGATAATTTAACGGCGAACGGCCTCTCGTGACCGATCAACGGATATGGCGCCTCGTCCGATGACGTTCTAGCCCATAATTGAAATGGTCCCTGAAGACCGAGCAATCTCGTGGCGAGATTTACGCAGGTTGATGCCGTCATTTCCGAGCCAATCTCAATGGTTTTGCACTGGAAAAAAAAAAATTATAATAAACGTTAAATTTAATATTAATATTGGAGTAAAAAAAATTATAAAAAAATTTAAAAGAAGTAAAATTAAGTAAAGAAAAAAGGGGAAAAAATTTAAATTCAATAAAACGAGATAAAATAAAATAAGAAAATTACAAAATAGTAACACGTTGATGTACGAGTTAAGAGCTAATGGGTTTTTTTTTTTTTTTCCCCCGAGAGAAAACGAATTTTTACTATTTTATTTTATTAGTTACCGTTATTATATTTTCATATCACATATTATTATTATATTTCATGATAATTATTTAACGTTGATGGAACATTAGGTAGTAATTTTGATGAGAACAATAGTAACCATTGATATAATATTCATGAATAATAATTATTATCGATAGTGTGACGAAAAAATTATTGGAATAATTTTTATTCTGACAAGTCATTATTGAACGCCAATTTGCCGAGGGCAATATTGTTTATTCGAAGAGTTTTTATTGCAAATATTCATTGAAAAACTCCAACTTTATCAATAAGCTTTTATTTACTTATAGTGAAATATATATGAGCAGCCAATAACTGTATCTATATTCATTATTCGGGCTAATTATTTTTTAGCTTCACAATTATTATCATTGACATCGACAGAGGCAAAATAGTGGCAAAATCATGAGAACAAATAAAAACTTGAATTGTTTTTCTGCCTGATTGAATCTACCATAGTGCCAATGAAAATTATCGAAAATTTTACGATTGCAAGGCCATAGTTTTTTTCAAAATAAATATTTATTACGTTTTTTTTTACAGAATTATTTGAACCTCGTTAATGGTTAATCTTGACGAATATTTTTTGTCGATGGACGTTGAAATTTTTTCGAGCGAATTCACTCGAAAATCGTTATTTATGCTCGAATACGAGAATAATTTTTTACGGAGAAACAAAAGCGTTTTTTTTTTAATTTTTTCACGACATCCAATTTTTTTGGTTTCCAGTGGAAAAACGACATTTTTTTTTGGCCACAAAAATTAGAGAAAATTATGAAAATGGATGTAAAAAAAGTGACAACTTAAATTAGATTTGCGTGTGTGTTTTTTTTTTATAATTTTGACAAGCTTTGAGCGATTCACACCAGAGATAAAATTGTAATTTAAAAAAATGCTGGCTCGAGTCGAGAAGTCGTCTTTGAGTTTTTTTCAATTTTTTTTTTTCAAATATTTCTCAACAGTCAATTTTTTTCTTGCAAACTAGAAACAAATTAATCAAGGATAGTCACATGAGTGAAATTTACTCCAAAATTGCAACTCCCATCCGGAAATCTATGAATCCTCAGATCAGAAATGAATAACAGATTTTGTTTCTAAACAAAAAAAAAAATTAAAGAAATAATCTCCAAGACCTGTCTCTATATTTGATAATTTCCTACGCAAGAAATTGTCACGATAAAAATTAAAAAAAAAAAAAATAAGCTCCATTTTTCTTTAGTCCACGAAATTTTCCAGGCTATTCATCGAAAAGTCAGTTGGAAAAGATTGAGAAAGAAAAAAAAATACCATAAACATATCCGCGCGTGAAAGAAATAAAAAAAAAAAAAATTTGTAATTTATGTCTGGAAACGTACGAGAAGAATTTTCCACGTTGAGAACAGAGGAGGAAGCGATTTTTTCTTTTTACGACCAGAACGTCAGAAGTTTTAGTGCCTCTAATAGAATATTTACCGAGGGAAGTTGAAGGAGAGGGAAATATGAAAGAGAAAAGGGTTGCGGAGAATCGAGGAAGGGACGAAGTGGAGAGGATACGATGCAACCAGACTCGGGAATCGCGTATGAGCGAAGAATGGACCGTAGCGAAGAGGCGTGACCACGTGTCTCTCTCTCTACGTACAGGACGTTCCAGGCCGAATCAATGTTACTAATTTTTCACCATTTTGCAGGATAACCCGAAAAAAGAGAATGGCCCGAGACAAATGTGAAAAAATTTTGATTTAACGATAATGTCGTGAATCATTTTTTTGAATTTTTTTTTTTCGGAGTAAATTCTTGTGAGAATTGTTCGTTTTTTTTTTTCTTTTAACTTCCCAAAAATAAGTTTGACATATCTGCGGGTGCTCTAACTTTCGTAATTTTGCAGCTATCGAGCTAATTTTTTTCATTTTTACGCAAATGAACTAAGTCACAGGCATGGTTGGCATTGAATTTGGCAAGAATCGCTTGAGGGGCTAACATTTCAAAAAAATGTTGAATTTTTCAAAAATTACTCTGTGAGCTGTGACTTCTGCAAATTTTTGGCTATCGAGCCAAAAGTTTGCGCATTCATAGATTATGGGACAAGGATGCGTAGCACTGAGATTGAAAAAAATCGCTTCAAGGGTTCAAATTTTGTTTAATTTTGAAAAAAAATCTCTAATAGCTCTAATTTCCGAAAATTTTTCACTAATGAGCCAAACGTTATTTTTTTACACAAATACACTTTTAGTCGCGATTAAGATGAATATTTAATTTGGCAAGAATCGCTTAGGGGGCTTCGATTTAAAAAAAAATGTTGAATTTTTCAAAAATGTCTATCAGCTCTAATTTTGGCAAATTTTTGGCTATCGAGTGAAAAATTTGTGCATGGATAGGTTATGGGACAATGATGCGTGGCACTGAGATTGAAAAAAATCGCTTGAGGGGTTCAATTTTGTAATTTTGAAAAAAAAAAAAAACCTCTGGTAGTTGTAATTTCCACAAATTTTTGCCTAATGAGCCAAAAGTTTTTTTTTTCACACAAATAGACTTTCAGTCACAGTCACGGTTGATATTGAATTTGGCAAAAATCGATTGAGGGATTCAGATTGTAAAAAATTTTGAAATAAAAAAAAAACCATTATCGTTTCGAATGTCGTTGAAAAAGTTTGCGTTCGTTATTGCATTGTCATTGAAATCGAATTCAGGGGAAAAAAAAGCGTGTATATTACAAATTTGCGGGTTGCTTCCTCTACGAGAAAGCCAAATTTGATAAACCCACTTGCCCATAGTGGGATCTTGGTGTGCAAGATAAAATAATGAGAAATCAATCTACAAATTTCTAATTCCTACGTTAGAATTTTTTTTTTTTTTTAAATATCAATGGTGTATTTGTGTCGAGAGACTCGGTGACTTGGCTCGGAGTGCCGAGTCTCTCGTGGGCGCCCTACAGTGTAGTACACCTCGGCTGCCGCCAGGTGGCCGAACGAGAATTGTTTCTCGCTAGCGAACTAGCCTGTGCCATTGATACAGTCTCGAGGATTATCGAAGATGAATTTGAGCTATTTTCCACACGCATAACACGTATCTTTCGTATATTTTAAATATATAAAACAAAAAATATATATGTAAAATATACAAAATATCAAATATATACGAAAGATAAAATTATAAAAAAAAAAAAATCTATATTTATATTGTGTTACGGTACCATTTTCGAGCATGCATTTTTATTTCATGGTTTTTCTTTCCCACTTACGTTCGAACTAATTATTCGGCGTAAAAATTACAATTAAAATTTCACCAAAATCGTTATTATTGTTCCAATAACTTTTTTTAATGGCGAAAAAAATTAAAAAATCGATTAATTAATGGACATTTCACGATTTCAAGACTGAAATATCCCATGGAATTGTGTATGATTTTATGCTTGGCGATTGCTTACGTATTCCGTGTTCGTGTCACTGTCGTGATACACGACTTGAATGTTCGTGTCCGGCGGCTCCTTCATACTCTCCTCTCGTACGAGCTCGGTCAAGCGTCCCCACCAGAGATCCCGAGCCGCTGCAGTCCTGTTCAACGAGCGAAAGATGCGTTCTCAGAATCGTCGTTTATTATTATTATTATTATTATTATTATTATTATTATTATTATTATTGATTATAATCGTCACACACTAGTCTTGCTGACTTTCTATCTCCACTTTTCGGTATAAACGACGTTTTCTCATCCCTCAATATTAACAATTAATTAGTGACTCTGGTTAATACGTAAATTGAGCAATTTTCTAATTTTTTTTTTTTCAACAAGAAAATTATTGGTAGATTGAGATGTGAATCTTTTTTTTGGGGGGTTCGATTCGGAGAAAAAAAAATGTACATATATATATATATATTTATGAACGGTGAGAAAACTCACATGAATGTAGCAACGACGTTCGTCGTTGGCCAACCGAGTACGAAGCTCGTTTCTTGCGATTTGTTCGTTTCGGCAACGTCCTCGATATGACCGGCCGTCAACCAAAGCTCGCTCATTCTCACGGATTGTTTGAGCTTGAAATTACCACCGCTACGAGCTTTGGCTATCAGCAGAAGATCGGAAAAGAGAAATAGATGCCTCTCTTGCGATTGCATCCCCTGTGAATATGTATGTTTTTCATTTTTCTAATTAATCTAAATTAAACAATGGAATTGCGCATCGTTTGTAATTTTGGAGTAAAAATGACGAAGAGAAAAAAATATTTTTTATGCTAACAATGTTTTATCCGGACTATGGAAGAAGCAATTTTTTTTTTTTCTAAAGAATCTTTCGATTTTCATGACTTTTTGTAACAATTTTTACTTATATTGAGAAAAAAAAAAAATTACCCCCCAATCAGTTAAGACTGGACAAACATGAGAAATATTACTTTGCAAAATAAAATTGTAAAATTATTGGCACGAATGCTTTGTATTCTTTTCTTTTGTAAAATGAAAAAAATATCGTGAAAAAGTAAGAAAAAAAAAATATGTTGAATAAAATTATGAAAAAAAAAAAAAGCAAAACAAAAATCCGATTTAGGACAAGAAAATTTCTGATGACTCACCGTCGTAAATTGTACCGGTGTCTCGAGTAGAAACGTTCTCGGCGGTGATTTCGGTGCTGGCGAGGATGACGTGACATTCAATGACTTTTGCGACAGCACCCTCGTCAGCCTTCCGGTATTCGCGCCGCTTCTCTTACGTATAAGATTCTTCATCTTCTGCGAGAAACGAGCCACGAGATGCGACAAAATCAGTCACGCACAATGCGATATTAAAAAAAAAAAAAAAATTTCCTCTCTCACCGATAGTCATGAAAATTTTGCCACAATTACGAATCAAGTCACAATATACGAATCGAGTAACAAATTTTTTTTTTTTTTTTGTTTGTTCGTCAAAACAATTTCGTTTCATCACTCGTTACATCAACCCTTACTTGCCACACTTCTGTCGAGTCACGTATACTTGCCACACTGGGGTTTCGTTCGGACCCCAGTGACAAAAATCGTTGTAAAAAAAAATTATGGATTATTTTTACTTGAAAATTTTTTCAGAATTTATCAAAAGCTTACTTTGAAGGTTCATCCAGGTTATACAGTCAAAAATGAAACTCAGGTATACTAAAAAAAATGTAAAAGTAAAAAAAAAAATGGAAAAATGACCATTTTTACAAAAAAATTAATTATTTTTTTATTTTTTTCATATTAAGGGCTATCAAAATATTTTATTTTATTCATTATTTAAATAATATTTATTGAATTAATTTATTCAAATTAAGAAAAAAAAGGCCTGGGGTCCTTTGGACCCCAGTGTGACAAGTGAGGGTTAAAATAAAAAAATATTTATCCGTGTCAAGGAGAGCCTGAATAAAAAAAAAAAATAAAAAAATAGACTTTGATTCGCGATCATATTATACTGTAATATGGCATAATGATAACATGAGTCCATTTTTTTTGTATTCAGGCTTTCTCCGTCGCGTATAAATTTTTTTTTTTAAATACAAAATAAATGGCAATGGAAAATTAATTGTGAGCAGTGAGGAATAATTAATTATTCTATTAGTTATATTGATTGTTCGATTAGTTCGAGTTTGATTAAAAATGGATAATTTCGGTTTTGATATATACGTGTATGCATACCGTGGTGAGGACATCGCGCTCGTGAAGACGCAGATTGTCACCGGGAAATAATTCTTGTATACGATGAAGATCACCCTCGAGCTGACCGCGTTGTAGCACCGTACCGCTACCAACGCTACCGTTCTCCGGATTATCCGACTGAAGATTCCGGGCTTCCTGTCCAAGATATCTCTCGTATTCGGCTAACCTCTGGACCTGAGGAACGATTAAAAAAAAAAAAAATATGAACAACATTGTTTATCGAAAAATAAACGTAAATGATAATTAAAAATTATCGGCAAGATCGAGATGAGGATGGGGACATATTTATTTATTTATTTATTCATTTTAACTAATATGTAATCTTAATCTTAATTATATAATTGTAAATTATTGTATAATTCAAAATCAAATAAATCAAATCAAATTCAAAAACTGACATTCGACATTAAATGAGAGAGAGAAAACGAACTATAACAAGTTCGTTAGCTAGTTGGTTGGTAACTATTAACTGACTAGCCAGTGATTGGTAACCGACTAGTTACTTGGTAACTAGTAACTAAGTACGTAGTTGGCTGGTAGTGACTAACTGGTTACTTTGTTAGAAACTAGCAACGAAAATACTCAGTGGTAACTAATCAGTTACTTCATTAGTAACCAGTAATTTACCGCCCAGAAAGTTATGAAGTAGTAGCTAAATAATTCCCAAGTCGATATGACTTGCTATCTTATAAGTTCATTTCTAGTTGGTACATTTCAGTCCATTTATAGTTAGTCAGTAACTCGATTACTCAGTCATCATTAACTACCAACGAGGTATCCAATTAGTAATTAAATAATCAACTGTAGCATGGTATCTATGCCGATAAATTCTATCCAATTGTCGTACACGCGAAAGTGCTGGTGTAAATTTTTTACCAAGTATTGAAAAGTATTTGTTTAAACGCCAAATCGATATAACTGTATCAACATCGAGGCAATGTTAATATATATATATATATATATATATATATATATAGATTCAACGCTGTTAATAAAAACATCGAAATTTTTTTTTACACGCACATTTCCTCGTCATTCGAATGCCCAAAACTTTCTTTTCACCATCCCACGAGGGGTTAGCGAACTGCAACTTTCTGTCACTGATTTCCTGCCTCCTCTCCGCATATATACATATTTTATACGATATACATCCTCTATGTAATATATTCGCAGAAAGTGTGTGAAATTTCCTCCAATCAACTACCGTTCGCGTATAAATATATTTACGTATAGGAACACCGCCGTATAAGGTATCGGAGTAAAGCGACGTATAAATAATGAAAAGTGATATAGCCCTGAGCCCTGACGAAGATCGTTGCACATATGCGGATGTCAAGGATTTTAATATTTAATCCGAAATTATCGGGTCTTTGAGTTGAATACATATATATATATATTAATATGTGCGTGACAGCTTGTACGTGCGACACAATACTTTTGAGATGAGACTCTTCGAAGAAAGTAGAGGGGTAAATGTACATGAATAATTAAGAGCAAAACCAGTGGATCAACTATCACAATCATTCATACTAAAAATTAATATTATAATTTTTTTTCTAAATTCATAATATTATAATAAATATAAAAAAAAAAGATCCATATACATTTCCATTCGCTATGAAATGTCAAATCACTTTAGTGTCACCTTAAAGTTATTAAGAATCGAATTGTTCAAGAGGACAATTGACCTCGGGGAGTTTTAGCGAATATCTGACAATGTCCGGACATTTTTTATTCCTACATAGAGAGGGAAACTCTATTAATTATACCGTTACCTGTGAAATATTGACAGGATTTCGTGATTTATCTCGTATTATCTGGGGATCTTTTTTTTTTTTCACTACTCCATAGGGAATTTTAGTCTGAATTATCGCTTCGAGCGCGATTTTTTTCTTTTCATTTCAATATCTTTAAAATTAAACCGGTAGGATCCTCCGATCAAGATCGAAAGTGTCACGTGACACGCATAATATGCACAGGTTGTTGCAATGATACGGCTTAGTTTTCGATCGAATTTTCAAAATATGTACTTGCGGTATGGAAAATCGATCGAACGAATCCCCGATCGAGCGGGTTTAATGTAAGCGGGATCATGAATTACGGAATGAGCCACGAACTAGTGTATTGATCCTATTGCGAAGATGATTTATTGAATATATATGTATGTATGTATATTTATATTTATGTATGTATATATATGTATGTACATATGTATGTATGAGTATTTTTTGACAGTGCCATCTGATTATCTTGACAGATGGGCCAATGACGATGACAATGAGAGAGAGAGAGAGAGAGAGAGAGAGAGAGAGAAAGAGAGAAGACGAGCGATATAACCTCTCAGCTCTCACTTACATACAAGATGTCATTTTTTTTATTTTTTTCGACTCAGACTGACGAATAAATGGCTGATTCATTGCTATTTATCATAAAACATTACTCGCGTTGGTGTACCATGTGCACGTGCGTGCCCGATATATCTACGTGGGAGTTAAAAAATCAACTGGATCAATGGTACAAAAATATGCGAATTATCATTACGGAGTATATATTAACTGTATAAGACCGAGACAAATAGAAAAAAAAAGTAAGACACCGCGTTAAAAAGACAAGAAGAATATTATTGTTCTACGAGCAATGTCGAAAATTCTCAAAAATTTAAACACTACTCAAAAAATCGCCCAATATAATGGATAATTTTTCGTTTTTCCTTCTCGAATTTTCCAACGAAAAAAAAAAATCAATAAAATATCAACGATTGATTCTCGATCGTTATGGATAATGGCTACCTACGTTTTGGGGATCGGATATGTACCCCTCGTCCGAGAACATGTCCACGTACTTGACGAACATACTCCTCTTATTTTTATGCCTTTTTACGATCAGCAAATTGGTGCTTGGGCGGGAATATCCATTACTCGAGAAATTCGATATATCCATAGGGCAATCGAATGATTGATACGCGTGCAAATATTTGGCAATTATCGAACCGAGACACGAGCTCGAAGGAAGAAAAAAATCATCAAAAAACCACGACTGCGGTTCAGACCGAGACTTTTGTGATCGAGAATCGTCAATCAATCACGCTCCAGTTAAGTCACCACGCTTTATTATTATTATTATTATCATTATTCTTTCTCCCTCTTCACGCGACACACCCACTGAAACTCGAAAATGAGATTTTTAATTACCCCAATTTTTAACTCCGTTTGACTCGAGTACGCGCTATTTATCATTGTTATTCGTAAAAAAAAAAAGAAACAATAATCGCCACGAGAGCCAAGAAGATTCAGTGCCACACATATTTCATTTTGTCTGCATAAATATGTAACGAATTCTTATGATTGTTGATCGAAAAAAAAACGGATAGATTTTTCATGAAACCCAAGCTCGATAGGAATTAATTTTACGATTTTCGAGTTTTTTTTTTTCGACTCCGAGATTATGGACGACCGTTCGTATCATTCGCGCTTAAACGACTGAATTGATTCTCCCGGCTTGTCGCGGAGACTTCGATCGCGCAAGCTGCTCCTAGCCCCACCATACTCTCTCTCTCTCTCTCTCTCTCTCTCTCTGTAATCGCCTATCTGACATTCCTATTACGTACGTCTAATAATTCGTGTAGGTATTTATATACATTTATACATATAAATTTAAATGTGAGCGTGCGTGTGGGTGTGTGTATATACTATATGTGCGTGCAAAAAGGTAAGACGCGTCACTATATGAGTAGCATAGTCGAGAAGACCAACTGACTATGGGTGACCGATACACGAGATGTAATAACACTTCCGTGAAATCGTTTCTCGCGAAAGTGATTCACGACTGGTAGATCACTCTCGTATAACGATCGTCCCAGTTTATCTCACGATATACCTTTATATAAAATACGTGAAATAATAATAATAATAGTATTAATAGTATTATTAGAATGATTAGTATTATTAATACTAAGAATACTAATAATACTAATACTATAATACTGATAATAATAATAATAATAATAATAAAAGAAATAAAAATATGTTATTATTATTACTACTTTTATATTATACGTTTATATCGCCAATAAATCTAAAAAAACAAAAGATCGTAACTCACGAAAATGTCTAACTTATAATCATATTTTTCTGTATGCCTTCATGTACACGAGCATTCGATTTAAGTGTAAAAAAATCTTTTCCATTAAACATTAACGGATATGTAAAAAAAAAAATGACTTCGGGCATACGTAAGATCGTCTTATACTTACGCCCCTTTTGTCTATAAGCACCGCGAAAATTACTGTTGAAAAATAAAAAAATCGCGAATGATCCAAGAAAGGCATCCAACGAGTATTCTCTCGTACAGAGAGGCGTACAGGTGAATGAGTCCTGTATAGGCATGTGAAACCTTGTGTCATCGACTTTCAGTCACGTGTTTCATACACAGCAGCAGCAGCTCGATAAGTCGATACCGGCAGTCTTTTTTATTCGCAGTCTTTTTTTTCATTTATCTGAACCCACGGGGGGGATCAAGTATGAATCAGGGAATAATGTAAAGTGAGAATAATGAAAGATACTTTTAAGGCCTTTTTTTTATGGATCTCATTGAGTCTCATGGAGCATTGACGCAGGAGAGAAGTATAATGATATTTATTTTTATCATTTATTATTCATTGTCGCGCTAATCGCTCGTACAGTCTCTGACACTGTATATGCGCTCAGTGCATATTCGTCGGACATGTGATACGTTGCATTTTTCAATCACGTGGACGAGGGAAAATAAAAAAAAATTCACTTTTTTCTCGCTAGGGGATCGTGAAAATTTAATGTTAAATTCATTGCCGGCTATAGAAAAAAAAAACGGCAATTCGATCGTCCTGATTGGAGTTTTTTAAAATTTTTGATAAAATAATTTTAAAAAAATGTTCATTACCAAAATATTTGTAATTAGCTTTACTTTTATTTTATCGATTGCAATCTTTCACGATGTCACTCAACAATTGGACACAAATTTGTTGATACAAGTCCTTTATTATCTCGTCTTTGACGATGAATCAACGTTGATTTGTTGAAAAAAAAATACAAATTTTCGACGAATTAATAAATTAATAAACAAAACAAAAAAAATCTCCTCTTTATAGAAATTCACGTGTATAATAATTCGTAATTCTCGAATTACGACGCGGATTTTGAATAAATTTCGAAATTTGATTTATACGACGAGTGATCCCCATCGTTAGAATGAATCTTATAGTCCGGGAGCCCACTGCAAATTTTCGAGTCGATCGCTTTTATGGCTGATTTTTATCGAGAAAGATAGGTGATATATTGTCGAATACCAATCGCCTTTCAGCCAAACCCGTACCCCCTGCGTTATATGTTATAACAAATAATTAACAAATAAAATTGTGTGCCGTGCTTCACCCATCGCTTTTATTCAAATTTTCCGTTTCGATCGTTAGTAGGCAATTAATTAGATTTTTTGGTACCCGGCTGCCGCCCTTCATCCCCTGCGCTAAGGGTGGCTGCTAGCATCAAATATGACTACATAAACTTATCCGCCTACACCCATCGCTTTTATGGACGAAACCTACGTCGTTGGAAAGGTCGTGAAATTTCCCTCAAGAAAATACCCGGCTGCCGCACCTCTGTCCCTGTAAACCTCAGGCTGCCGAGCTTTTAACTCGACGCGCGAGTCCGTTCGAGGGGCCCGCGCAGGGCGTCACCCGTGGAGCTAAAACCCCGTACCGTGACACAAGAAAAGCCGTGAGCCACCGGTCGAGCTAAAACCCCGTACCGTCACACACATGGCAGGCGCTATGTGTTGGTGTATGGACGCGGGCCTCTCGAACGGACTCGCGCGTCGAGTTAAAAAGCTCGGCAGCCTGAGGTTTACAGGGACAGAGGTGCGGCAGCCGGGTATTTTCTTGAGGGAAATTTCACGACCTTTCCAACGACGTAGGTTTCGTCTATAAAAGCGATGGGTGTAGGCGGATAAGTTTATGTAGTCATATTTGATGCTAGCAGCCACCCTTAGCGCAGGGGATGAAGGGCGGCAGTCGGGTACCAAAAAATCTAATTAATTGCCTACTAACGATCGAAACGGAAAATTTGAATAAAAGCGATGGGTGAAGCACGGCACACAATTTTATTTGTTAATTATTTGTTATAACATATAACGCAGGGGGTACGGGTTTGGCTGAAAGGCGATTGGTATTCGACAATATATCACCTATCTTTCTCGATAAAAATCAGCCATAAAAGCGATCGACTCGAAAATTTGCAGTGGGCTCCCGCACTATTACGAAAATTTCGTAAGATCGTATTTTCGATCGCGATAGATGAGAGTCGCTAATGGTGTTCGCATAATTGACGATAGCACAATATATATATGATATATACACATAAAAGCGTGAGAAAAAAAAGTCATCAGAGAGAATGGCATACATGGGCGACATACGCGCGGTTATTGCCATTATATACATATGTATAAGTATATACGTGCAGCGAATTTTCTCTTTCACATGTAATCACGAGGAAGTGAGACAGAAAATTACGGTTATTATATATATTGGCAATCGACTATAACAATGCTGGAATGTTCGATACAAGATGTAAGTCACAAAGCTGTGAGTTATTATTAAAACAAAAACGGTACATGAAAATTATTAAAATTATTATTATTATTGCGCATCTATTGATTTTATTTTACTGAAAAATTGTTCTGACTAATACGAAGAAAAAAAATTATAATAAATAATCATTCTTGAATCATAAATATCGTAAATTTTCGACCAACTATACGTGAATTATAATTCATTCGAATGGTGCCTGGCGAATATCGTAAAAAAGTGTAAAATTAAAAGGTCGAGGCAAATAAAAAAAAAATAAAAAAAAAAAGAAAGAAAGAAAAGAGCAAAGTGTAGTCGATTAGAGGACCTCTTGTAACAACTTTTTCCTCGTTTTCGTTTCCTTTCTCATCATTATGTATATATTGTCGCGAGTATATATATATATGCTGATCGTTATGAATTATATGCTCGTCGAGGTATTTCGTTTCCACCTGTATTGCCGAGCGAAATGGCCTTTTTAACGCACGATCTCTGCGCTATACACGGAGGAGGACCCCGGGCGTTCGCACACTTTCACCACTTGCACGCGTTCGATTATACTCACGTAGTATAATGATTCTTACATTGCGTATATATACATATATATGAATATTTCGTCACTGTGCTATTGGGTGGCTTATTAAAATTTATAACGAAACAATAGATCTACGTATCGAGTTGTAGGAAGCAAAAGAACGCGAAGCAGACAATTATAAAATATTAAATTGCGTGGCTCGCCACATTTTTTTTAGCACAATTTTTTTTTTTCCCCTCAAAATATGTAAAAATGTTCTCAAATTCATATATTCAATTATTAAATCATATTAAATTTTTAACTTTAATACGACAATTCACTTTTAATGATTTTTATTTAATTTTAATAATTAAATTTTAACGATTTCAAGCGAATTCCACATATTGTCGTTTGATGCCTGATCGTTCTCGACAAAGTTAATGCAATTTTTTTTATCATTTTGCTTTTCCCCAATGTTACGTCTTTTTTTTCCAAGATTTTACGTTTATTTTTCCCGTGCTCACGTGTAAATGGGCTGTATCGCATTTACACGTGGGCACGAGGAAAGTGCGTAAAATTTGGATGATACGGGCTGCTGTATTTTGAATGATCGTTGCATTAGTTTCGAAAACTTGAAAAAAAAAAAAAAAAAAAAACTCAAATAGGTTAGTACAACCTGCGCCATTTTACAGTAAGCCAAAGGGTCCTTTCTTGTTAATATCGAGGAAGGAAAGTTCATCGCTGGAGAAGAATGAAATGGGATGTTGTCGCGATGCGCGCAGGTCATATAGCGGTGAATTCGATGTTTTCAAAGGACCGTCCCGTTTTTAATAATCGCGCGTTCGGTGTGCGTTAAAAGAAACTCGATATAGTTTAAAAAAAAAAAAAATTTTTTTTTTTTTAAGAAGCCGACGAGAACGCTTACGCGCTCTCGGGCTAAAATCCTCCTTTTGTATGATCCCCTCGGAGCGAAAATGGTGATCGAGATATGTTATATAGATACGAATACACAGGAGACCGTATGGGGACGTGGTTATCGACGCGAGAAAAGAGGAATGGGAGTTTCAACATTTCGTGGCCACACACGCACACACACACATCATACATAACTATTCACGTCAAGAAGAAAATAATTAATTAAATAAACTTGAAATTAAACATATTTTACCGTCAATTTATGCAAATCAAATATAATTATCATTCATTATTTACTATACAACGATTCCAAAAATATTAGAATCGTTAATTACTGTCACTCTTTAATTAAAAAAAAAACACACACATACTTAAGTGTATTTAAACTGTTTTTTTTTTTAAATAAAATGACAGAAAAAACAAAGATTTACGTATTCGTCTGGAAAAAATCGTGGGAATGAGTGCGTAAAATGGGCGAGGAAAGAAGTAACGAAAAAAAAAAAAACGAAACGAAACTGTTATACCATGTTTCGGTAGGGCAATAGAAAAAAAAATCCTTTCTCCTCATTAACGCAGGACCGCATGGAAAATGAAATTACAAGCGTTTTGAGGAGAATTTTTCCCAAAATTAATGAATTTCGGACGCGATGGGTTGAATAAAAAGCGAGTTTCGTGCCTCGAAGAAACGTAGAGGTTATCTGCTATTGCGATGCTCTTTATGCTGATCGGATATGCAAGTTTTGCTTCGTATATACTTTTTCAATGGACTGTACCGCACTTCGATGATTGCATAATGCAATTTTTTTTTCTCACTACGAATCCTGAGAGTGGATCGTCGAGGAGAAAAAAAAGCACGGTAATTCCCGCGTGTTTAATCGAATCATCGATTGCCCGAAGGGACTCCGCGACCCCGAATACCACACGTGTCTTACAAGATTCATGTTTAAGACATGCATTGCACACTCATATTCGTACATATCTATAAATTTATATATATCAATAAATAAATAAATAAATATAAATGTATGTGTGTGTGTGTGTGTGTGTGTGTGTGTGTGTGTGTGTGTGTGCCGTGTAGAGGTGGTAAACAAATGATCGTGATAAATGTGTCGCAACGAAACACCTGTCTCACCGAGAGTTACAAAACTCACGTCTCTGCACTCGAAGGCACACATGGAAACCACTCGTATGGAATGTGTGTATATGCCTATATACGCGAAGCCTACAGACCACAGGTCGAGAATTGTGTGCCGAGGGCAAGACGTGAGCAAAGCAGCCACGCCTAAAGAGCAAATTCACGCGCAGAGACAAAATCGTAAGACCTATAGAGAAATGACGATGATGATAATGATGAAATAAACACCATAATAAAAATTGCACTTTTATTTTCCCATGATAATGGACGAGGCACGCGTGTCAATTGAAAACTGTCCAAGACAATGGAAGTCCGGAAAATTTCAAAGACTTTCAAAGACTTTCAAAGACAGCTCTCGAATGGTCTGACGGATTTTATAATTTGCAATTTTTTAAATGGCCGTCTCGAGCTGATTAGGGGGCGATTGTCAAGTGGATTCGATTAATTCGATGAATGATAATTGAAACGAGATGAAATTTGTTTTTTTATTTCCAGTATAATACTATTCTTAAAATTGTTGTTGTTGTTTTTTTTTTTTTTCAAAATAAAATACGACAATATTCGAATAATGATAGTAATAATAAAATAGCCCGAGAGGAAGAAGCATGAAGATGGACAACTCTCACGAGAGCATATACATAATGTCCCCCTTGAGCTATTCCAGGCTTTTACTTTCAAGCCATACTTTCACGAATCAGTATACACACACTCGTGACGTTTCCGCGATGACAGCTCGATGCTGACGATAGTTTCCGTGCGAGCTGGGTTAGTAAAACATTTGACACGAATTTTCAACTCGGCGATGCAGTGGACTCGTCTCTTATACCCTTAAATTTCAATGAAAATAGTTTGAAAGAAAAAAGGAAAAAAAATGATACATGATTTTACTTGAAAATGAAAATTCCATGAACTGATCATTTAATTCACCCTAAAAAATATTTAAAAAAATGACCATTTTACGAACCCCAGGATAAAAAGAAAACGATTACTTCATTCACTCTATAAATAAATAAAGAATTGGCTAAAAATTGACTCAAATTTTATTTTACTTGACGAAAATTATTTCTTTCGTTTTTTTGTTTTTGTTTTGTTCGTCACACAAAATGTTGGAGCGAGCACTGCACAGACCTGAGGCAATGAATTTGATTAGTCTCGCGCGAAGAACTCATTCAAGGCTACTTCGTGGTGAGTGAACGTTTTTTTTTTCCATAGCGAGATTTATATATATATACGAAGAGGAGGGTTACTCTTTTGATTGAGATGTAATTTACCTTGCGAGAAATTGTATAACGTCCGCGATAATAATAATTCAGCCTCTGTGCGCGGCGCGGCGGCGATCATTACAGGAAAGACTTGACAACAGAGTCACTTTAATGTACGCGCGCGTTGTGTGCACGTTGTTACATTGGAGAAAGTGTTGCGAGTATAATATGCAAGTATTTTTGAAAAAACAAGGAGAATTGTTGGTGAGCTCGAAAAGTCACATCAACGTCAAGTGTGAATCGTTAAAATGTCATTAAAAAAAATTTTGATCTTTCGAGCAATGACTTATACGAGTGACAGAGGAGGAATAAAGTGTTTGGACTAACGAGCATAAAATCACGTATTACATTTTTCTCTCGTCCTATACTCGCGTTTGAGAACGATAATGATTTTTGGCGGAATTAAACTTTTGTGTCTTCGAAATTTTATTGCATCCGTAATTCCCAACTAAATGTTTTTTTTTTTTTTTTTCATTAAAGTATTATGTACAAATGATACGTAAAAAGATTTTGTTTGTCTTCAATTATTATATTCCATGCAATACGTTATTTTTTCACACTAAAAAAGTATCGTATTTGTCTTTTAATACTTATTTGTTGTTAATGTTTTTTTTTCCTTTTAGGTGGTCAAATTATGTTCTGTCAGATCGACGATTTTCATTGGTCTACGAAATTTTCAAGAAATTCATATTTTCACGTTGAATTGTATAACAAGATTAATTTATGAACCAAATGCAAAAATTATTTGTGCAAAAGTTATGATTGCTTGGGGGGGGGGTGTCATTAGCGAGCAGGCGAAAATTCAATTTTTCAAATGTTACTCGATTTTTTAATTCAAATAACAATTGAATTTTTTTTTTAGAATAAAAAAAAATACGAAGGTATGTACAGTTTGAACAACGTAACTTTTTTCCGAAATTATTAATAACAAATTAAAAAGAAAAACAGAAAAAATGAAAACCTAATTTAAAAAATTATACTCTCATTAATCAAAATTTTGCAATTTTACGATATTATTGTTATTTTAATTTTCCATATCGTCAGGATTTATGTAAATATGCATATGCATGATTTTTCATAATAATAAATTCCTTGTCTCGTGTGCCACGTATGCGTAAAGTCTCGGAGTCGTATTATACGCGTATACGTCAAATTTGTACGAGAATTTCATAAAATACAAATGAGCTCGCAAAGTAAAAGAAAGCAAAGCGCGAAGCCCGTTCATCACCTGGAATAACGCGTTTCTTTTTTCTATTTTTTTTTTTTCGATTTCCCCATTACGCTTTTCGTTCTGTCTGCATTTCCATTCTCTCATTTTTCGTTCTTTTTTTTTTACATCGCAAATATATGCGTATGTGCACGATGGGATATAAAATATTCTCTGAAAGTACGGTTAACGATTTATCATTAGCTTGGGTCAATCGTGAAACTCGGGCGAGTATTACATCGCGATATATAATATATAATATATATATAGAAACAATTGTCGATTATTTCGAGATAATGTACGATCGTTTTTGCTCGATCTGTGTATCGGTAAGCACGTGTTGCACGCTTGCATTCTTCGATTAAATGCACTCATATCATAAATCTAAAAAAAAAAATTTTATCGAGAACGGAATTTTTACGATATTCATCATTATTCAATTAAAAGTGTCCATTAAAAAAAAAAGTCGATCTCTTTATACTCAATCATTCATGAAAAAAATACTCCAAAAGAGAAAGAGAGAGAGAGAGAAAGAGAGAGGGAACTTTTTCTTTCTCGATTTATTCATACCTAATCCACGCTCCAAAATGATTGATCTTTTTTCTCTCTCGATATTGATCTATGGCTATCATTGAGGATAAAAAGTAAACAAACGATATATTTCATCGTTGGATAAATATTGAAACAAATGAGAGCTCGAATGGAACGTGTGGTCCAGGGTCATAGAATGCCACTTTTCCTACGAAATTCCCATTAGCCGCAGATATATACATATACATGAAACTCGAGGTGCGGTTTAAAAAAAAAAATTGTAGTTTTGGGGTAGTAAAGTATTAAAAAAACCGGTTAATTGTCGTGTAGATCGGTTGAGTTTCGAGCTAACGAAGATTGGGTTCATTTTTTTTTCAATTTCTTTCTATATACATCTCGTTCTCGGGTATGCTGCATTGGACGTTATGGAGAATCTAAAAGTCGTGTTTGTCGTCCAAGGAGAATCGGTGCCGATGAAAGGAAGGAATTTGGTGAATGGGAGTGCCCCGAGCACTCGCGCGGATTGCTCACGACTATCCTCGTTTGCTCTCGCGGACTCGAGCTGCACTTGCCCTCTCTCTCTCTCTCTCTCTCTCTCTTACTCATTTTACAATGGTATATATGTATTCATACAGAGAAGGCTTACAGCAGCCAAGAGAGATATATGATTATATCTCTCTATATTGTATAAATATCTTGCCAACCGCCGTCGCTCGTATACGAGAAGAGTCGTGGAAGAATTGGAAAATTTATACGATAAATTGTAGGCTGAATGGAAATTATTAATTTCGGGCGAATGAGAGTTTGAAATTTTAGGTCGAAGGGAGATTAAAAATTTAGGTTGAAGTCAGGTTAAAAAAAAAAAAATTATTTCCGAAAAGTTGGAAATTTCGGATGAAAGGATTGAAAATTTGGGTTGAACGGTGGTTAAAAATTTAAGGCGAAAGACGGTTAATAATTTGTGTTCAATTGGGATTTGAAATATAGGTTAAAAGAAGGTTGAGAGCAGATCGAAAATTTAGGTTGGATGAATTTAAGTTGAAAGAAAATTAAAAATTTAGGTTGAAAGAAGGTTAGGAATTTAGGTTGAAGAAAAATTGAAAATTTGGGATGAAAGAACGTTGAAGGTTCAGGCTCAAATTTTATTCGATCGTGAATCGAATTTTTTAAAATTCGAATTAAGGAAAATGGGAAAGATACGGGACTGATTAATCTGAGGTAGAAAGCCCTGTACTTATTTTTATGGTTATACCACTATATGCATTACCCACGCATATATATGTATATAGACTTTGTGAACGATGGCTAAGCGGTACGACGATGTATATGAAAGGAATTCTCGTGAAGATCCTTGCCGATAACCACAGGACGATCACGCCGGCATATCTGTGTACAATACTCGGCTTATTCACTCGTCTATCCGCTTATATATACGATCGAAAAATAATTCTATTACACCGTGAGGGACAACCGATGTGTAACCACACTCGTTGAAAAAAGAAAAGTAGGCATATGCTTATGAATAATTTATTCTGATAATTGATTTTCCGTCAAAGTGTAAAAATTCGAAGAGATTGAAATTTTTTAAAATCTCAATTACAGCAGGAACATTAAATATGGCTGATTAAAATCAGCTCGATTGACTTAGAATTCCTTTCGCTTGATTTATATCAAATTTGGCTTTTCTTCAAATTTTAATCAAACTCGAACGTTTCGAATTCACGAGAATTTCACTGGAATACGTGTCGTCAGATTTTCATAAAAATTAATTCACGTATGTAGATGTAATTTTACTCCGTTCGAACCGATTTTTCTCAAATCAACCGAAAAATTTAATAAACAAATAGATGAAATAATAAGAATTTAATAAACGAATAGATATATTTTGATTAATTTAAAGGAAACAAATCGATTTTTCGTAATTCAGGATTTCCATTGAGCGAAAAAAAAACGCGTCTTCTGCAAATAGCACTACCTAATTTTCGCCTGGACTAAAGTATAATTTGATATACAGCAATGCCGTAACATTCGTAAAGTTCGAGGAGAGAAATCCGATTATTCGTGGTGACGTTTTTTTTTTTGTAATGAGAATGACGTCATCGAGCCCATACTCTTTCTTTTTACACTCGAAGATAGAACCATCTTGGGCGATCTAAACGAACCACCCACGCGTTTTCTCTCGATATATATATATATATATATATATATATATCTACCAGGAGAAGATTTCCTTCCAAAACCTTTTCGCGATGACACACGTTACAAGCTTGCCACCGAGGGTGCGGAGTCTCTGTGGCTTTTACAATGTTTAATACGTTTTTTTTTTGCTCCGATGCACTGTCAATATTTCATTGCACAAAATAAATCTCATTGCTCAAAATAAATTTCACGTTTCATTGAATTAAAATCAATTTTCATTGCCTTTAATTGTCAAATTTTTCGGGTCGCGATGTTCAATCGAATAAATTGTTTATTTCGCGTTAGAGTGTACATGAAAAAACAAAAAAAAGAGTTCAATTGGGGATGATAAAAATGAGGAGAATTCGTGATGATGAAAAGATTGAACATTTGAGAAATTATTTTTATAATTATGCATGATATGTGCGAGTAACTTATTAATTGTTGTTAAATGATCATTCGTAAACTATTTATATAATCATATTTCAATGATTATCGACCATCACGATCGTGTATTACGATTTTTTAAAATCATTTTAACGCATATATATCTGAAATTTTTTTCTCTATTTTCAATCGTGCTCGATCGCTCTTCGTGATTTTCAATCGGTTTGAACGATTTCAAACGATTTTTCAAATTCATTTTAAATGTGCTCGTCGTTTAAAAAAGATTTTCAAATAATTTTCATTGTTCTCAATTACGTCTCGATTAAGAACGATTTAAAAAATATTCTCAATCGTCCTCGATGTTTTATCGACTGTATCCAACGATTTTGAACCTTTTCCAACTGTGTGTGTGTGTGTGTGTGCGTGTGTGTGTGTTTGATCGTTTACGACCATGTTTAATTAGTCTCAGAAGTGGTGGATTTTTTTTTTTAACTTATTCAAAATATTTTGATCGTTCAATGAGAATTTCCAAACGTATTTTCAACCATATTTCAATCATCCACGATCATTCTTAATCGTATGATCGATCATTTTAAACAATTATCAATCATTTCGATAGTTTACGAGAATTTTTAATTATTTTTAATCATACTGGATCATACTCACAATGAGTTTAAAACATTTTTGATCCATTTAAAACGATTTCTCATACTTTCCGACCCCCATAGAATCATTAAAAACAATTTTCAAAATATTTTAAACATCTTTTTAGTTCTATATGAGATGAGATCGAAGTATAGAGAGAGTGAGAGAGAGAGAGAGAGAGAGAGAGAGAAGATATGGCATAAAGATGAGTAAGTCGCGTCGTGGCGTTGGTCTCTCTCTCTCTCTCTCTCTCTCTCTCTCTCTCTCTCTCTCTCTCTCTCTCTCTATATCTAGTCCCCCGCGTATACAGATCTCGAGATAAGGGGGTCCTCCCCGCGAGAAACTCTCGCGAAGACCGCGACCAACACCGCGATCGGTTGGCAAGGAGTTGATGTCCTTGGCGCTCGGTAGTTAACCACCACCACCACCATCATCACAGCGATAAAACGCTTCAGCATCACTTTACCACTGCGTGTATACCACCAAGGATTGCTCCTGTTCCCGTCGTTTTTCCTTTTGCCATACAAAACACAGGACACCGGCCATTTGTCAATGCAAAAAACCAGCAAAAAAAATGGGACAATCGATCGCAATGGGCGATCATTTTTGTCGTAAAGAAATTTCTCATTTCAATTCAAAACAAAATTTTTTTTATTCAATGAGAAAATAGAAAATTCGGAATTGTATAATTTTGCAAATATAATTTTAAAAAATTCAATTTTCCATATCTCCGAGTAAAAATGTATATATTTTTTTTTGGCATTATGAACAATTGTACGAAAAAAAAATTGTTCATTAAATAATTCTTGTTGCAAATTATTTCCTGATTATTGCTCCTTTTTTTTTTATTTTTTCCTCAAAATCAAATTATTCATGATTTTTATTCGAACGATGCTCATTCCCCATCCCCAATTTATTGATACGAGTTCCTCTTTTATAGGAGGATTACTTTTTTTTTATTGTCGATTTTGTCGTTTTTAAAATATTTATCGAGAGACGTGGCGCGGTGTCTTGATGACAAGTAATTAAAAAAAAAAAAAGAAAAAAGTAATCACACATACAGAGGACATTGCGAAATTAAATCTTTTGACTATATACATATGTGTATGCATCGTGGGATTAATTTAATAGCCCGAATGATAATAAATGTGTGTCGGTACCGAGTGGATTTACAACGAGAATAAAACTTGCAACGTACATGCACACACCTACACGGCCATCTCACCAAGTTTTATTTACGCGTGTTTGCAACGTCGAGATGATTAAAAAAAAATCCCAAAATTCGAGATGTTTCCGAAATTTTATTTATGCAATGTACACGTACACATAATTGCCACTTTTATTGCATATTCGCCAGAGACTTTTAACTCAAAAAGAAAATTTTCCTTTTTTTTTATTGCTGATTTTTATTCTTATGCATGTATTCTCCACACGAATTATTTCTTTTGCGGGGTAATCCTTATTTAATATCACGAACTTTTTCGTTTTTTTTTTCAAATATACGATGAAATTGAGCATTCAAGTGTCATTACGGAATTTCAATTCAAGAAAATAATATTCAATTCAATAATACGAAAGATTTCATTCAAACAACGCTTGTTGTTCGATTGAAAATTGTTTTATTTTTTCCAATTAATTATTCAATGACATTTGATCGATTTAAATATGTAAATTTATACCGGAAATTTTTTACGATGGTGTAATTTTTTCGAGCAATTTATACTGGAATTGTAATAATTACTCCAAAGAGAAAGTACTTTTTTTTTTTTTTAATGAAGCGAGATTCAATCGAATAATGAAAAAAGTGATTAAACGAATTAATTTATCAAAGCGCGTCTAGATTAATGATTGTCCAATTTATTCATCGAAATTTATGCACAAATCGCGTTGATCATGTTTTACGTGTGAATTGTTTTGGCTGCTTCGAGCATTCACAGACACTGTCTCGAAGATTTGTCTCTTTAGTGTTTTCTCGTGACTGAATCACGAAGGGTTTTGCTCCTCAACGACCTTGTTAACTCTTATATATATATACAAGTATATAGAGTGCATGGGTGCACTTCAGTGCACACGAAGCCAAGCCCTTAGTCATCGTAGGAATTCGACGCAAAGCTCTAACGCCACTTACACTTTGCTCTCGATTTTATATACCATATGCTTCATTTTCTTTCATTTCGTCTGGCTCTTCGACTCTGTCTTTCGTCTTTTTTTATATACACAACGAAATAATATTGTACATGCACACGTGGACACTTCTCGACTGGGAAATTCTATAACAATTTAACATGTAATATTTCTCGATTGGAAAATCGAATTTTATCAAAAATTTTTGAAAATTTAAAAACTTCGAGAGCCTGAAATACAATAGAGGCGCACGAAGGATCTGCAATTTTTGGAATTTTATCAAGCCCACGCGTTGTCAGTTTTCCTGGTCGATTTAAAAATTAACGCTGTCCTCGCTTAAACTTTACTTATCTTGAAAAAAATATGATAGAAATTAAAAAAAAAAATAATAATATGTTGTCCGCATAAAAGTTGCATTTCTTTTGTAATGAACATTCGAGTGAAAGTATTTTTTTTTAATTTCAAATCCTTGTTTAAAGGAAAAATATTATTTTGAGATCGCATCGATTTTTCAACTGAATTTTTTACGATATATTTTTGTTTATTTTTGAGGGGAAAAAAAAAATGTATATACATAAAACACGACTCTTAGACAGGAATTTTTCTCGATTCCCCAAGTGTCCAATTTCGTTGTGTTACACGACCATTGAATGTGCAACGTGACGTGGATATCGAGTTGCATGTGTGGCTATTAGGACCTAGTCCTTAAAATGTGGGAAAAATAAATGCCGCGTGCGCTTGTCGTGAGATTCACGAGGGTGGGAATTTTTCTTTCGAGCAAGCTGATTGTCGAAATTGGAGCGTTTTTTTTTTTTTTTTTGCGTTTCGTGGGAAAACAAAATAGAAGCTAGTCAAATAAATTGAAACGAATGATCAATTATTCGATGAATAATGAATAAATTTTATTAATTTAGTCGGCTAGTTATCTTTTTTTTTCATAATCATTATATTAAATTGTATTCGACATTGGTAGCGTATTTTTTTTTAATTACGAAAAATCATTTTTCTTTTTTCGTCGCACGAGACGAGAGGGTGGAAAGAATTGTAACGGTGCAACGAGCGCGGTCGATGCACCAGCCCAGTTTTCGAAAATAACTTCAAACGCCGGAGCACATTTGCCTGCATCGTCTCGTGCCGTTGAATCGTCTCTCTATGTCTCTCGGGCAACATCGCGAGACTTTTCCCAGAATCTAGAATATCATCCCACTGGACATTCGCAGACTATGCATCTTGACCGCGTGCCAAAAGTTCATATATATATATATATATATATATATATATATATATATATATATATGGAATTATTATATATATATGGAATAGAGAGGACCGCAGTGCAGCATCCGTGGAAAGTGCATCAGTGCGTTGACGAATTCGCGATATATCATGCTCGTATATAAATCCTACTGAGGCGAGCTCACTGGCCCCCCGAGAGTTTCCGGACCAAACTCTCTTATGCTCTCTTAAAAAAATTCTCAATGACCAGCCTCTCGCGCAATAATTACACGAATGTAGCACATATGGCATTTCGAAAAATAGAACGCAGCGATCAAAGACCCCTTTTTATTGCGAAACTTCGAGACGTTTTATCCTCTACCACGAAATCCATAACGATTATACGGATCGCTCGAGTCGCGAGAAGAATCAAAATTATTTTTCGATGTACACGTAAAATTTATTGAAAAGCAATAAAGAAATTTGCAAGATCACATTTTTTGTTTAGTTTTAGTTTTCTACATTTTCGTTTTTTTTTTTTTTTTTATGTTTCGTATCAATTTTGTGAAGAATTCATGAAAGATTTGACGAATTGCGATATTCAGAAATTAAAAAAAAAGTCGCTGTCTTTTGATTGACATGCGGCAGAAAATATAATGTATATGAAAGACAGGAAGATGGTAATGTATGAAAAAAAAAAAATTAAAATCAAATTTTTATGACTCTTCGTCAGAACGATTAATATTTTTTGTAATTCATTTAATTTCAATGGTTAGATTTTTGTTTACTTTGCTGAAAATCACTTTCGTAATGCGTATTATTAGCTCATATTGACTTTGTGACTATGAGTGCGCGAAATTACAGCCTGATTCATCGAATGAATGCGAGGCGGAGAGTTGTTTTTTAGAATTTTTTGGGGCGAAGCAACGGAAATTGTTACAATTACAAACTCGTTTCCCATGTGACTTTTGGTCAGATTTAATTTAAAAAATGAAGAAATATGTTTACGATGAGAATATTTTCCGTAAATTGCAATCATGAGATATAATAAATTTATTAATTAAAAATTTGTAGATAAAAATTATAAATAATGACAAAGTTCCAGTCTCCCCGAGGCTAACGATATTCCCTCGATAAAAAATCGTTTGTGCAATGAATTTTCCGAGGATTCTCGCAAAAAATCCATCAATTTTAAAAATAATTGAAGAGGCCAACCGTAAATGCATCGTACAACGTAAAATATACATCCTTGAAAGTTAGGAAAGATGAATATGAAAAAGAAAATGTTAATTCAGGTCTTTCAACCAGACCTACGTAGAGAAAAAGATCAACGCTATTCTTTCCTTCATTTCTTTTTTTTATTTATTTTTCTAACCAGAAGACACGATTTTTCGATATTTTCTCGATTCTCTCGAAGAGCTTATATCATGAAAGAGCTTCGACGAGAATTTCATTGCAATCACGAAACAAATAGCAATTTCACCGAAACCCATGTAATTATTTTTTTATTTTTTATTTTAAATCATATACAATATATGCGAAAAATATATCCACGAAATAAGTATAAATTTGCTTTCACTTTTGTAAAAAAAAATCATTACAAAAGAGGCGCAACGAATCGTCGAATTATCGCGTGAATTTTGGCTCTTTTGAGTTCGCGAGTCGATCCCATTGTGGCACGCAAAAATAATGAATTATCATGGAAAAGTGTCGAAATACGAGCACAATATGAGGGAAAAAGAACGAGACTGACGGTTCATCGAAGGGTTTTTCCTGAGGCCTGAAAATTTTAACCGAGGGGGAAAAACCAAACGGGCCTCTCTCTCGAGGGACCTGACGCGATTTTACGATTTCTCGAACTCTGCCGAACCACAGTCTCAAAAATAATAAAACTATCGGGCCTTGGGCCTGTTCTTTTTTTTTTTTTACAGCGAGGGATAAACATCTATTTTCCCACGATTTGTGTAGAATTTCCTTTCGGTTGGGAGAAATACCATATCGATTGATAAAGAACGAAAAAAAAAAATTCGTCATTTTTATTGACGCGTATGTAGATGCAAGTGATTTAAAAAATAGAAGCTCTCGTGACGACGGTCATTAGGAACGAGCAAATTATCGCGTGGAATTCAAATAAAGAATTCACCGTAATTTTTTTTTTGGGACTTTCACCAACGGTTTCTCATATGACATACCGTGCGACGATAATTAGCAATTGAATCTTCGATCGTCTTCATAAAATTTATAATTTCATAATTTTACGCAGATTGCCTGACGGGGCAGCTAAAACGAAAGCTTTCAATTTTTGGAATATCAAGACTCACTTTGTCATGTCAAACGAAAGATTCTTCAATCTCAATTAGAAAAAAAATATTTAAAAAAATCAGTGCTCTTTGCGTTAAAAATAAAAATACTAAGATTTGTCCAAACTGCATAATTAATTGTTTTTTCGAATGCAAAAGTCTTCTCGCTCGACGCTCTGTTTCGTCGAAGATTCTTCCAAAAGTATCGGTCGTCCGAGATACATGTAGATTAACCTTTTTTTTTTAACAATCTGGACAGTTATATCCCGTCAGTATAGAAAGGGAATTAACATCGCGACAACCAAACGATTCTTAATGATTTTTTTCCAACCGTTTGCTCGTGTATCTGAGTCAAGTATTGATTGACAAAAGTCTATGCGCATGTAAAATATTTAGTAGACAATTTAGTGTCATTTACAAAATTGTTGAACGATTGCAACCACATGATTAATTTTTATTACGATCTTTTTGGAAAAAAAAATAGATCCTGTTAGGCGGGCATTTTAATAAATCAATTTGACCGATGGTCAGGTCTGGTAGAAGTTCAACGGATTCGAATGGATTCGATGCAATTCAAGGGAATCCTGATGTATTTATCTCGGTGCAAGGTTTGATATAAGGTCATCTTGTCAGGTCTTGTTATCAGGTAACTTTGTCCGGTAAAGGTTATTTGGTATCCGCAGGTAACCTTATCGGGGAGAGCTTATACCAGGTAAACTTACCAAGTGACCTGATCCGGTAACATTATTAGATAATATAATACCTAATTAGATAACCTTATCATATAACCTCATTATATAAACTCATTAGGCAACTTCATCGGGTGACCTCATCAGGCAACCTCATCGAGTAAACTCATCAGAAGACCTCAACAGGTAAGTCTGTCGAATGATCGTATCAGAGACAAAGTTATCTGGTTACCTTATCAGATAACCTTATTGGGTTACCTCATCAGATAACCTTATTCGTTGGCCTTATTAGATAACCTTATCAGGTCATCTCATCGGATAACCGTAAGGTTTTTTTCGTAAGATTTTTTGATTTCGTAACCGGATACTTTCGATAGCCGGAGTCCCTCTTTTATACAGTCGACTCCCGCGACATCGCGATTTGTCCGGCGTTAGAGAAGACGTAGCGCCGAAATAGATGAGCTTTCGGATGACACAAGTGGAATGAAACCGAGAAAGAGGAGACTTCGGCAAAGAGATTAACACGCGTCTGCGATGCTACTCGGGGGGGCAGAATGAGGGGCGGGAGGAAGAATGAGAGGGATGAGAAGGGAGAAACGTGTTACAAGAGGAGGCGCGCTCGCGATGCATCGAAATAACCGCGGATGACTGGAGCTCGTCCAAGAAGAAGATTGTATCTCACACTGGGGGTACAGCGGGAAGCGAGACGCGTCATTCACGTTTTAACGAAAAAAAAAAATCCCCCTTCTCTCCCCCCGCCCCTCTAGGGCATCAAACTATTATATCGCGGTCTGCCATGCACACGCATAAAAATTATATTTCGGCTTTTGGATTATTATTTTTTTTTTGACAAAAATTGGTTTGAATTAAACAGTATGTTGCAATTGAATTGAGAGAATATTGGCTATCTAGCGAATTTGATTTAATTTAAAAAAACGATGCATCGGTCCAAATAACAGCAAATCAAATTTATGAGAATTTTTTTCTGAATTCACATCATAATATGAACAGGTAAAGAAGCTTGAATGAATGGAATGTTTTTTTTTTCTCTTAAATAAAGTTCCATATTGCCACTCGCTTAAGTGTAATTCAGATATATTTTGTTTGGAATTTATAATTTTTTTTTCAAGCGTAACGAGATGCCTTGTCCTCCAGTGGACCACTTCGTGCTTCGCTATCTTTGACTTTTGTTCAAATTTGAAAGAGAAACAAAAAAAATTGATCGATATTCATCTGCGAATAAGGAATTGCAGCCACGAATTCGATATCATAAAAATTAAAAAAAAAAAAATCTTAAAATTCAATTCGTGAACTCACCGAGTCCAATTGACACTTTCTCACGTCGTAATATCCTCTGTAATATTTGAACCACATCACTGTTCCACATCCTCGCTTCGATTCAACATTTTTAATACCACAACAATTATTATTATTATTATTATTATTATTATCCTTGACTCTTGGCAGTACCACGTAACACGAGACACGGACACTTTCGTCGTTCATGTGTTAATGACTTTTTTTTATTTCTTAAATGATTGACACTTTATTTTTTTATTTTTATTAAATCAACATTGATCCGAATGAATCACGATTTTTTCAAAATTATGCAAAAACCAGTCGTTACAAAATCACGAGCGTCGATCTCACATCAACAGGTGACGATCGTTGTTGTTTTGATTGTTTTTTTTTTTTTTTTTTTTTTTTTTTTTAACACAGAGAGTTACCGTAATTGACTAAAAATTTAACGATGATCGCTTAGGAGCGCGAAAAAAATTCGATAGCGTTATAGCAGTGACAATTGAATGGGACGAGAGGCGAAAAAGTTGATGCGACGAGACGAGAGCGTGTGTGATACGATGCACTCGAGGACCTTTGAGAAACTGTTCTACAGTTCAGTGCTGGCCAGAGAGTCCAAGTATAGAATCGGGCTTGCATATAATACGAGAACGTCTCTGTGTCCCTCGCGACGATGAGAGCCACACGGCTAATACAAACGCGATGTTATTTCATGTATACATGTGTGTGTGTGTATACGTGGGCTAATGACTCGTGAATATATATGCATCAACTGCCAGTAGACAGAAGGGCGTAACCCACATTGAATTGTGAAGTTATATCTCACGAGTGACGACCTTTCCTCGCCTAATAGAGTCGATATCATTATTCATGTGTACGCGTGTATATATTTATACGCGTATATACACCCGGACGGACGTATAATGAGAATGATAAAGTACTTAAATGGTGTATCATATACCTATTTGTAATTATATATATGCAGATATATGGGATTTGCGACAGTCTTGAAGCTGAATGAAAGTTAAGGTGGGTACAGTGAATTCGTCCAACAAGTGTCGAATTAAAGAAAAAAAGAAATCACTGGTCGAACAACTTGTGTAGGTTTTGGGGAGGGGGGGGAGGGGGGGACTTGAAGATATAACGAATTATTCGGAGCTCGGTTCTTTGAGTTGTGTTGATTTTTGAAAAAGTTTCCTTTAGCTTGTTCCCCGTGAAACAAAAATCACCATTCAAAGAAATGTGGAATAAATGAGGATGAGGAGAAACGTGACGAATCAGTAGACAATTGTGAACTGTACAGTAACAGTACGGTAACATTGCGGTAACGGTACAGTGACAGTACGGTAATGGTATTGGTAACAGTATGTTAACAATATAGTAACAGCACGCCGAGAAAAAAAAGTACCGGGAAAAAAGTTACAACGACAAAATTTATGATTTTAGCAACTATTATTTTCGTTATGGGAACGATAATTTAGATATTTTGATGATACGAAATGTCAATGGAACATACCAAATAGTTGCAGAGACCATACAATTTTTCTGATTTTATACAATAACAGTAGAGTTACAGTACGGTAACGGTACAGGAACAGTACAGTGACGGTTTAGCAATAGTGCAGTAACATTATAGTAACAGTCCTGTACTCAGCTTACAGTAAAAATGCAGTAACAGTACAGTAAACGTATAGTAAGAGTACAGTAACGGTTTAGAAATTTGCAGAAACCGTACAGTAATGGTAGAGCAACGACACAATAACTGTTATAGTAATAGTGCAGTAATAGTACAGTAACAATATCGTAACAGTACAATAAAAGTTCAGTAACAGTACAGTAACAGTACAGTAACAGTACAGTAACAGTACAGTAACAGTACAGTAACAGTACAGTAACAGTACAGTAACAGTACAGTAACAGTACAGTAACAGTACAGTAACAGTACAGTAACAGTACAGTAACAGTACAGTAACAGTACAGTAACAGTACAGTAACAGTACAGTAACAGTACAGTGAACGTACGGTAACAGTACGGTAATAGTGAAGTAATCGTACGGTAATTATTATTATTTTGCATTTGTTTTTAATGCATCGTATACAATGAGCACGAGACCAGCCGTTGCATTGACTATGTATAATGAGCTGAAGAGATTTCTACGAAAGTATATAATAAAAAAATCGAGAGGAAAAAGGAGTGAGAAAAAAAAATGCAGAATAAGGAAAACTGAGTAAGAGAAAGCTCCGGAGCGACGGATATGCTAGGCGAGGCGGAGAGTTGATCAACCGCATCGGAGATTATATCAGTAAATATCATTCCTCACTATACTCGTCGCTACTTTACATTCGAAATAATCTTTTTTGACTCGGAGCGTGACGGTCATTTTTCACGCGACGCGTTTAGGACCATCGCATGTATAATATTTATATATTCTCGTGAAGCAACAGAGCAGAGCATTCTTCCTCTCCCCCCCCCCCCTCCCGCCCCGGTGGCAATTAATCAACGATTAGGATAAAACGAAGCCCAGAAGAGTTTCGAAAATCCACGACACCCACACAACGCTATTGCACACACATTTCGAATTGTTTTTTTTTCATCGTTTTTTCCATGCGCATCGTATTCACGATTTTATATTGTTCTATTCTTTTTTTCTCCTTCTTCGTTTTCTTCGAACGAATTGTATGCGAAAAATTCATAGTGCGCGCGTGGGTGGTCCTCGGCGAAAATAAATTCGGGGACCTTTCGTTTGTTATTTGTTCGTTTGCTTTCCATTCCTGAGGCGAAAATATGATCAAATAAAAAAGTGCATTCGAGTTCGAAACGTATGTGTGTGTCGCTGTGATTCGTTGAATTACGAAATGTAAATAATATAGGAATGCACTAAACTCACGCGACGAATATTCTGACGAATATTTTTCAAATTAATTGTATTTATCTTTCTTAATCTTTCAAGGTGGCAGTAGTTTTCAGGTTAATTAGTTTTTGGAAAAAAAAAAAAACAAAAAAACACTCAGGCTATACATCGGTCCTTTGTTGTTATCGATGTGCTAGCTTGGAATTCCGTGATCTTACTAATGATGTCGATTTGGAAATTTTCACATTCTTGAGGAATATAATTCCTATAACGACGTTATACGTTATCACTGGGCACGAAAATAGTGAAAAAAATTGACATTTGGCCACGAACCAGTGCCCTCTGCTGTGGCTGTAAGAGCTATAGTTATCCCTGTACTGTATCGCATTCGCACGGGGGCACGGGGAAAGTGCGCGGAAAACCGGTACCGATAAAGGTACGGGGTCGTATTTTCTCGGATTATATAATATGGCGTTTGTATGAGATCGAACATCATCACCGTACGGACACCAAAGCCTTGAGAAAAGTGTGCCAGCATATATATAGTTGAGCGATCACCCATCCGAGTAACGGACGCAAGCAATGCCGTTTGACATAGGAGACCGCGTACCCATCGCACTATCGGTAGTTATTTTCGTAATATCGTGTGAATTACATTATTATTATCACGGTTATTATTATGATTATTATTATCATCATATTTTATTGTTTTCTTTTCCATTCAATGCATTGTGTGTTCGAATAATTATCGATTTGACAAGCAATTTCACGAAGTGGAGCTCGCAACTTTTATCGGAGAGTTCATGTAAAATGTGCATATACTGCACAAAGTGATAACTCCGAGGGCATTCGTGTGGCTCGTGGGGTAACACAATCGGTATGCAATTTTTGCCAATATTCGTTCATCTGACACAATGAACGATTCCCCCACGGTTGTTGTCATTCAGAAATTTTGTTATATAATATTATACGAGAAAATCGGACGAAAATTTTGGTTTGAAAAAATTGCATAAATTCGAATATCCGAATACTTTATTTTAAAAAATCGTGAAAAAAAAAATACCATGAGAATTGTCGAATTTTTCGTAGACATTATCGATGAGGGAATTAATTTATATAGGTGAGCCTGGATCAAAGTATGACTGCACGTTGCATTGGAAAAAATGTAATGAATAATTAGGGGCCAGAATAATGCATTTTGGCCAATAATGCAACGATAAACCGATCTCACGAGTAACAAATTCCTAACGATATTAATCGTTTGCCCAAGCAATAATTAACTAAATTTATCTCCCGATCGAGGAGCTGAATGACAAAGGTTTCCCCGATTCATTCGTAGAGAATCATTGAAGCCTCAATCGTCAAAATGACGACAAAATTTTTTGAGATCTTTTACTCTTCAAGTGAAATAGAAAAATTCCACGTGGCTGATGGGCAAAAATTCGGCTAGCCTTGAACATACTTTTTTATAAATAATAATATCAAGTCAAATAACATATCCGGAGAGCCGACAGTGCCAAGGTTTACGAATTTTTTTTTCTTCTTTTTTTCGTATTTTTCGACGCCATTTTCCATACTTAAGGCACCGATACTCGAGAACTTGCACAATCAGATCGATCGACCGAAGATCAACTGGCGCCAAACTTAATTATCCATTGAAAATAATCAGACATTACGAAACGATGTCTCAAAATCAATCAACCATGGAACAATGTCTCACGATCAATGTTCAAAAAGCAGACAAAAAAAAAACAAAACTTCACCAGCAAAGTCAGAAAAAAGTTCGACAACTAATCGAAATATGCTCTCTTATCAACTTAATTGATACGATTCTCATCGAAGTATACGTTGACTGATGGATCAACTCTGGGATGAAAAAAAAAAATTATCGCTTATCAAAAATTTACGACAGTTGCAATCGTGAATTTCGTATATTTATCCAAAATTAGAAAAATAAAATTTCCCGTTGAAATATCTCGAACAGAGCGTTTATTTATTTTCGCTTTTGCCTTTTTTTTCAACGCATTCCTTTCATTTCATTGCCACAAAAATTTGTATATATGCAAGGCATATGAACAGTGCACATCGTGCACAGATGCACCGCGGGCAGGTTCGATGATCATAATATATCAACGCAGAGGCTCTGCTTCGAGTGCATCAAGAAAAAAATGAAACGCGATAAGAACTTCTCAATCGGTGCGAATATTTTCTCTTCAACTGACATTGCATGTATCTCGCAATTTTTTTTTTTTTTTCCCCACACATTATTGAGATTTCGTCTCGCGGGGAGTTTCGTGAAATTGCAGAGGAGGATAAAATTTTTCCGTTGCTCTCTTCGAGTCTCGCGTGTCGTCGACATGACGACGATGACGACAACGAGACGAGAGTGATCGGGTCAACGTCTCTCGAAATTATAATTATATACGGGCCGTGAAAGAGAAAGAGAGAGGATTATTCTCCCTCGTGCATTTATCCGCAATGTGCAATGTTGCAATTGCTTCGTGAACGCGCGGATTCGTTTGGCAAACGCACTGGGCACATTTACATCTCGCTATACCTCAGAACTCTTCGATGCCTAATAATATCTCTTATCAGAATTTAAGCAGCCCGAACAAGCCTATACCGAATTACACGTCTATCCGCAAAATAAGTCTATCCAGAAATGTGCAGCGCATGGAGATCACTTCCAAAGAAAAAAAAAAAAAAAAAAACATTTCTACCGGAATGAAGCTTTCGCTAGCAATCTCTACCGAATAACCTCACTATATATGAACTACCAGAGAACGACTCTCCGGTGTGGCTAACAGTGAGTCTGATTTTTGATAAAACCGTAAGCTATCGGTATGTATATCAACGTATAGGCGTCGGTAAAGTTAATATGAACGGATTTTCAATATGCCACGGAAAGATTTTCTCGAGTCGTCCGGTATTCCGAACGGTGACTCGTGGCTCCTCTTCGTTTATTTAATATTTAATTACGACCAGAGTCACGAGCCATATCATTCGGAATAATAGAGTCGAGAAAACATTTCTGTCGTATGTTAAAAATCTCTTAGCAACGTCACCGCGGCTGACATTAATACCGATAGCTTTTACTGTTTTGTCCAAATGAAGACTTGACATTATACAGCCACACCGGAGAGTTATGTTCTCCAGTAGTGATGTTATTCGATAGAGATGTTACAGCGACAGCTTCATTCTGGTAGAGATGTTTTTGGGTAGCGATGTTGCGGGTTGCACATTTCTCGGGTAGACTTTTTTTTTGTGGTAGGCTTTGTACGGAGAGCATAAATTCTGGTAGAGATGTTATATTGGGTAGTGAAGTTTCAGGGGTAGGGATGTAAATGTTGTCAATGCATAACGCGGATATGCACCCAACGCGAGAGACTTTTTCTGCTCTTTCTCTCTCTTTTCTCTCTTGATGCTGCCAAAACGGAGACTGACAAACTCCTGGATGTGTTGCGCGCTTTCGCACGGTCATCATTCTCCCGCAAAATTGCATATAATAGCCACCCCCGCACGAGCGTTTTCTCGTCGAGTCACTCTGTCATATTCTCTCGGAAAGTAAAAAAAAGAAGAGAGAGAAAGAGAAGAGAGAGAGAGAGAGAGAGAGAGAGAGAGAGAGAGAGAGAGAGAGAGAGAGAGAGAGAGAGAGAAAACGGTAAAAATAAATCGGAGAGAAGTGAAAAAGGAGATGCGGAGGTAGGAAGAAAGTAAATAATTGAAAAAAAAAGCAAAAAATCTGCGCTCCCGGTCTCTTTTCTGTTATCCGATAAAGCAAAGATTATGGATCCGAGAGAGGAGAAGTGCGGCTAAGAGGGAAGAGAGACGAGAGAACTGTGTGGCGTATATATGCGCGCGGGTGCTCGCGCAAATTTAAACGGGATCTTAATTGGACTTGTCCGAGAACGTCACGGTGAAAGAGAGAGAAAGAGAGAGAGAGAGAGAGAGAGAGAGAGAGAGAGAGAGAGAGAGAGAGAGAGAGAGAGAGAGAGAGAGAGAGAGAGAGAGAGAGAGAGAGAGAGAGAGAGAGAGAGAGAGAGAGAGAGAGCGAGACGGAAAAAAGTGTATACGCAGAATAAGAAGTGTCTTCGGACTCTTCTCCGTTGGAGGTTAATGCTGCGAGGCATGTGAGCGAGTTCACTGAAGTTTTTTTTTTGTTAATCCAAGTTTTATGCTGCAAAAGAAATCACTCGAGTTCCCTAATTTTCAATGGCGTTCCAATGATATTCAAATCGCACGATGATGCAGTAACATTTGCTTGAGTAACATAACATTTGTTTCATTAAAACGACATTTGCTCGAAATTAACAACATTTGTTGAAATGAAATATTATTTGCTCGAATGAGATAACATTCATTCGATTGAAATAACATTTGCTTAAAATTCAATAATATTTATTTGACTGAAATAACATCGATTTTTTTAAATAAAATAACTTTCAATTCATTTAAATTACATTTGTTCGGCTGAAACAAATTTATTTTTGGCTGAAATCATCCGATACTATTAAAATTTACTCGACTTCAATCAAATCTATTCGACTCAAATAACATTTATCGGAGTGACGTAAAACCTTTTGTTGAGTGAAATAAAATTCATTCGATTGAAATCACATTTGCTTGAGTGACATAACATTTGTTTCCTTGAAATGACATTTGCTGAATATAAATAACATTTGATCGACTGAAATAATATTTATTCGATTGAGTAAGTCAATTGCACGAATGAAATAATATTTATCCAATTCTATTAACATTTGGTCGACTGCAATAAAATTTATTGGAGTGACGTGACATTTGGTTGAATGAAATAACATTAGTTCGATTGAAAAAAACATTAATTTGGTTGAGTGTCGTAACATTAATTCGATTGCTAAAAAGATTTGTCAAATTGAAATAACATTTATTCGTGCAGAAAAATAACATTTATTTTCAACTCAAACAACATCCCCATACGATTGTATAATAACATTTGCTTCTGTTCAATGTCATTTATTTTCACTCAAATAACCATCGGATAACATTTGTTCGCCCAAAAAAAAAAAAAAATTGTTTCATTCGAACGAGCGTGCCTCGTCAGGATACTCGAACAAAAGAAAATATTAACGGGAAGATTCGACGATGCGTCTGGAGGATAAGGCGATCGAAAATTCTAGGAGAACGAATCAGAATTCTATTTCCGGTATATATGCCGCGGGAGCTGAACGTGAACGCAAGGGTTTTCTCGCTTCGGAGGATCCAGTCATGGGGATTTCGTTTCGGACAGCTCACCGCACAAATAAGGGGCAGCAACCCGAGGGGAAGCATCACCAAAGTGCTGGGAAACAAAGAGCGCAACGCGAGGGCTTATATCATCCCGTTGAGATCGTTTTTTTTTCGTTCGAAAGAGATATGCACGCGTTGATGAGTTGGCAAGCCTGCATAGCGTCTAATTTAAAATTGGTATCAACGGAGAGGAAGGGGAAACGAAAAATAGTCGACAGTCAGCGAGGGACTGAGAAGATGTTATAGCCGGTCAAATAAAGTAATAAATAATAAATAACGATAAATAAATAATATATAGTCGAATGAAAATATTGTATAATTATGCTCCGAGTATAAATGGAAAATTTCACGATTATATATGGCACTGTGTGTCCCATCACAGACCTCCCCGTACGAAAATACGATAATTAATTAACTAGAATCATCGATCTTTCCCTCACAATATGGCTGTTCGTAGCATCAACAATACCGTAGGGCGATAAACAATTTAAAAAGAAAAATAGAATCAATCACGTCTTCACTTTTTGCTTAACGACAGGGGCAAAAAAAAAAAACAAAAAAAATGAGAACGAGCTCTAATTGAATATGAAAAATTTGCACGATTAGATAATACGCAGTTGGATACTCCGTGTCGTAATGAAAAATGATAGTTTTGATTGAGTTATTGACGATAGCCTCGTTTCGAAGCCAATCAATCATCCTCATATTATATTTATCGATTTGTAAAAGTCAGAAGGACGTATGTCGCATGCATGGATTCACATGGATAAGTTGAGACAGGCTCTACGGAATTTTCAGCAGACGATATTCGAGTGCATCGGTGCATGCCGAATGCATTTGTGTGAGAGGAGCTCACAGTTTTGTCATTCAATCAATTCAAGTCAAACGATGCCAACTCTCTCTCTCTCTCTCTCGGATCCTCTTTTTCACTTAGATCGACGCATCTTGGATTTATGAACGGGCCAATGCACTCGCATTAATCAGTGCCACGACCCATTCATCTTGTTCGGCTTTATATATACTCAATTCAAGCGATTGCCCAACTGTACGAGTGTCGTCATACAAGTTTGAGAAATCCACTTTTCACATCCACTTTTTTGGCAGACGCTAGCCCAATTTTTTTCCAAATTTTGTTTATCGCCAATTCGCTATATCTTGCGAGATATGCCAATTAATTTTTTTCAGATTTTTTCGATCAATATTTTCCGAGTTGTGATTTTTTTTCCATCATATGATATCGAGAAATTTGAAGAAGAGAGTAAGATTTTTGTTTCAATATTACAACATATCGAAACGGTTAGCCTGTCGAGAAAATTTCGAGAAAGATAAAGTTCCGACTATCGATCGAAGTTTCTTAAAAAAAAAAATATTCAAAAAATGTACGACGTCATGAAGGATACTTTTTTCATTCGTCAAACTATACAGAGCTTTGTCAAATACGTCATCGATCTTGCTTTCGTTTTTTTCCCTCGAAAAAGCTACATCGAGTTGAAAAATTTTGGGATGAAGTGATGAAAAGATGAATACTTTGACAGAGCATTCTCGAATTTTCGAATGCCCCATGTTGAAAAATTACAAATTCCCATTATTAGAATTGTAATATTAATATGTATACGTGTAAATGATTTTTTTTTTTCTACGGAAATTTCAATCGTAGATTAAGTTTGTATTCGGATGAATAACGAAAATTGGATTAAAAAAATGTTGTTCACGTTGATTTTGTGAGCGCGAATAAGAATTTTCCGGGCTGATTCATCGGGTGGCAGTCTGCCATAATAATTTTTCGAGTACGTTCGCGAAGGGAGCACGAGAAAGATGGCCGTCACGAGATATAATAATATTATCAATATTATGATAAGTATAAGTATATTTATTTAGCAACGATCAAGAAGAAATATACGTCCCTCAAGGATGAACGATTATAATGGTTAATTGAACTTGCAAGTCCGAAAATTATTGCAAAATCCGGCCACGTTGTTGACATTCCTCCAGTGAAAAATCTCAAAGATACGAAATATTTCGGCAATGGAAATCGATCATAAACATTGAGATATTCGTGAAATATTTAGCAAATATTTTCTGCACCTTTTTTGTATCCCAAAACGAGTCTCTGTTGTTGTATTTTTCAATAAATTCGCACGACTTTGTTCTTACTTTATCAAGCATCACTCGATAATATACCTCGGAGAATTCCTTTCGTTTTTTGTTTTGTTTTTGTAATCACACTTTTATTTTCATTCATTTTACAATCTCATTGCGGAAGTTGTCTGGGCGTGAAGCATGCACGGTTATAATACCAAGACGAATCGGAGAAGCCTAGGTCGCTGCTCCATTGACCGTGGAGGACCAGACCGACCGTTCAGGGACGTTGAGCAGCGCACATAAAGACGGACACAAATACACAGAGGCACGTATACACAGGTAGGAGGCAAACAGGAAAATACGTGAAAGAGGAGAGTACAGTCAGGAGGATTCTGTGTAAGATGAAGAAGGATGAGAAGATACGCAAAGAGAGTATCGTAAAGTCAGGTGACTAGTCGAAACAGTTATGTTACCTGCTACCTTACTCTCTCTCTCTCTCTCTTTCTCTCTCTCTCTCTCTCTCTCTTTCTCTCTCTCTCTCTCTCTCTCCCTCTCTCTCTCTCTCTCTACATCTCAGTGAGAGATTCCTACGCGTCGTTCTCTCATTATTTATGATGAAATTAACAATTCCGGAAGAGTTAAGATAACGACCAATTATTTATTGTTTAATAACTGAAAAGAAGAAAAAAATAAATTTATAGTCCTGGCGAATTGATTATTCGTCAAATTTATCATTTTTCATTCAAATTATCAACAATAATTGTTCCTTCGTTGTTGAATTCGCACAGAATTGTTAATTTGGGGAAGGGGGTGGGGGGCAATTTTCCGTTACCACTGAAAATTCGGGGATTGAATTATATTATTTTGGTTAATCAATAAAGTCAAGCTGTGAGAAATAATTCGTGGATTTTGCCCAATCGAGCGTTGACAATAAACTGCTGGCCTTATACACACAGCGCGGATCGTCGGCCTGTAAAATCAGACACGCTGACGACGAAGCCCATCAGTGACAGAGCTATACATATATAACAGGATGGACTCTCTCGGCGGTCAATTAGTTCGCGGTTTGCCACGACTCGTTACTCTTTGTCTATTAGTTTACATATATATATAGGCATAGGGTGAAGTGTCATTGCAAAAGGTAGCAAGAATCGCGTAACACTGTGGATACCACGAAAATTGCAGTCGTCGTCATTAAATTTCTCGCACAAATCGCAAAGTAAAACAAGAAAAATCGCGAGAAATGAAAGCTCGGTAATAACGAGACGAAAGAGGGATGGAAAATATGGCCCTTAAAACGAAGAGGCTCGAAGAATTTCGCTGCTTTTTTTTTATAGATTTAATAATTTTAATAATTGCTTTTTTTTTTGTAAAATAATAGTGTGCACAGACATACCGACAGACGAACTCGCGCGAAGGAGATTTGTAATTTGGCTTACCTGAAACATAAAAAATAAAAAAATAAAGTTTAACGTTAGCTCTTAAATTATTTGCAAGAAACGAAGAATCACCGAATTTTCATTAATTCATTGATTTATCCTAATAATTCGGTAAAAGTACGAGCCGTTTTTTTTTTTTTTTTTCGTCAATTACGTTGAATAATTTCAATACGATTTCGATTAATAACGGGCTCATTATATTCACGACTGAGAAGGCAATTATTAATTTAAGTCAAGAAGACTCTCCCAATCTCGATCCATCATCGCGTCATTAGCACGGATTTCTCTTTCGAATGAGATAAAAATATCAGATAATAATTATCGTTACGATATTTACTAACTCGAGCATCCATATAATATATACCTCGGCCGTAACATGGGCGATGCACATATCGTCATGTACAGACAAAATCACTTAAACATTTCCACGAATTACCCAATTTACGTTGACACACTTGTACATTGTATCAGTGACGAGATTGAACTGAGAATGAGCTTTACAGAGCGAATGGCATCGTTATAGGGCAAGATTATGAGCTCGGAAGAATGAAAGGAAGGGAGAAAGACAGAAAGAGAGAGAGAGAGAGAGAGAGAGAGGTAACCCAGCAAGATGAAGCAGGGACTCCGAGAGTCTCCGAGAAGTGGAATAATAAAAATAAAGCCTTAAGGTCCACGAGAGGAAAGTGGAAGAGGCCAAAGGGATCCTTTTTTCTTGGATGTAAGGGCAAGAGGGCCTCGATTATTGGGCCCTTGGCGTGTTTTTGGGCTCGATAGCTGCGGTATTACCAAAAGACCTGCGATGCAACGAAACCGAAGAGAGAAGGGGGCTCATACCATGATGGTTCTCAATTTGGTATTAAAACATTTCCATTTGAATGTACTCGTTCTTTTTCTTTCTCTCATATTAGCCCAACGTTTTCTCAATCTTCGTCGTTGATGCGGGATTGCACAGCTCGATTGAATTACGACGAGGCATTTGGGATAATTAAATGAAGATCGAGGTAATCGTGAGAGAGAACTTTATCTCTCTCGAGGCTCATCCGATTGATTATAAGCCACGGATAAGGGTTTTTTTTTCCCCATAATATCATGAATTTGGATTCCTGCGAGAGTAATGAAAAAAAAAAAAAAAAAACAGATCCGGTACGCATCGATGACGATGATTATTGGAATGGACCATTCATTATAGGGCAGCCAGATATTTCCGCAATCTTCTTGGTCCTGCCAGATCGTCCGTTAATCTTCTAGTGCCTTTTTGTGTCACAAGGAGGACGGTGTATTTTTTTTTTAACGTGAGAGAATAGAATTCTACTTTTAAGTTTATCCTCTCGCGACACAAAAAGTCACTCAAAGATCAAAAGTAGATGGACCCGGTAAGGCCAAATAAAGATTCAGGCTGATCTAGTTCTTTTCTATTCCGGAGCAATCGTGTGATTGGGCTGGCCGAATAAATAGGTTTTGCGCAGAATGGAATTTCATTCGTTTAACGAAGTTGTTTTTTTTAAATCAGTTATGCGCGGAAAGCCTTTTTTTTTTGTTATAGACATATTTATAGAAGGCCCGTCTATTTTTATAGAAGGTTAAGGATGTCGAAATTCACCTAGGATGTCTCCGTATCCTTTGTAGTAAAATTAATTAAAAATTAGGATATCCGCAACGACGAAGTCAGCAACTCGTTATGTATGTTTGAAACTAAAGCATCTGCTATTGTGATGCCTAAAGCTAACGCATGTACATGCGACTATGATATCTGAAGCTACTACGTTTTCGACGATGATATTTATAATCTGATGTTCGGAACTATGAAACTATGATGTCAGAAACTATCATACGTTTCAATCCAGCATGCATGCGACAATGATGTCTAAAGCTAATGTGCTTGCGACTATCGGGGCTAAAACGAATATCCGTGCGATGATAATGATTGAATCTAAAATGTTTGCTATTTACGATGTCCAAAACTATGATTTTAAGAACTCCAGCATGTCTCAGAGTATAACGCTTGAAAGTATATGATGTCTGAAATTAGAATATCTGCGACTCTTTTGTCCATCCTGATCGACGAATATCGGCAAACAAACTTCATCAGCCATTAAAGCAGTCTGCTCGATTGGCTTTTCACCTTCTCAAAAGAAGAAGAAGAAAAAAAAATTCAAATTTCATTACATCATCCCAGTCCGAATGACAACCCCTGACTCAAGGATCCGCTTCGTCCCTATACTCTCTCGCCGTACGTCGCCACCACCTGCCGTCGCAAGGACTCAGTGTCAAAGTCTCGAGAAAACCGTTGATCCTTAGCCGACGTCCATGTCTCTTATCCCCCCCGTCCTTTCACGCGCTCGACGTAACGCGCATACTCGCCGCTAACGCATTAAAAAAAATTAAAAAAAAAAAACACGCGGACAAATTCTCTTGTTTGTTCGGAAGGCAACACCAGCCGCGTGTTATATCCCGCGAGGACACGATTTGTCATCAAACCTCACGTGGCTGTATATAGAGATGGTTATAACGTCGCGTTAACTCAATGGGGATCATACGTGGCATTGGCAGGGATCGAATTGAAAATCGATAAGAACGATTCTATGGCGAGATAAATGTCTTGGTAAAATAATTATCCGAAACAACCGTTATCCAAGTATGGAAGTGAAGGTCTTGGGAGAATTGTTTGTAAAAAAAGAAAAGTGAGGATCGCATCGCAGAGGAAACAATCCAATGAACCTTTCAAAAAATCATGTTCACTAAACTTTGACGCGCTGCAAATCGAAAAATATGAGCTCTACAGAATAAAGTTTGAAATGAAAATTGGCCGGAATTTAATTCTCTACGACAAAAGGTTAGAATCGTTTTTATCGTAAAATTCACCGTGTACGAGATATTTGAGAAAAATTGTTTTCCAAGATAACGCCTGTACAGTTTTGCAGCGAAAAAGTACCTGGCTCCTGAACCAACAGTGCAGCAAACTTTTTTGTATTTTTTATTCTGGCTGTATAAAGAACGCTAGAAGTCACGGTTGTTGACATTTTTTTTTGCAATAAAATTTCATGGTGATTGGAGAACTATGATAAATTCATTGTTTCTGGGTTTTGATTAATTCTCGAATTAATTATTCTTCAAATTATCCTATTTATTTTTACGAAATTTCTGTTTTTTTTTTCCAGCATTCCAGATTAATTTCAGTGACGATTAACAGTGCTTACAGCTCTCATAATGAATTTAGTAAAAACCGAGATTTTTTCGTGGCAGGATGAAAAATGAGTGACATAATGTTGGAGAGCGGAGTAAAAAAAAAAGTGAAAGAACTCAACGCTTTTGAATCATCGAGCATGCAGGTTTGGTTATTTCGTAGATTTATCACGGTATACATAGATGTAATATATTCAAACGATATTTTCATCCTGCTCGCTCCAATCATTACTTTTAAAAGAGGTTACGTCTATTATCTCACAAACTCGCCTATATATATAATGACTTGATAGTGACCTGATTTTTTTTTTTCGTTCTTTCGCCCCAGGTAGAGAAATATGTAGACTATCAGGGGGGGGCTTGAAATTCAATAAGCGTTTCAAATGGTCCCTCGAAATGATCACTCTTAATTATGCTACGGTCCAACTCATCATGTGACTTTGAGCTGGAAAAACGAATTTATTTGACACAAGTGTAAATATATTTTTATATGTGTTTTATGAGATGAAAAAAAACCTTTTATCATGTTGCGAAGCGTCTTTAAATTATCTGTAATTGCAAAAAAATTTTCTTTTTGTTAAATTTTTTTTGCATCGATCTCAAAACGCGAACCACTGAGATTGCAATAATATTTTTTGGGCAATTTTTTCGAAAGGAAATTAATCTTAATTTCGATTGATGGGAACTAAAAAAAATGTCGATTTTCAGTATAGAAGAAAAAACAAAAATTCATCCGTTTGCACAATGAAAGTCTGATTTTTTTTTTGGCAGTTGATACCGAGGCATTTTTTCCTGAAGATTTTTCGTTATTCAAATAAAATCCGAAATTTTTTATAAATTTGACTGAGCGATGGCTCCATTTTCTTCGTCTAAAAAAATGCTCCGTCAATTCATCGAACAATGTTCTTTGGACGGTTCAACAATCGCGAAGAAAGCTAGGTTAATATTGTCGTTTTAGATATTCCTCTATAAACAAATGGCAGTGATTTGTAAATGATTGATCATACCACGAGTGTTCAACGGTGAATTTTTCGAGTCTCTTTCAACAAACGCAATGATCCATCGCTCATCCGGATCAGACAAATATAATGCAAACTTTGAGAAAAAAAAAAACCTGCTCGAAGATATTGTCTCGCGGATTATCGTCATAAGATCCATTATTCATATCAAAATTTTTATTCGTATATTTTTTTTCCACGCAAGTTAAATTTTCTTCGATCCGGAATAATTTCGATCCGGACGAATTTTCTCCCGGAAAGTGCGTAAGAATAATTTTTCAAAGTCTCTCGGCAACTCATCGATTGACTCTCGGACCGTTATCGCTCGAGCTCTTTCGTAAATCGCATAAATATTCATTTTTCTCGGTGCAAGAGTGATTTGTACATCTCTTGTGCAGCATCTCGCAGAGACGAGGCGAGGCCGGGTATGCAACGACAGGGGAGAAAAAAAAAAGAGAAGAAAAAATTACGCAACGAGCAGTCGTGAAGAGCGCGCGCGTGCTGGCGAAATTGGCCACTTCGCGGTCTCTTCGTTCTTCTCTCGCGCATTCCGCTGCCGTTGTTCAAATCTTTAAACGCGCAAAATCATACTGCCGCGACAATTCAACCGTGGTTTTTTTTACGCGATTATAGTCGTAAAGCAAATAAACTCTCTGTGGCTTTTACCGCGGGCAATCTCTTCGAAGGATCCTTTGTGACGAGACGATTCGCGAAATAATTATTCGTTCTTGAATATTGCAAAAAAAAAAGACAAAAATCTAAATAACGCATTTTGTTTCGAACAAATGTATATAAATAATGTTGTAAAATTATTATCATTTGTTTGTTTCGAATTTATTTCATTATTAAGGATCAAAAATCATTTCCGCGGATTCTATATTGCAATAAATTTTTATGCACACCTTCTTAAATTTTACATTACAAAATAACGTGCATGTAGATCAGCATATATATATCCCTTTACTTATTTTCTACCAATATCCTTATCCTGCGCATCGTGCTATGAAACCTTTATCTCTTAATCGTCATTTATTCCTCTACTTCAGCTCTTATTTATCTTCTCCCTTACTCATTTTTTTACGAATCTCCTCTATTTCCCTACAGTAATCACACATCCTTTTTTTTTCCCACACGGCATATTTATCATTCTCTTCTCTGCATTCTTTCGTGCTTTCTCCGTTACTAATTCTCTACCTTTTTTACATATTAACGAATGCTCCATCGTCTCATCTTGTCCCTTACATGTCCTGCACTTCCAATCCTTCTCTCCTTTCCTTTCCACTCTTCCTATGTTGCCACATCTTAACCTTGCCCACGTTTCTTTGTTCCTTCCATTAATCACTTTCTTCAGAACAGAATTTCCAAGATATATCATCCCTCTCAATAATATATTTGTACATGGCATTACACGACGCGATTTTCTTATTTTTTCCTCTTCCTTAGAATGTCCTTTTTTTTAAGTTTTCCAGGCCCCTCTTTCATTCTTTTGTCTATTCTTTCCACATCACTTCGTTCCCGTTATCATCGTGTTATTATGTCTTACTCTTCCCATTTCATTTAGAACTTCAACTAAATTCTGCCCCCATTTAGACGGTTCACCGTTTGTGATCGCCCTGATATCTTCCAACAGGCAACATTTTTGGCCATCTTATCTCCTCCATTCTTATCACCTCTCTATATAATGTACCTTAACGCTCTTTCTCTTATCAAATATCCCATGGTGGGCACTCCCAGATCTCTTGTCCATACATAGCTTGGTGTTGTTCTATCTCTTCTCAAATTAATTATTCGTCATTTTTGGTCATTATAAGTCATCGTAATAAGATTGAAAAAAATATATATATATTTTTTTCGTTCAAACGACTCCCATTTGTCATCAAACAAACAAAAAAGTGTATGCTACGCCTCAGAGTATGACAAGCGAGCAGGCGAGAGGAATTTTGTTTCGACGCCTCGCATACTGCCCCTCGAGTGGACGTTGAAGCACCAGCTGATAAAAACGAAAAAGAAAAAAAAAATCAGACGATCCCCTGGACCACAACTAGCGACGTACTCGAGTAATCGGTCGCGAAGTCAGGAGAGTTTTTCATCGGTCGAAGCGTGAAAAAGTCGTATATATATCTCACTCTGGTGCACATAGGGCCGTCATTGTGCATCAAAATTCATCCCCCCCCCCCTTAGGGGGGGTTCAATGGACGTGCAAGTTATTTACATAAAACAAGGGAGGACACTGTACTTAAACGATCTCGCGCAGTCTCAATGGACTCGACTGTTTATTCAAGGGGATTCTCGCGAGATTTTTTTTTTTTTTATAATACTTTGCAAGAGGAGTAACGAAAATGGCGTCGAGTGACGCGAGTCAAGAGCTCGAGTCTGGAGCGTCTTTCATGAGCGTCACGAAAGCGCTTTAGAGTTGAACTTCCGGCTCTGTATGGTTCTCTGGCCGTATGTGCGAGATCTCGAGGGTCTCGCTCGGTTGGCAGAGCGTGCAAGATGTCCCCTTGTTCTTTTTTTTTTTGTTTTACATTTTTTGTTTGTTTGTTTATTTTTGCTTGATGCGCGTTTTGTTTTCATCTCATTTTGTTTCGTCGCCATTGTCATAGTCTCGAGAGGGCGATGATAAAAGTCAAAATGAAGTTTAGAAAAAAAAAAAAAATGTCGTCCTCTCAATTTACGAAAAACCTTGACCCATTTCCATTTTTTGTTTTTCAAATACCGCATGCAGTGTTCTTTTCCCAGATTTTCATTTCTCTATTGTCCCGAGGGAGATCGAACTTCGTTTTATAAAAATTTGAAATAATTACTCATCGGTGCAATCAGTATGCAATTAAATATGCTTATATATTGAAATTAAGATAATATTGGTCGATGTTTATTTTTCCACGAATATCAGTATCATTAATGGAAGTTTGATAATATCGAAATCGGTGAAAGGGTTTACGATTTTATGAAATTACGACGTAGCTCCAATTTCCCAAATATTGAATAACTGGAGAAGTATGAGTAACTTGAATATCAAAAAATGAAACTGCGTCCAAGATTAAGGAGGACAATGCTCATCAGAGATTCCTCTATGAGGAAGCCAAAATTGACGAAGGTCCTCATACAGGGGAGCTTTGAGAATTCTGAAAAACTTTTAGGAAGCGAATTGCAAGTTTCAGCTTGCAGCTTTATTATTTTTTTGTTTTTAATGCAAGAAAATCGTAGCATGTGTCAACCGTACGAGTCACTGACTAGGAGTGTATATCGATGATAAGGACTGATAAGCTCGTATAACGAGGATATGACATGACCGATGAGGGATGGAGGATGTCTCGAACCGGAAGGTATAGTTTTACAAAAAAAAAAAAAATAACTAATAATCATGTACCAAGAAATACGTGGATAATATCAGGCACAGTGCTACCGGACACCTTCAGGATTCTTCGGTCACTCGTTATGTGCCAATGGCTATACACGTTGCAGCATTTATATATAATATGAGTGGTGTGCATTCACAGAGTAATCGACATCACACGCGGCGTGTGGTCATATCGAAGGCTGTTGGAACAACTCGTCGACGAGAATCTTTGACGATGAGTTTGTTCGTAGAAGTCCAACATTCGTCTTCATGCATCATACATGTAGATATATATATATATATATAATACGTGTATATATACATATATGTATATTAATAAATTACAGGATACCAGTCTTGTGCAAGTCTAACTGGTGTTTTTGACAAATGAGAAGCAGAGCGTACGAATTGCGCGAAGTCGGTGGTCATAAAACCGTAAAAACGAGTATTCAAACCATGATAATCGTATTAATTGTAATATTTATTATAACGGAATAATAATAACAATAATGATAATAATAGGGGAATAGATTATTATAACGTTTTATACGGTCGCGGAAGAATGTTTTTTGTACGTGAAAAAGTACATACGTGTGTGTGTGTGTGTGTACTAATGCAGCCCTTGAAAATTTTCATGACAATCAGGTGTGTGTGTGTTACGATATGTAGATTTGAGTTATCGAACCGGTTCGTGTACTAACAGTTTCTCTTGAATTTTGCAAACCTCTCGCTCGTATTTCTCGATATCCGCTCAATCGTCGAGCTCGTTTTACACACTGTATTTTACGTTGTTAAGTGCACGAGGCATTCCAGGTGAAATCGATAGGGCAATGATACGTTTTGCATACATATATAATAAGCATTTTTTTAAATATTCAGTATTGTGCATTGAGAAGAAAACTGAAAATTTAACACGTGACGACTCATAAAATTGATTTCAGTATGTTCAAATTAAATACCTTTTTCGAACAGTTCTGGAATAAATTTTTTTTTCTATCGAAGTAAAGTATCTCGAGAGTATAATCCTAAATTTTGGAATAAAAATTTGAAAATAAAAGTAAGTTATGATTTTTTTCTAATGAAATTTCAATTAAAAAAAAAAAAAAATTGAAATTTTTTTAAATTTCCTCATAAAGGAAGCTTCGTTATGGTGAATTTGTTTATTTAATTTTTCAATGCGTTCAAAATGTGCCGAAACGTCGAGAAATCACATTTAGAAAAACCTCTGGACGTGAATTAATTAATAAATTAATTAACTAATTAATTAATTAATTAATTGAATCGTTTATAAGTCCATAACCGGTTGAGCTACAGCGCTGCAATTTCGCAGTCAAGTAAAGCCACGATGAGCTCTTGATTTACCGTAATTATTATACAAGTTCATGCTGTGACTCAGATTTTATGTAATTTTTAATTTTTTGAAAAATGGTCGTACTCGCTTTAATTTCCGAAAATTTTGCGATATCGTGCTGAGTTTTTTTTTTTTATTTTTTTTTATTTAAATGGGTTATCGTCAAAGAACGGTTGGTATTGAATTTGACGAAAATCCATGGAAGGGTTCAGATTTTATGAAATTTTTAATCGAAAAAAAAAAAAAAAAATGGATGCACTCGCTCTAAATTCTGCAACTTTTGAGGTATCGTGGGAAATTTTTTTCTACATCATTCGAATCATCTTTAAATAACACAATTCAATATTACTATAGTATTATTTAATTCTTTAATATTACTATGGTACTATTGAAGAATACAAATGGATATATTACGTACATAATTCAAAAAAAAAAAAAATTCAAATTGAAACTGGAACATTGCTTCCTCGATATTTTCGAAATTTTACAATGCTTTTTTTTTATCTCGCTCACGAAGATTCGTTGATGAGAAAAACAAAATTAAAAAAAAAAACTCACTTCCTCAACTCACTTGTGAGCGAAAAAAAAAGCTTTATAAAATTTCGAAAATTACGAGAAACCAATGTGCAACGTCTTTTTGTTTCTTTTCAATGAAAACAATTGAAATATTAATTTTTTTCATAATTCAAATTATATGTTTTTCGATGTGTGCGGTTGGTCTCGAAATTTTCTCGAAATATTTCGATTTTTAGCTTTTTGACTGTAGCTCAGGGAAAATTGATGCACTGGGCGAGCCCGATGTAACGCAGTCTCGTGAAAAAAAATTGTGGAACAATCAAGGATTAACTATTGTGCTTATAGTTTGAACTGGCTATAACGAGGGAATAATTTTTTATGTCAAACGTTTCGTTGATTTTGCCTAGAGTGTCCCGTATATATATATATATATATATATATGCGTGTATCGAAGATGCGAATAATAGAGTACTCGGTCAGGAATGCCCCGTATCGAGAAGATTTTATGATTGCTCGGTGTGGAACGTGAGAGCAGAGGCGCGAGAAGGAGAGCAGATACAAGAAGATGAAAGAACACCAGACCGGGGAGAGATCTTGCCGAAGAAGAGGGGCATATATAACCGACAGTGCATCGGGAAAAGTGCAAATCGCGAGTGCACAACAGGCAAACTCTCCTCTCGCGCTATTACTTCGCTCGACTTCCTTCATTCTTTTTTATTACTTTTTTTTTCTTGTTCTATCTTCCATTCTTGCGGATCACTCTCTCGTCTATGTACTGTTCTCTCGTATTTTGCTACCCACAGCAGGAGAGAAACGCGAGCGAGCGAGCGCAAAGTCACATGCATCATCGACATATTTCTACCAGAACATTTTTTTCTTTCTCTCTTCATGCTCTCTCGGTACAAATCTACCGGCACTTTTGCTGGAATTTACGTACATTTTTTTTTTTTTTTTCGTACCAAAAGTAATCTTGCATATTATAGAGAAATATACGCTGAGAGGATTCCTTTCGTAATGTTATTCGTTTTATTATCTATTTTTGTTTCTTCCGATATACCGGCGGTGTCGTTTGAATTAGAATAACGAGAAAAAATGTAAAAAAAATTTCGTTTTTTTTTTCGGTGTTTCCCTCCGTAACTCGTAATTGGCGAGAAAGCTTTGATCGAATATATAGAAACTTTGAATGTCGCGAGGAACCGAAAAAAATTAGCAGTTCATTTTTCTTTCGGAAACGAAAAAATATTCGAATTTCGAGTCATCATAATTATGCTGGTATTCGATCGATCTGAGCTCGATTGTAGTAACGAAACGTTTCAGAGAGCCCAGGCGTTGGCTCAAAGAATGACGTTTCATTTGTTCTCTTTGCTTTTGTGGACATTGCACCTTTCGAAAATAGACGAAAGGGCTTTCGAGAAAAATGAAACTTTGCTTGTTTCATCTTTTTTTTTCTTTTTTAAATTTTTATGAGAAGGAAGGTAAATTCACTATCGGGTGGCTATATTTACGATCGAGAAAATAACGAAAACTTTGTTGCGATTGAGAATGAAAAACAGAAATTTACTCGCCGAATCTCGAAGGATTAAAAAAAAATTGAAATATTCAATTTGCCATAAGTTTGCTCTCGTTTCACAGAGCCAATTCGCAAAATTACTTTTGTTTTTCCATATTTCCCCGAGGGAAGCAAAAATATAAAATTTATCGAAAAATTTTTTTTTTGAAGAAAAATACATTTTTACGTTTTCTTTCGTGCGTCCTGGGTGGGGTTCATATTTCTTTAAATCCTTACTATAGTCCTCTATGGGCATCGTATCGCAGACACCCGCGCTAGCGATAAGTGGAAGAAAAAAAAAAAATGTTTTATAACTCTTGTTCGAATCTTTCTCTCTGTCGCGACAGCACTCTGCATTCTTCCTTTTACGACAAAATTTTTTTTTCCCTTCATTTCTTCCTTCTTATCGTAAGCCCGCGAGTGTCTGGCGGGCCTTGCCAAGGGTTTCCCCGACATCGCATCGTCATATGCTTTTTAAAAAATACGCATTTCACCAAGAGTTGAGTCAAATTATTTTTTTTTTTTTTTTTTTTAAGCAATTAAAAATCACCCGGAGTCATTATTTTATGGACAAATATATGGAGATAATTTTTTTTTCAATTCTCGGACTTTTTTTTAGATAGACAAAAAATTTATGAAATCGATTTGTCGCTGAATTGTTATTTTATAGAAAATTTGTAATTTAGTCTGTTAAAGTAAGGGAATTATATTTTTTTTTACTTCACATACTCTTTTTTTTTCTCAAATTTTTCGATTGAAACTCCATAATATGCTGTCGTTGCTTTGTATATATGTATGCATGTATGTACATGAGCGAGTGAAGAATTCTGACCGCAAATTCCAGCGTAAAGTTAACCGCCCTCTCCACTCGTCAATCTTTTTCCCTTCGGCCTTTCGATCCCCATATATTTAACTCTCTTTAGTGTGTGTGTGTGTGTGTGGGTGTGTGTTGCATGCTCGATCGACGGGCTTATTCGTGAAAAGACACGCTCAACGTGCCCGGGAGACCAAATACTGACGTGAAATTTCACGAGAAGTGAAAACAAACGAGCTCGAAACGTTTGAAAATTTGACTCGAGGCTTGGTGGGTAACGAAACCAAAAAAAAAAAAAAACAAATGAGCCCCAAAGGCTCAATAAATTTGACCCCGGACTTGAGAGAGAGAGAGGACAAACGAATTCCGAAGAATCGAAAATTTTGCTCGATACTCGAAAAAGAAAGAATAGCAAGGGGTGCGAACAAGGGGTTGCAAATTTGACTCGATACTTGAGGAAAAAAACAAACAAACAAACAGAACCAAAGATCTTGAAATTATTCTCGAGAGCTATGGAAGGAAAAACTTCGAGGATTCACATTTGTCAGAGCTCGAAATTTTGCAGGGGCTTCGTCGAAATAGCGAACGGTTTTGATATTTAAAAAATAAATTTGACATGAAAATTTTTTCATGAACTGATTGTGATAAGGAAAAACTTCGAGGATTCACATTTGTCAGAGCTCGAAATTTTGCAGGGGCTTCGTCGAAATAGCGAACGGTTTTGATATTTAAAAAATAAATTTGACATGAAAATTTTTTCATGAACTGATTGTGATAAAAAAAAACTATCGAGTGCAGCGAGAAATTGACTTTATTTGTTGTTGTAAAATAATTTATCTTTTTTATTTTTTCAAATCACAAATATTTATTCAGCGTCAATAATGTCGGATAAAAATTGTCAGTAAAAAAAAAACAAAAATCTTCAAGCAATCAACACTCAAATTGTCAGACTAAGAGAGTACTTTGTTCGTTTCTCTTTGTTGCGTCGACAAAAATGCATCTTCGTCGATCTAAATAAATCGAAAATATATACCAATTTAAATATACAAGCATATTTATATTTAAAGCATAAAATATATTTACCCAAAAATGAAATAATCGAATCAAATATATTTTTCAAACAAATGTAAATTGTTTATGGAAAAATACTTTTGTTAAGTTTCGAATTAAACTAATTCATTTCCCGGCTGTTTTCATTGCAAATTTTCGAGAAGATATTTCAAGGGAATAGTCAAGTATACACAGGGTCAATGTAATTATGTTAATTGCGTAATGGGCGCGAGCCATTTACCGTGAGTTCTCTTACAGGGCTGTATTATAGTTTAAAAAAAAGTACATATATATACATTTTTTTTTAACCTCGGGGATTGCAAAATCGACGAGCATAGAGCCGAGTTTATATGCGGAGAGGTTGCTGCTGCCTCTCGAGAGACGACCACCGAGAACACACTGTGTACTGTGTACGTCGAGTAATCGATCCTGCAAAGCCAGCAGCGACGACTTACTACTTTCATGTACATATATATTATATATGTACAGACGGCACGAGAGTGCTGTGTGCGATTTGAGTAATTGATTCCGAGACAGACAACCTCTTTGAGAGACAATATACGGTCGATTGGTTTATAAATCGATTTATAAGAAAATAAAAAAAAAAATAAAAACCACGACAACGAATTTTGCAAAAACAAAAAAGCACTGCCGATTCATCAATGATCTTGCAGTCAAACGTTTTCATTTTCCATATTTTTAGAAACAATTTTGAATAATTTTTTTTTTTTTTTGCAACAATTGCAGACATCTGTTGTTCGTGAGTTTATTTAATCATTATATCACTTCGAAATTGGCCCGTCGGCCAGTACTCTTGTCAGGCAGAGTCCGGGGTTACAGTGCAATGGAAATCATCGATCTGACAGATAACGTGTGACACGGTCTGAGGGTTGAAAAAAATGCAAAAAAAAATGCATTTTTCCTTCCTCACAGAGGAAGCTTCGTTTCATGAAAACATTTTTTTTTTTTCGAGATTTTCATGTCGGAGAGCTTAAAATTTTCCAAACAGTCAAGAAATTACATTTAGAAAAAAAAGTCTGGACGTAGCTCGCGTTCCAACAGTTTTATCTCAAGAATGCTTTGAGCAATCGTGTCCAAATTTTGCGCACAAGTAGAGCGGTAAGCCTCGATGGTTCGGCAAAATTTTGGTCAAAATTGCTAAAAAATTTCAGATTTTATAGAATTTTTAATTTTTCAAACAAAAAAAAAAGTCCGAACTCGCTCTAACTTTTGTAAATTTTCAGCTATTGGGTGAGGTGAGACTTTTTACACAAATAGGCCAGAGAACAAGAATGTTTGGTATTGCATTTGGCGAAAATCCATCAAAGGGTTCAGGTTTTATGAAATATTTGAATTTTTATGAGTAATGAATATGTTAACCCTGGCATTCGTGAATTTACCACTATCGAGCCAGCAGTACCTTCCCAACCGAAAGTGACTTTCGTCGACAATATTGTATACTTTATTTATGATAAGATAAAAATCGGAAAAAATTCAACCACAAGAAAGACGATAAGAAGATTGAATTTGAATAATAATAATGCCAAAAAGTTACCAAGACATTGTTTAAATAAAATATTGTTTAATAAATTTTTAGAGACAGTTTTTTTTTTGACACGTGGAACGAATTCGTTGATATTTCTGACTACACATGAATTTTTAAAAAATTTTCTTATCGTTTTCGTAAAAAACGTTGTATATTACAACTAAGAAGTTTCCAGGGCATTGAACCAATAGTTTCGTAAACACAACCTTTACAAATTTCCGAAAACCGAAATTTCAAAATGATAAGAAAATAAAAAAAAAAATTCATGTCTAGTCAGAAAAATCAACGAATTCATTTCACATGACAAAAGAAATCATTCCCAAAAAATTTTTTAAACAATGTTTCGTTTAAGCAATTTATTGATAACTTTTGGCCATTATTATTATGAAAAAGTAATCTTCTTATCGTCTTTATTGTGGTTGAATTTTTTCCGATTTTTATCTGATCATCAAGTACGCAATATTGTCGACGAAAGTCACTTTTGGTTGGGAAGGTACGTCCGATACATCCTTAATTGTCGGTATTGAGTTTGACAACAACTGTTAAATTGGTTCAGATTTTCAAAAACTTTGAATTATGTGAAATTTTGAATTCTTAAGGGAAATTATATGTTTGCTCAAACTTTTGGGAATTCAATACTATAATTTTATAATTCAATAATACAATTTTTTAGGCATTAAGTTTGAAATTATTCGCTAAGGAGTTCGAGATTTCTTGAAATGTTGAATTTTTAAATACTTTTCGAATAATCATGAAAAATAATGTGCTTTTACTCTAACATTCGTAAATTTGTTAATACCGAGCCGGCACTTGCCACAAAAAAAAAAGCCCGGGGACACTGATGTTCGTTAAAATGTTAAGTTATATGCCACTGCATCATAAGATCCATTGACGATGTCAGTAATGATTATTTGTTCGACGGTATTGATTTAGCCGAAAAGTGATCGAAAAAGCTTTCTGCAATTTTAATGCTGCAAACATGAAATATTGATTTGAAAAAAGCATTAATAATTTTTAATTATTTAAATCGAATTCACGCGTGCAAATTAGTAAATTGCACATTGCTTACTCATTATTTTATAACGGGCAAAAAGTTTGCTCAGTGAGGAAGTGAAAATTGAAAACCTCATGGAGAGAGCTTCATGGTCAAGATAAAATAACGACGAAGCAATGTGCAAGTTTCTCATTTGCACATGCTTTTTTTTTTATTAATTTACATAATGATTAAATCAAAGTCGTATGGATTTTTGTTCAGGCCTAAAATTCGATGTATTCTTTAATCGTGAGGAGGGGGGTTAAACATTGTAACGCTCTTGTTTCGTACAATATATGTTATAATATGTGTATGTGAAATTGAACTTTCACTCGGAGAATTGAGAACATGCTCGTTGTAGGTGGTGCGGAATCTAACAATATCCCAAAACAAAATGTGAATTAATGGGTACATATATATATGGATCTATATATACACACACATATATCTATATATATATATATATAAATAAATATATGTTCTAAGAATATCCATGGACCGATCTTATCGTCCAACCGGAGTCTGCGTGTATATGGGAGAGGCTTGTCTGCCTCGCGTCTGTACATGCATATATAAATAAATATATAAATACATGCAGCAGCAGCAGCAGCGATATCGGGGATGCTGTGCATGCATTCACAAAGGGAAATGGATCGCGGACTGCGAGATCCAGCAGAAAATTCTACGGGGATATCGGCAAACGGTTAGAAGCTCAAACAGCCGAAGAGCACGACTTTTCGCCCCGCTGGCTCGGGCAATATGTACATCCGATAATTCAGTCGGTCTAATCGTATACTACTCCTGGCGCATTACACGAGAGTGCTCGCACACACTAATTTTCTACTACCCCGTGTGCTTTTACAGTCTTCCCGATCCTTTCTTCGGACGATTTTCTTACCTAGAAAATCCTCGCTTCACCACTGTGCATATCTCGAGTGAAATAAAATGTTCAATTGCATATATACAGATTTTAGGTTCGTTAATGAATGCGAATTTAAAAAATATGCCAACATTCCAATGTATAAATTTTCGCATTTTCTTACGAGCCTTTTCCTCCGTTTTACTCTTCTCCTGAAAATTTCCCTGCCAAAAAGCCTTGAATTTGGTTCGCGGACGTCTTATAACCCAAGTACCGTATAACATTTACACGGGGGCACGAGGAAAGTGCGAAGCACTCGTTGATACAATTAACGCAGCAATTGCTGTTTAACGCAGAAGATTTTAGGCGCCGCTACGACAAAAAGTTAACCATATATTCGTCGGGTATACGAGGTTTTTTCGTTTTTTTTTCCCCGGATATTTAGGGTGTTAAGACACTCCCAAAAATGAGACGTTTATTTTCGTACGATTGTCAAATAAATCATTAAGAATTTCAGGTGTTCGCTTCTCGAGGAGAATGTTTTTATTTTTCTTTTCGTTAAAAAATACTTACGTCAATGGAGATGCTACCTCGAAAAGTTTGAAATTCCAGATCGTTTGCCCCGAACGAACGAGAATAATGAATATCCATATAGCGCAGTGTGCAAGATAAATTGGCACTATAGCGTGAATTTATAATAGGGTACGAGAGGAAAGATCGGGCCTGAGGTTCAAAGTATAACGAGAGGGTCCACCCACATTCTAACCTACATTTGCAATACCGTTTGGTCTCTCGTCGAGAGCAATAAACACGAGAGGGGGTCTGGTTAGAATGTTTTTTTTTTTCAACGATCGCTCGGATTCCTCTCGTCCGTGCGATCGCTTGTCGGCGATAAGACCTCGATCTCAACGCTTTTACGAAGAGTTGAATCGTGTGGTTTAAGCCCTTTCGTTCGTCAGCGGTCAAAATGTTTATCCAAATATTATTTATTTGTCGAGATTCTCAAAAAAAAATAAATAAATAAATAAAGAGGACGAAGTTTACATCGCTCACCCACGCGATCGTGAGCGTTGTGGCGCAACGAGTATACGTATTATTTTCGTTTTTTCCCACTTCACAAGCACGTAAAGAGAGAGAGAGAGAGAGAGAGAAAGAAAGAGAGAGAGAGAGAGAGAGAGAGAGAGAGAGAGAGAGAGAGAGAGAGAGAGAGAGAGAGAGAGAGAGAGACAGCGAGATAAAAAATGAGAAATTAGTAAGAATAGTAACGACGAATGCGACCTCGCCCTCGTTAGATAACTTTCAGCCTATCATGTTGTTTTTTTAAATTATATGCACAAGGTTTTCTCCCCTAAAAAAAAACATTATTATTTATGTCTCCGAATCTATTTCAGTCCGGCGAAGTGAATAACACGATGGAACAGCACAGAAATTTTGCTTCGACGATTGATAATTAATTACCCATAGCTCGTGAACGTTCGATCGGATCGATCCAGCGACTTATCTTTGCCGTCAGTGTGGATGGCAGCGTTAATTGAATCACAAAATTATGCATTTCTTTGCTGATGGAGCAATTTGTTGCGTATCAATTTTTTTTTTTTTACAAGAGGACATAATCAAATAATTGCAAGTCGCATGAAAAAATTTCAATTCGTTACATTGAAATTTGAATTTTCTTGCGGATAACTCGGATTGACGTAAAAATGAGACACAACTTGTCGGGCAGATATTATTATTATTTTTTTAAATTATATTCTCCCGTGGATAGTTTATTTAGCACATGAGAGGATAGACTGTAGATGATACGCGTTTATTTAATCCTCTCCTGCATAATATGGGCATGCAATATCTTTCGAGTATATCGTATTATAATATGACTAACCAACGACTAATTATAATTAAAGCCAGTGTGACTGACTTTACGATATGAAATGTCGGAATGTATCTTCTATACTTCTATGGTGTTGTACAACCTCGTACCTCATTTTTTCCCCCCCTCTGACGCGAAGAGCACGTGCAAGGCGATCGCGCGCGCCCTCTACCGATTTATATAAACCTCGATTACACATGCATATATTTCGAATTACACGCACACACACACATATATATATATATATATATATATATATACATGTAATATGCAGGGCGTCGTTTCTACAATGATAAATTATGTGTAATAACTCTCGCCTTCCCAGCTCTTCTCCATAATTCATATTAGCCCCATATAATATATGACCGGTGTGTTCTTTCTCTCTCTGTGTCTCTTCTTGAGCCAGCTCGCGGTCAGATTGCGTAAATCTGCATACGAAACTACGAGGACGATTCAAACGACGACAACGAAAAGAGAGAGAGAGAGAGAGAGAGAGAGAGAGAGAGAGAGAGAGAGAGAGAGAGAGAGAGAGAGAGAGAGAGAGAGAGAGAGAGAGCAGAGAGAGAGAGAGCGAGAGAGAGAGAGGGACGGTATTCGCAAAATCCTGTCACTGCTCGCGATCTATAAACTGCATCATCTGCATGCATATTTATTTCTAGATCGAATTTGTGACGTGAAAGTGCATATACATGCTGCATGAAGTGAAACAATTTTTGGCGCAACAATCTCTCTGGCCGTTTGATTTGTGAAACGCTTTATAACTCAAAGAAATATTTATGAAAAATGCGTGGCAGTTTTTTCCAGTGTGTATAGATTCGACTCTATACGACACGGCAAAACTCCGCATGCAATTAACTCCACATGATTCAACTGTGACAGATATATATGGCGCAAGAATACGTATGGAGCAATCGTGCACACGCGTTTCTCAATCGAGAGCTGTATGCGATGAGTCTTCTCAGGACAATATAATTTTACATGTTTAGTCGTAGAAAAACGTGCGTATGTATTGGCATATGTTGTGCACAGAGTTGATATGATTTGCTCGATTTATGTGGAGGGAGTAACGGCATAAAATTAAAACGCACGGAGTTGAAAGGCTCAGAGCTGGAACGTGTAGAGTTAAGGCGTACAGATTTGTAACGCGTAGAGAATAAAGTGTGTAGAGCTAAAACGTTTAGGATCGAAACGTGCCGAGTCAAAATGTTTAGCGTTAGAAATCGGAAAGTTGAACCATCGCAGAGCTAAAACGCGCGTGGTGCTGAAACGTGTACACGGAAAACATGGAGATTCAACACGTGTGTATATAGTTCATAAGTGCCAGAGTGACAACGTGTAGGAGTCAAAACGTGTACAGTTAAAAAGTGTTCAGCTTAAGATCCGCAGTGTTAACATATATAGATAGTTAACCTTTTGACCGCCGGGGTTTTCGTGACTTTTTTTTCTCAAAAAGTTGATGAAACTTGTTAATATTTTTTTGGCTTGACCCTAACGAAGTTCCGATCACAGAGGTAGCGTCTTATATAAGACTTTCCGGCGGTCAAAAGGTTAAAAAGTGCTGTGTAGGGG
>OY751320.1:16368003-16449993 GCA_963564615.1 Rhorus exstirpatorius
ATTCCAAATTATTTTCAACGCTTCGAACAAACAATTTGATGAGTGTAATTTACTTTTTTCAAACTATAGTGTAGAGCAGTCATTAACCCCGTCGCATTGGTGCGACGAGAACTTGACTAAAAGTGCCCAAACTGTACACGCAATATTCTTTTCTTTTTTTTTTTCGACAATCTTTGGTCGGAAATTTTTCGAGTCACCGAATCCAAATTTGATGTAAAAATTTCGAAATTCAAAATGGCAGATCCCATGTAACGGATGTCTTTAAGCACACACCGTATCAAAGTATTCAATATATTTTTTTTGAGTTTAGGTCCGCTGTTCTGTGTAAAACGAACGGGTTAATTGCTTTCCTCGATATTTTATATCCTACTCTCTTTCAAACGAATTATTCCAAATTTGGAATTTTTTGTTTTGTTTTGAAAATCCTTTCAACACGTTTTCCATGTACGAGGATATGTCAGGCACATCGTGGCGAAGAGCCACCGATGAGTCTTATCGTACGAAGTTTATATCGAAGGAGAAGGCAAAAAGACTCCCGGATGTGCGGAAGGGTGAAAAAAGTTGAAGCGTCTTCTTTCGACTGGATCTTCTCTTATTTTCCATCGGGCGCGCCTCGAGGAGGAGGGAAAAAGAAGAAGAAGAAGAAGAAGAGGAAGAAGAAGAAGCAGCAGCACGTAGATGAAGACTGCGGCAACAAACAGCAGCAAAGAGGAGCAAAACGTGAATATATATATATATAAGGAGAGGAGAGAAAGAGAGTTGGGCATTGCGGAGTCGTTGCAGAGTGGGAGCTCAAGGAAGCTGAGGATAATTCTCTCTCACTTGAGAACAAGATAAAGACAGATGAAGAAAGAGAGATGGAGTATTTGAAGAGCACCAGGCACCTTGGAAGGTCATCTTCGTGGTTGGAATCGTTGGCTAATGGCCGATAGTAAACCTTTACCTGCGATACACGCAGCTGCGCACGCAGAGGCATGAAAACCTGTGCGGAAGAGAGTATCACGAAGCCCGGTGTGAAGTGATGCTTCTGATGGCGGACAGAAACGGGGCGCGGCTAGGACTTCACTTCGGATTCTGTGCACTGTATACGCTATACCATATGTACATATAACGAGCGTCTATATATCGAATTGCGTGGCCAACAAAAGGGCTTAACTCAGCTCTCTACATCCGCTCAATAGTCCCGGATTATGCCCTTTTTCCATATATGCCGGCCAGTCGATTATACACGCGCACCTGTGTGCTAAGATGCGTTTGCGCGTGTTTTCTCCTGCACCGCGCCAAGTAAACCATGCGTATATAGGAAAGCTCCTCGCGATCTTTCATATACCGCTCAAGGGAAGAGAACAAAAGAGAAAATTGGAGGTGGATGTATACATCGCAAAAGGAGGCGAGGATCAGACAGAAAAATAAATACAGCTTCTCCGGAGAGAGCGGGAAGTTGATAAAAAAAAAAAAATTAAAAAATAGAAAAAAAGTCTAATGGAAGCGAAAGAACGGATATATATGAGCATCAGGAGGATTCTGAGTCGGTAAAGGGCTTTACTACTTCTTCCTGCTACCGTTCGAACTGCTGAGGTTTTCCTCTGGAAGAGGCTGGGCTGTACCTCTGCTATAGTGAGCGAGTAGGACGAAAAAAAGCGAATTTTTGACCATTTTTTTTAAATCACAACGTACGAAAATTTTGTATGTGAAAAATCAACATTAAAAATTATTCAGTAATTTATCGGTGCAATAATGTTCATTTAAAAAGAAGTTACAGAGCTGATATTCTGGAAGTTTACGTCTGCAGTGAGAGTCCCCCGTTCGGTGCCGGACCGTCCGAAATCGAAAAATCAAAAAGATTTCGTTGGTATTATTCATTCATCCTGGTGATTGTTCGATGGAATTTTCCGAAATATCAATTGGAAAAAAAATGGCCGGTCAATTGAGTCCTTGTCAACATATATTGTGCTCAACGACTTTTGAAAAACGTGTTTCCCGAACATCGGCATTAACTTTTTCTTTACGAAACGAATATTTTCAGACTATAAAGTTACGGGATGTTCTTCACAATATGTTACTTTTTCAAATGAAAAACGTTTTTACAAACGTAGGTTTATAATTTTTCAAAAATATATTGTTAAAAATTCACTTTATTCGGCCTCCCGATCGAGCCATCTGAAAACTTTCAACCGCGACTTTTCGCTTTTCGTTCGGATTAGCTTGAATTTGCATTTCGGTAAATATACACGTCGTCCATGTTTTTTTTCACGGACTTGCCAACCGGAAATAAAGAAGCGCAAAGGATGAGCCTTCGAGATCCCTTTTCCCTATTACAAAGACGACCTATTACAAAGATTACCTCGCGATCACAGCACAGTCGAAATTTCCTTCGTCAATTTCTCTGACAACTTTGTCCAAATCGTGATGGAAAAATCAATACAAATTTGGTAACATTCCACGTGATTTGGAGATCCAAAAGAATGTAAAACCGTATAGCCAAGAGTGCTTCGATAAGCTCGATCTTTTGTTTTGTTTTTTTTTTTTTCCTGATTTTCTTCCTCTCCGGAGAAGTGAGTTTTAAATAATGGGATATAATTGCATCGGAGGTTAGATAGGAGAATTTTATAGCCTAAGAACGACCATGAGGATGTCTGGAGCGATATACAAGAGATAGAAAGAGAGATAGAGAGAGAGATAGAAGAAAAGAGAAAGAGCGAGACTGAAACCTTGGAAGGTCGTTCTATAGGCTCATTGCCGGTCTCACTGTTTTCTTTGCCACGATTTTTTAAGAATCTCCCTGGGTGGACTCTTTGACCGCTGTCGCCGCGGGTTATACGGTGCTCCTCCGCATAGGTGGAATCGTTGGCTAATGGGACGATTGTCCATGGACGGGACGTGTTTCTCCTAGATTCTCTCTTGCTCGGTCCACAAAACACAGCATATACACCCGCGCTTTATCTCTCTCTCTCTCTCTCTCCCCACCACGACAGGACTAACAGACGGTCGTATCGTACAAATGGAAGAAAACTATATATAAATACGTATATGTACATATGTGAATGTACGTAAAGATAAAGCGAGAGAGGAGGAAAGACGACCCGGTACACACGGTAATTACGGCGCTCTCGTCCAGTTAACGATGTCAGGGCGCGTCGTCTCGGGCCGGCCTCAGGAATTCGAGTACCGCGCCATGAGTAAATATATATACATATGCTTGCGTACAGTGAAAAGTCAGCAATCTAATGCGCACTCAAGAGACTCAATGGTTCTCAATAAACGATTTTTTTTTTCGTCAAAACGGAAAAGTGCGAGTCTCGCACGGGAAAATGGGAAAAGACGATTAAAAAAAAAGGCCAACAATCGGTCATTCCGGAGTTTGCAAATCGACGATTCGCAAAAGATCGTAAGAACGATTGACCGAGCGGTAAATCCAAAGCTCCGGAATGATTTTGAGACGGTAATGAGCTAATAAGATTAAGATTCCTACATATAGATCTAATGGTGAAAAAGCTCAGTATAATAATAGAGCAATTTGTGAAATTATAATTTAGTCTTCATTCTGTATGTTTTCGCTCGAACCGTGTTAAATAATATAGTTGATTTTGGGCTTGGTAGAAATTTACGTAAGCGGTGATCTGAATTCTCGCTGACAAATTATTTTCCATCGCGATTCGTCAAATTCTGCGACAACGAAATGACTATTGACGACCGAATCGTTCTCTTTTGATGCGCAAAATATAAGACGATTTCGACGATGATTTTCTTTGGGAGAGAAACGATAATATATACGCGGCGAAAGAACGATTCAGGGGAGGTATAAAGTTGATGGACTCTCACCGAGTCTCTGGTTGTATAATAATCCTTTTGAGGATTCTCTGTCTTGAGTAACTGCGGTGGCGGATAAAGCGCGATTGGCGTGCCGCGAGAGACAGAGATCTCGGTGCAATGAAACTTTTAGCGATTGGGTATATTTACTGTCACGAGTATATAATCGAGTGAACCGAGATATCTAGTAAAGGACAGACAGAGAGAGACAGAGAGAGAGAGAGAGAGAAAGAGAGAGAGAGAGAGTCTGCGAAGTAGTGGCGGTCGCGATTCAACCGCAATGGAATTCGCGCCTCGAGATTTTGTGCTCTCAGTTTGCAATGCAGTTCTCGCTCTCTATGTTTAAGTTGGCCTCTATGAGTTTTATACAATCACGTCTCTATTGTATCATACACACACACACACGCACACAAACACACAGTGCTCGATACTAAAACGCCTGTGCCATGATTGCCGACCTCTCGCGACCCACGATTTGAACAACCCACACACCATACCGTTTTGCCAACACTGACAATTGGACTCTCTCCATTACATGTACAGGGGGATACGACGACAGACAAAATACCAAACTGAAATCGATTTGTTCGTCAAGGGCTGTATTAAATTTTCAAAATATATATCGAAGACGTAATGAGGAAAAATGTTTCATTTCTCTCGCTCTCTCTCTCTCTCTCTCTCTCTCTCTCTCTCTCTCTCTCTCTCTCTCTCTTTGAGCTATCCAGATCCATGTATATTTGTACTCTGATCATATCAAGTATGAGTGGAACTCGGGCTTCAGAAGCAAGCCCAATCTAGTTCATCGATCGCTAATATCATCGGCTAATCTTCGATCTAAACGTCAAAGCTCAATTGCACCGCTATCCTGTACATTCAGGTTTTCCTTATCTGCTTGCTTTCTCTCTCTCTCTCTTTCTCTCTATCTCTCTCTCTCTCTCTCTCTCTCACCACGATACCGTTCGCTAAAAGTCGAAAAGACGTACGCCAAGATCATTGAACATTCCTGAGGTTCGAGGACACGTCTTTTTGACTCTTACAGGCTGATACGTATGTATACATCGATGGCTTAAAATCAAACGGGAGAATCGAGGTTGTACGAGCATGGATTTTACGTCTTTCTGGCACGACGGCTTTGACATGAAGCTATATTTCTCTCATATAGCGACCAAAGTCGAATGTACACACACACACACACTCTCTCTCTCTCTCTCTCTCTCTCTCTCTCGATCTTACTCGATGAGAAGTGCACACTCTCGGATGCTGGCCGCAGTCAGGATTGCAAGCGGTGTGTCTCAGAGTGGCATGAGATGAGAGAAGAGTGCACGCGCTCGCTCAAGAGCCCCCTACAACTCCGTGCGCTTCCGCCAATTACCTACGCGTTCCTCACGTTTCACGTTCTTCGCGAGAGACCGATGCCTTCAACCATCTACGTGGTAATAAACATCGAATCAAGAGAGAGAGAGAGAGAGAGAGAGGAAGAGAGATCAAACGTTTCCGGGTTAGGTACGCAGAGAGGAAGATATTGCTATACGAAAGTAGCCTCATTTCTTTCGTTCGTTTAGACGAAGCATTTTAATCTGACTATGTGACACGCCCTAAACGCAAAGAAAAAACGAGCGTTTATCCCTTCAAAGTCAAATAGATGATAATAATAATAACGTCTATATGTACCGATGATATGTATGTACATGACGAGAGGGCATGCATCACGACATACATGTATACCGCAGAGAAACACCATTTATACGAGAAATCATTTAAAAAAAAAAAAATGATTCCTCAACGAAATTTGCAATAATCATCATTTCGAAATGACTAAACGATTATGATAAATTTATATCGTTAAAAAAGTGATTTTTCAATCGAGATACAAGTTGCACAGTTCTGGGACAAGCTACAGATTGAATTTTCTATGATTTGTTTTTTCTTTCGTTCAAATTTGTTACAAAGTTTGTTCGTTGATTTCGTTTAGAAACACGTAGATCCGTTTGCCTGATGTATTTGAGACAGTATGATATATATTTATATCTCGAGCACACATAATTGATTCTCCATACTAGTTGCAACTGTGCTTTTTTGAGCTATATAGAGGCGTATGGGAATGAGATCCCAACTGGTATAAACAAGTTGCAACATATTAAACTGGCTCGGTCTTGTATCGTGAGCACGTTGCACGTCAATTAGAGAGATGCTGGGCTCGATCACCTCTCTCTCTCTCTCTCTCTCTCTCTCTCTCTCTCTCTCTCTCTCTCTCTCTCTCTCTCTCTCTCTTCTCTTTCGCGACTTATCGAGAACGCTTAATAAACTTGGATCGAAGCGCGAGCGCAGGTCTCACTGATAGTTTCCGGGTTAATCGGAGTGATATATATATATATATATAGCTAGAAGAAACCCGGAGCCTCGCCCTGCAAGTGCATTCTCTGTTATATCTAATGGTCACACGTATAGTTATGATGCGGGAACCCACCCGAAAACATAGCCAAACATTTTTCGTTTTCGACACGCCACAAAAATAAAATCAAATAATTATTTTCCTTGGTCCGTAATGGGACGCGAAATTTTTAACATCACTCATTATATGAGAGTATTTAGCATACACGAGGCTAATTATCAATTAAGCTGAGCATAAATCTTTGAAGATAACAATTATATTCGTTGAAGAAAAAAAAAAAACAAATCGCTCGAATTATTCTTCATCCGTCGAAAAATATTCGAATTGTTTTGTATCGAATCAATCATCGACCGTTGTCATTTATCACCCTAATTATATATGGGATTAAAATTTAAAAAAATTCATATTTCGAATGATTTTGTTGATGCGAGTATTAAAAAATTTATAAAAATTAGAGATGAAAAATCATTCAACTTATTGTCTGTTGAAAATTATTACGAATAAATTATTAAATTCTTTTTTTTTATCAATTCGTCATAATATTTTGTATTTGTATAAAATAATTCATAATTATTTTATTTTTATCGTAATTATTATTGAAAATTTTCTTGTAGAGTTCCCTCAATAGGGAAAGAATACTCAAGAGCAATTAACGAGCCATCCTTCATCGCGTATCTTGTAAACGAGGCAATTTTGCTTAATTTTTTAATACGACAAAAGATGTAAAACAATTAAGGCGGTATATCTTCATTAAAAGATGTACGGGCGGAGGTATTTTTGAAAAAAAAAAAACGTCTAAACACGACAAATAAGCAGGCTAATCCAACCTAGACTTTCGATCAGTCCCTGTTCAGAGATTTTAGGATCAGACAGCCGGAAATATAACGAGCAATGAACGGGTCACATTTTGTTCCCACATAAAAAGGGTAAACCTCTTTTACAGGATTCTCCTATAAAAAAAAAAAAACCAGCGCCAGCCACTAGCTCTACGTGTAATTTCCAATCATCACAAGCTTCATAATATCCACCGTGGTGTCCCACAGTTCGGCCTCAAGCCAAACATGATAAACAGAAAGAAGATTGGTTAGGGAGCTGGGAGAAGTTAATCAAGTTCGTTAGAAGGCCTCAAGTGCCATAAAAAGCCTCAAAAAGGCCTTTTTTTCATTCACGATTTTGGCTGTTCATTCACTGGGACGACCTTAGCCTGCACATGTTCCTCATAAAAAAAAAAAAAAAAAAAAAAAAAAACCGATTGATTATCTTTAATTGCAATCGCTGCGACAAACAGATTCATTCAATTTCTTCCATCGCGAATGCATTTTCTACCACCCCAGTTGGCCGATCGTTCACAGTTACGTGTCAGTCGATCGAGCAAACGGAAATCGAGTTTGACCCATTTTTTTTTCTTGCTCTACGATCGGTATTGACGATCGGGATTCTGCACATTATGCCTCATCACGAACTCTTACGTCTGTACGCTATAGTTACGAGATACGTGTAATTTTTTTTTTTTTTAGCGTTCACTACGTGCGTGACCAACGCTCGTATTCTTCATGTACACTGTACTATCTTCTATGTTATACAGTTTGATCTCCCACGGTTTGCGTCAGGAGCTTCACAGATATTAATAAAACACCGTTGGGCTCATCAATGGCCGACGATGAGTTCAACGCGTGTTTGTATATCCTGTCGCGTGACGTTTGGCACGTTTGATAATCGACGATATGATATATGATATATATATATATACAACGAGACAGAGCGGAAGATATAATAGCAGATTTATTCCGGCTGCATTAAGGCACAGCTACTGAGCTATAGTCATATGAGTGCTGAATATTCACAACGATTTATGCAGTGCACTAGTTTGGTGCACTAATCAACGGGCTTAGTCGATTTCTATTGCAGCACATTTCTCTGAATCTAGGGAAACATTGATATAGAGTTGGATTTAAAAAATCATCTCAACTGACGATGAATGGAAATTTCCTTAATAGCATATTTTCGTTGAATTATTTGAAAGATTATTAGTCTGGATTATTCAATCGATCTTAATGCATCACGCCTTATTATGTTCCTCGAAAGTCGCTCTGCGCGATTTCATTACGTCCATTGGGATGAGAGCAATGCATTTCGGAGGAAGATTATCGAAGAACTTTATTATTTAGAAGAAGAAGAATATTAGAAGAAGATTATCGAAGAAGAAAAAAAAGGAACCAAAAAAGATTTCGTTGGCACATAGGTTTATCCTGGTGATTGGTCGATGGAATTCCCGAAATATTGAATTGAAAAAAAAATGACGAATGTTTTAAAACAGAGTTTTGTATATTTTGTGAAATCCATCAGCCTTTACAAGCTGGAAAATGGGCAAAACCTTACGTAACACATATGGATGCCGGTATCTTCCATATATTTTCATACGGTAAATATCACTGTAGTTGCGGTTCGAACGGAAATCGATATATATAGGGAACGTGGGCAAAAGCCAGAGGGTACCAACACGACTCTCTCTCTCTCTCTCTCTCTCTCTTTATTTCTCTCTTTCGTCGTCTCGTATAGTTCTCTCGTACAAGAGAGTCGAGGACCATACAAGCGTTATGCGAGTGGTATCTCTCTCGTGAAAGGTAATATCCGGAGCGGGTTGGTTTATCGCGCGAGACCTAACGGTAGGTCTCAACCTCCGGGGACTCTCTCGCGTCATACCTTCTCTCTCTCTCTCTTTCTCTCTCTCTCTCTCTCTCTCTCTCTTTTCTCTCTTTCTCTTGGTTACCGCGGCAGAAATATCCGCGTGTATCCATATAGTACAGCAAGTACAGGCCTCTTATAAATACAAACATATATATTGTGACGTACACGTCGTGTAGTGGCGTTTGCGGGGGCGTTTCTCCATCCACGTACGAGACTCGCGTGGACCGATATCGGACGAGAGAGAGAGAGAGAGAGAGAGAGAGAGAGAGAGGAGAGAGAGAGAGAGAGAGAGAGAAGAGAGAGAGAGAGAGAGAGAGAGAGAGAGAGAGAGATGAGAGAGAGAGAGAGGAGAGAGAGAGAGAGAGAGAGAGAGAGAGAGAGAGAGAGAGAGAGAGAGAGAGAGAGAGAGAGAGAGAGGAGTATCACATACACGCGTGGGTACGAGCGAGTTCCTCGCATGCATTTTGTTGCATCGCGATGCTTCCTATAACTGCCGACGAAACTTGTGTAATAATAATAATAGGAATGATAATATCGGAGGAAGGTCTCGAGAAAGCCCCAGGTCGTCCCTTCGTCGATCTCTCTGTTCTCGTGGATCTTATCAGTGTATATGATAGGGCCAATGAGAGACCGGAAGAGAGAAGACCGTAGGAAAAAATGCACTATATATGCATTTTTATATTGAGTAATACGCCAAGTCTTTGCGACACGAGCTGCAAATTTTCAATAACGCGTAACAATTATTCTCTCTTGTCACGACTCGATCAACCATTTTTGCCAAAAAGATCCCGTTTACTCGTTGTTACGTTGGTTGAGAATCATTGAAAATAATTTTACGATGCACATATATTCATTGGTCAACGATCAGCGACTATGATTAATCGCAATGACAAACAAAAAACCTGAATTAAAAAAATTAATTACGAATAATTGTGCAAAAGTAGAAATTGTAAATTTTTTTCACAGGATTGACAATATATCTCGCAGCAGTCTACATGATGGATTTGAATAATTTGAGTTAATCTATTTACGGTATATTCGATGGTAAATTATTTTGAATGTATATCATTGGAACGTCTCGGAGTTACGTTGGCTATTGAGAGCACGAAATATTACGACTCGGATGAAGCAGATAAATCACGTGTATGTGTATGCAGATATTCATGCGAGTTGAAAAGTTAAAGATGAGAAAGAGGAAGAAGATGAAGAGGAAGAGAAAAAGAAGAAGAGGAAGAAGTAGGAGAAGAGGAAAAAAGGAGTGTAGGAGGAAGAAAAAGGAGAAGTGGAAGAGGAAGAAAATGAAGGAGAAGAAAAAGAAGAAGAAGAAGAGGACGCAGGAAAAGACGAAGAAGAGGAAGAAAGAGAAGAAGAGGGTGAAGTGGAAGAGGAAGAAGGAAAAGAAGAAGGAGAAGAGGAGGAAGAAGAAGGAGATGAGGAGGAAGAAGATGACAAAGAAGAGAAAGAAGTAGGAGAGGAGGAGGATGAAGAAGGATAAGTGGAAGAGCAGGAAGAAGAAGAGGAGGAAGAGAAAGAAGGAGAAGAGGATGAAGAAGTGAAAGAAAGAAGAGACGAAGAAGAAGAAGTGGGGAGGTGAAATGAAAGGACGCAAGAGTAACAGAGAAGACGTACGGGAGATTCGTCATGGAGGAAACAGATGAGTGACCTTGACCCGCGTGGAGAACCAGCGGCAATCCAAGCAACAGCAGCGCCGTATCCTTAGGGGCATTACTCGAAGCTGACCTAACCGGTGCTCTTCCCACTGTGCCTGTGTAGCTTACACATGTATTATATATTTATCGTGACACACATTCCACTTACGATCTCCTCGCATCTCACTGACCAAAAAGTCGGAGAGGAGGAGAGGGGGGGGGGGGAAATAAACCTAGGTTAGGAGAGGGAGTACGACAAATTCGCGGCGGGTTTTTTGATTGCGCCTCAGCCAATCATCCGATACGTGTATGCATTTACGTGAAAAACGAGAATTTCAATTATACGAACTGACGCAAATTATCTTTCGCGCTGGGGCAAAGCAATGAATCAAAGCAGTTGTTCAGCAGGAATTTTACAACGGGAAAATCGTATTCCGGTGCCTCAATAACGTTTTACTTATCGCTGAACTTCTCGTTCCGCTAGATCATAAATATTTTTTTCTTCAAGCAAAACGAGGATTTCAACGACCTTTCGAGCGACCTCGAACACACCCTGCTCCCAATTTTACAGTTTGGCCCAATTTTTACCTCAAATCGCGGCTGGGCTAGCAAAATTGTACAAAAAAAAAAAAATGTCAAAAGTCCTTTCGGTAGAAACTGTGCCGAAACTCTGAAAATCTCTCATACCGGCTTAATTATTATCATTACCAACAACGCCACATATGTCCATGGAGAGAAAAGATGAAGTTCATAGGATTACTCGAGTTAGAATAAGTATGAGCCAGATTTTTTTTTCGCTTTCCCCGTGCCCATGTGCAAATTGCAATACAGCGGTGAATAGGAAAAGAGTGCGGGGGCGAATAAAAGTTTCGGGGGGGTCCCCGCTGGGAGCACAATGGGAATGAGAACAAAGGGGCAAGGAACGTAAAAACCTGAAAAGGCATAAGATGAAGAAAAAAAAAAAAAAAAAAACTTATAATAATAAGAAAAAAGGACTAGCTTCGTACAAAGACCCTTAACAAAGGGGTGAAACGAATTTTCGATGATTCGATCGTGCTGCTATCGAATTCTTTGGTTCTAGTCTACGAGTGACCCATATAATATGAACAAGCGTGAAGAATATGAAGAGTCTCCGATGTGCCATACATCGCGTGTTATTCGACCCATAAACTTCACTACAATTCTAAGACGGAGAGCAAAGTGAATTAGGGCGTTCTTCTTCTTCTTCTTCTTCTTCTTATTCTTTCTCAGATTCACATCACACATGATGGGCAAGGATTCAACCTTCCGCTATGTGATATTTATTAAAGCCTCGAATGTTCCCAGAACTTGAGAAGAGATTTAGACCCGAGAGAGAACGATGATTAAACGAAAAGTGTGGAAGCGTGGAGAAACGCACGCGTGGGTTTATAATTTTTGTGAAAGACTCGCGAGACAAGACTGGAACTTGTCCCCCCCCCCTCCCCCCTGCAATTTGGACCAAATACCATTCGTCCGAGTTGAGAGATTATTCAGACTTTTATGAAAAAAAAAATTATTAAGAATTATTCACAAAGCCTTTCATTCGAATGCACCGCGTCGCATCATATGTTTCAAGTGATCGTCTTCTTCGTATGATATTATTATAGCACGCTGAGCAACGATGTGACGACTCCGAGATAAAAGTCTCGATTGAGACAACCAAATTTTACGGTTGTCAGTTGTTGTTCTCTCACGCCGATCGATATATATATATATATATATATATAGATATAAAAATGTTATACTCACTCATCCCTTGAACCACGAACGAATACACATTGGAAAAAAAAAATAAAAAATAAAAATACGATGATGCATCTCGCATAGCTTACCTGGAACAAATGAAAAAAAAAAAAAAAAACACACACACACACACATTTATCAGTAAAAATGCCAAGTTATTTTTGTTGCATTAAAAAAAGAAAACGTTTATCCTTAACACTTAGCAATTATGCAGACAGGACGAAATGAATTGAAACGTTTGGAGAGAAACCCTGCTGTTGGAAGATGCTCCGAGTGTCTCGGGTGAGTGAGCTGACGTGACGAAAAAAAAAAAAAGAAGAAAGAAAGAAGAAGAAAAAAAAAAGAAAGAATATCAAGAACAGTGACTTGGCCTCTGAGAGACGATTCGTCGGAGCGAAAAGTACAATGAGGAATGCGGGACGCCTGAAAATTCGTAGGGCCGAGAACTCTTTTGGGAAGCATAAAAAAAGGAACAAGTGGAAGAAAACAAAACGAGCTTTCGCGTGCGTCCGAGGGCGAAAAAGGTACGAGAAATATTACGAAGAAATATGAGGATAGAGAGAGAGAGAGAGAGAGAGGGGGAGGGGGGGGGGAGAAAGAGAGAGAGAGAGAGAGATACGCGAATGAGAGATCCTCGATGTTGTCTCGCGAATGAGACGAGAGAAAAAGGAATAAAATCAGTTTCCCCGAGACACGGCTCAACAGGAGAGGGAGAATCTCGTTTTGCTTAGTTTCTTCAAAGAAATTCGTAAATTAGGAAAAAAAAAAAATTCAAAATTTCATATCAATGATGTTGAAAAATAGAGAGAATGAGGTGAATTTTGAATATGATTTCACGCACACTCTACAACAGATTATCCTTGAAAAATTTCAAGGTAAATTATCACCAAAATGTTTCATTTACGTAATTAAGCACACGGGGATTAATCAACGAAAATAATGAAAATTATTAAAAAATTCTTCTAAATGGAACAATCTCATTGCAGCATGTGGAAAAGATTGAAACAATATTTTTGTTTGTTTGTTAATAATATCTATAAATATTTATAATATATAATGCACACTATACAATGCAATATTAATTTTATAGAATTCAAATGATATGTCGTCGATGCAAATAAAATTGATTTACGTCAATTCGTTGACTTGTGACAGAAATATATATATATATATATAGATATATACAAGGAGGAGTCCGAGGGTAATGTCAGTGCGGAATGACGAAAGGATAAAGAGCGCGCGTGTATCCTGGCGCCGAAAAATCGTTCTGCATCTGTCGAAAACACCTGCTGTCTCGCATTTTTTAACACGCAGGTATAACTTTAATATATATATATATATAGGTATGCAAGGGGATATGTATCTTCAAGAGTTCTCCGACGAGAATTCGTCTGAGAGTTTTGTGGCTGACACGAAAAGTCTGGCCTTGCCGAGGGCTCGAAGTATCGCGTGTCTGTCTCATTCTCGTTCGCGAAAAACACAGCTCTAAAAATTCCGAAAGAAAAAAAAAAAAAACGTTCCCATTTAACCCAGCGCGATTATCATTTTTTTTGTTGTTGTCGTCCTTGTAACCCATTCAAGGCAGAGGCCCGGTATCGAATTAGTTGTAAAATCGTTAACGACAAGCAGAACCGTTATTATATCCGCCACTGATGTTCGAATGAGAATATCATGGGAAATTGATTTTCCGTCTGGAATGACTTTACGGGCTAGTCAAACGAGTGCTCGGAAAAAAAAAAAAAAATGTTTTAACGTCACACAGACAAAACCGTTAACGGTAAATTACGTCGAAATATGTTCCCTCGATCGCTCATGGATTTCCGAAGAGTTCTATTTTTATTTTCATTTATATAGTTTCTTTTAGCAAAGAATAATCCACAGCTTCACTTTGCGATAAAAGTTATTAACGATTTTTTCGACTGTTATTCAACGGACCTGAAGTAAAGGGCCATCTTGTCGGAAATTGGTATGAAATCAGTGCAACGGTTTCATAATAAATCTCTCTAATTGTTGCTCAATGCTAGAAGCACCCGCTGTGATTACAGCTCATCAGTCATCATTCGACGATTGATCGACATAAATCAGAGAGAATTATGTTCTTCATTTTTTTTTTTTTTTTTTCCAAGTACAGCACTCTCATTTGACTAGCGGATCGAACGTGTGTAGAGAAGTTCTCGTATATCCAATAATAGCTATATAATTAAGCACGCAGGACAACCAGATCTCGAGTCTACACGCCCTCTCCCTTGACTCCCGCTGGTAGCATCATAATTAATTAATGAGTACTGCCTACATGGATACAATATATATATATATCTATATTGGGGCAGCCTATATGAATCGATACAACTTCCGGTTTGCATAAAACGGAAAGTGGTTATCAAGTGGTGCTGTGGTATACAAGCGCTCGACGATATCTCTCGCTGGTGGAGTCCTTTTGCATCGGATTGCACAGGCTCGAGGAACGAGAGCAAAGGCGAGATATCGCTCGAGCAATCCCAGAGCCCATCAAGACTGCTACTTGAGAAAGCCTGTTACACGCTTCTCTATGCTTGCAGAATTATATGCACATCGGGTACATAAAACGTATGTATGTATACGTGGCGAATGATACCATGTTGGAAATCATCGAGAGGATATATACTCCGCCATACGCGTATAAATGCTGTGAATATGGTGCGTTGCTCGTTGCTCCTTGGTGAGCACGCCAAAGCTGCGCGACGAGTTCGACCGAGTGAGCATAAACGATCACCAGCACTAGCGGGATATATGTTGGTGCGCGAGCGAACGAGACGCACCAACAGGTATATATGCGAGTTTAACGAGTGAAAAATCCATACCTCTACATATTTATTTGCCGCCAAGGACGTCCCCGATGCGTTAACTTCGTTTGTACGTATATATGCATACGAGACCCTGTCGCGCGTCTCTCTACGCAGACGCGCGTAGAGGGACATGTTCGAAACAGTCGCTGACCACATCACAGTGATTCGCAATCAATCGCACCGGAGAACCGGAAGATAAAAAATCAAGATCCGCAAGATTTACTGAATCTACCAGTTTTAGAATTCTACCGGACGAAAACTTCAACGGTAGACAGTTACACCGAAAAAAAAAAATCTGGCACCCAAAGGGAAACCAAATGCCACCCGGAAGATTGCCCAGTTCTGCAATCGGATGGAGCGGTCATTTCGCGGGGATTCATCATTGCATTTGTCAGAGTTGTCATGTCATCATGTTGCAATATAATAGCAGAGATTTATTCTGTCAGAGTTGTTTATCGGTAGCTTCTGATTATGGTCAAGCTTGTCATGGCTTATCACAGGAGCCGAAATTGGGTTGAATGGAAAGGTGGACCAAAGTATTCCAGCGAGTGTGTCTTTTCAGGTTGGACATTTTTGGGCCAAGATGGGGGATCACAGCTAGTTATCCACCTGGTGAATAACTACCACGAGGAAAGATATTGATATCAACGATTCATGAGTTCATGACTGATTGATATTACGAGGCTACCTCGCTCTGTTATTAACTGGAGTCTTTTGCCAAACACTGTGCTCTGTGACGTGTAGAGATTGGTCAGTGGTTAGGTTGGGTTGGGATACGGTGATCTTGCTGAATACGTGTATATATATATATATATATATACGAGGAGGAAAAGGATCGGAATAGTGCGTCTGCACTCATCCCTGAACGTACGCATCGAGAGGATGTTGAGCTCACTTGCAGCCTGTTCTACTACTCCCTATCCATGGATATCTACTACCAAGAACCATAAGGACGTGAGCCATATAAATTCAAGCGTTGAATGATCCTCGTTACGTCCTGTTGCTCTTTAGCCTTCGTTGTGTGTATGAGCGAAATAACGAAAAGTGGTGTAAGTCCAGGGTTGACTGTGAGGGAGCAACAGAGATGTATATGTAGAAAGAGAGAGAGAGAGAGAGAGAGAGAGAGAGAGAGAGAGAGAGAGAGAGAGAGAGAGAGAGAGAGAGAGAGATAGAGAGAGAGAGAGAGAAAAGGAGCCAATGAGAGGATGAGCGTACACAGGACTCAACCGAAGCAACGAACACAACATAAGCCGGTCTCTCTCGTGGACCTGTTCTCGATATACTGGTCTTTTGCGAAATGCCGCGGTATTCCGCAGCAGAATCCAGCAGCACGAGCGAGAGATCACACGAAACCCAAGAGAGTATCCGCGCTTTGTGTCTCTACCTGATAAGCCCCCCTCCCCCCCTCCCGATTCACATGTTCCTGGCAATTTTGGATTTTGCACGAGCTTGGATTTAGCACAAGTCATGGATAGCTCTTTGGTAGAATGTGGCAATGAAAATGAGGGATTTTCTTCCAACGATAAATTATCGTAAATCAGTTTTTTCTTTCAGTAGTCTCGATTGACGAAGTTATGAATATAATTGAGGGCAGGTATAGGAGGGTTTTCGATCCAACGAATTTATCACCAATTTTATTTCAATTTCGTTAAATCGGGGATTCAGGAAAAAAAAATGCAAAATCCTGATGCTCCTCGTATCATTGAGAATATACATTGAAATTTTCATTATAACTTCGACATTATTCATGGTGGCTTTTCATTTCCGTTTACCGTACATTTTTTCTGAAATCCTTATTGCGTCAAATTCATTGCTTGTTAAGTCATTTCTATGAGTTCGTAATGACGATAGGAAGATGTAGGATTTTAAAATTTGAAGAAAAAAAAAAAAAAGGAGAACGAAGCAGAGAACACCGAGAGGCAATATATTTCCTCGAGATAAGTGCAACGTATAAAGAATGATCTATCAGATTGGAAAAGTAGCTGCATGCGTATTGAATGTTGGCATTACAGATGAAAATGGTATATGAGGAATCCGAGTAAAGGGGATAAATGTATTATCTGGTGAATGAGAGGCCTCTTTCTCGCTCTCATGTCCCACATCAGGTATATACTAATCGATAATACACTTGTCTATATACAAGGGTATAGTTATTGGCTGTCTCGGTAAGGCAATCGTTATCGGATTAAAAAAAAAAGGAAAACAGCTGATAACCGTAAAGTTTCCTACTCTGTGGAACGATATATATCTGTTAGTACGTAAAATATACGTAATCTCGTGTGTGTGTGTGTGTGTGTGTATATTTATGTATGGATAGTACGAGGCTGACGAAAAATCTCTGACTGGCGCGTTCCAGCAGCCGATGTATATACCCGACGAGTAATTCTCAAGTGAGACGGAAAAACGAGAGATAAATAGAGACGAGTAAAAATTGAAAAAAAAAAAAAAAAATTAAAAATTACTTGAGAACGCCGCGAGAGCTGAGTAGCTTTTGATTAAGAAAACAGGTTTTCGCGGGGAGTTTATGACGAGGATTTTTTTTTTATTTTTTTTTTTTTTAATGCGACGCGCGACGCAAACCCCCTACGGAACATCGACGACGAGACGACGACGACGACCACAACCGAGATGACCAAGGTACGTTGAGGGAAATTTCTACGAGCCGATGAATGAACATCCTTGAGATCCTCGTATACACGAGCTATGTACTATACATATCTCAGGCGCATTTAATTCAAGGAAGAATAAACGACGAGAGATTATATGTACGGATCTCCCGGCCTCCCCCTTCCCTCTCTCTCTCTCTCTCTCTCTCTCTCTCTCTCTCTCTCTCTCCTTGTTTTATCGATGTCGTACCTATATACTTCTTGCGCTGATTGTACGAGATACGATGATTCATTGCTCTCGGAGCCCGAGGCTGCGCACAGTTGCGCAATAGATTTTTAGGAAAAATACCGAGTACACGTTGAAAAACAAATGACTAACTATTTTGCAAGAAAAAAAAAACATTGATTTCTCGACGTTTATATCTGTGTTATAGTTCGTTGAGCAGGTATTTTCTTTTTTTTTTTTCAAGCGTCTGTATATGATGCAATATCTTTCTATTTTTACAATAACTGCTATTGTAAAAACAAAAAAAAATGTTACAATTCGTTGTAAAATAATGATTATTGCGAATATTTTGAGCGTGTTATTCGTTTTCTCGCGGGACCGAGAAAATTGTGAGTAGCGAGAGAATGGGCACCCGCAGATGTGTGGATGGCTCTTAGCATCGTTCACGGAAGAGAGCCTGATGGACTTTTGCCTCGAAGACTCCGCGTGCACGAGGTTTGCGGAGGGGAAAAAAAAAAAAATGTTACATGCACGCGTGTGTTTGTGTGCAGCAAAGCATTTAATACGTGTAGCAGCGAGACCGAGCAGGATTCAAGGCTTCGAGAGTTTTTATTTTATTTTTTATTTTTATTTTCCATTCTCCTACTTTGCCTGTTGTTCGGCGAAGCCTAGGCATCCTACGGATCAACTTGTATGCACGAGAAATTTCTCGTCAAATTCATTTACGAGCCTCGTATAATGGAAAAAATGTATAAATTATTAGAAAAAAAAAAAAAAAAAAAAATGGAATGGAATGTCCATAATAAATTCTATAAGAATCAGACAATTCATAATATGATGATGAAACTGTACACGATAATTATAAAATAGGTTATTCGAAATCTGAATTCTACATCTACATTGCATTATATTATAATAATTATTCAACAAGTTTTATCATTTTATGATGAATTATTCTATCCTGTTCAAAGTTACTTTGAGTGTACCCTAATTTTCTCTCCTGGCTGATATTTTCCAACCGAAAGTTTGGATAAAAATATATTTATTATGATTTTTGAAATCAGTTGTTCTAGCTAGCCTCATTGCTATCATTTCGTTTTAACAATATCGCAGAAAAGACTACAAAAAAAAAAAGACATAACCTTACGCAACGGTATAAATAGGAAAACGTAAAACTGCCGAGTCGCGGATCAATCGCGTGAAGCTGCAGCGATCCTTTCGATAATTACGAACGAGCCGTTTCCTAAAAACTTATTGTCTCTGCGAGTTTACATCTCATGGTGACTATCCATGGCTCAAAGTAAAGATCACGATACGGCAAATCAATGTGATAAATTTGGTCAAATAATTTTACGGCATTTTCGAGAGCATTGGAGTTATCGAAGGATCGCTCCGATCAGCTGATCGCAATGAAAATCCACAACGCTCGTCTGCCTGTCTCACACGGTCAGTCGGGGAGTTGGAAGAATAAAAATAAAACGAATTTTCAGATAATTTCGACGATATACATCGCTGACATTAATCTCAGACGAATAATTCGTATTTCATTGTCATAAAAATGAGCCAGTCATCGAAGCAATCTGAAAATTGGTCAAGCCTACTTTTCCAAAAGATCGTCCGCCGGAGTGTAGAATTTTTTTTCCCTTCCAAAGCGAGTCAAATCGATTTGGCGTGGAATGTCCGATATGCAGTCGTATGCAATGGAGCTTGGCACCCTAGCTCATTCATGGAATCACCATATGCACATGTGGCAAAGGGACAGCGAGTGAGATAAAGAGAGAAAGAGAGAGAGAGAGAGAGAAAGAGAGAGTCCACCTTGCATCTTCCGCAGCGGGTACTCGGTGAGAAAATAAAAGGAAATAAAGCGCAAGGAAAGACCACTTGCGGCAGAAAGGACTAGGTAGAAGCGCAGAGCACAAAACCGTACACTCTGTGGTCCCGGAGAAACGGAATCACGCGCGGCTCTTGAATGGAACAAAGCGGAAGTGGGTGGTGGCGTTATACTCGCGAGGACTTTACTCCCAACTGTCCTCCGTACAGATGTACATTAAAAAAAAAAAAATTTTTCTTTTACTTCGTGAGAAATAATATTTCAAATGATTGGTTCTTTATGTTTGTACAAAGGCGCATAACTGGAGCTATTTCTAAAAAATTTTCGGTGGCAAAAATAAGATGGAATTGAGCTGAATGGATAAAAATAAAATATCCCAGTTGACTGATATCTTTAAAAAATTATAACGAAATTAGAATTTTTTTTATGAAAAATTAGTTTACCGTTACGAAAACTATCACCGTTTTATTCAACAATTAAATAACATAAAATTGATTTTCTTGTCGAATTTCCTTTTGAAAACATCTGACAAGCCATTTGTCTCGATTTAATTTCTCGTCTTTACCGTTTTGACGATGTTTATGGGCTCTCGATCTTCTTCTTCCTCTTCCCGTTTTTTCGTGAAAAACAGAAGGACAGATGCACGAAATTCGGATAAAGTACTCTCGCAAGAAGCATCGATCGAAATAATTAAACGAGATGTAGAGGATCATCGAAGGCGGAAGAGAGCCATTCGGAGTGTATCTCTCGTCTCGTGTCGCGCCAATTTAGCGCGAGATGCGAGGAGACCAAAAGTATGGGAAACCAATCTTCTCGAAGCCCGCTGAGTTTTGTAACAAGTCGCGAATTCAGGAATTTCGGGATTAACGCGGGAGAGGAACGAGAGGAGAAGAGTATTCGATGCCGCGCGGTTCTCGAGGGAATCTCGCATTTCTTATACGCGGAATCTTTCGTTACGCTCGCGGGTTATTTCTTTCGGCCTCGGATGCTGCGACGAGACTTTTACGACGAAACAATATATATATAGATATATATATATATATATATATATATAATCTTCATGGGACTCTTGAAAAAAGCGCGAAATTCCAATAAAAATTTTCATTAAAGTTCTGCTTTTTGAAATTTTCGAAAAATGTCAATGATCGCTCGGAGATTATTTAGGGAGAACAAATCTTTCGCGAATAACACCGCGCGAAAAAAGGAAATTTAATTTTTAATTTGGCAAGAATCGCTTAAGAGATTCGGATTTCATAAATTCAAAAAAATGTTTGAAAAACATCTGTGATCGCTCTGACTGTCGCAAATTTTGTTGGATTATTGAGTCTCCACTGCTAAGAATTATTTTCACTGAAGACCATGGTACAAAAACGAATCGACGTGGAGAGTGCCGGAGAGGAAATGTGTAAACAAAAACAGTGATTTCACAGGAAGAAAGAACACAGAGTTCTTTACTCTTTGGTGACGATATTCATATAAGGGTCTTTGTGACCAGCCTTCAGTCTCTCCGAGATATCCAAAGACTATGTACAAACAGTCCTTCCTCGTGCATTTAAATAAAAGAAGTAAAGTAAAGTTAATTCACTGCATTTTTATATTATTTATCTTCCCATTTCCAATCAATTTGAGATTATCGATCCAAAAAAATGGTACGCTCAGGAGACAGGATATGTTTAATTTCGCAATAAAAAATCGAATTTAGAAAACAAGCGTGCTAATTGAAAACTTGCACATTGCTTCCTTGCATTACAAAGCTTTCTCTACGAGGAAGCCAAAAATACGAAAGCCATCTTTTCACATTTACGAAACTACGAAAAGCATCTCCTCATAGAGGTAACATTGTAATGAGGTAGCAATGTGCAAGTCTCCAATTTACACGCTTTTCATTTCTCGTGAATATATATATTTTAATTAATGTTTCAATTTAGCTGTCTTACACCTGTAACTCTGGAGCGTGCATTATTCTTCTTCGTCTCTAAATATGTCATGTATATGTGCTCTATAGTGACATTGGCTCGGTAGTCATGAACGAAACAGAGCTGAGAACGCGATGAGACCACGTAGGGACATAACGGTTAACGAGAGAAACGAGAAACGATGACGAGAAACGACGAGGGTTGAAAGAGCAGCGAGTAAAAGATGAAAGATTACAATGCGAACCGTAAAACGGCCGAGAGAATATAAAGACAAGACACATTTCGACGTCTAGACGGCGTGTGATTTTATATATATATATATAGATATACGAATATTTGTCAAGTGGATTGAAATTCAGCTGGAAAGAAAAGAACAAACAAAAAACTTTTTGTTACATTTTTCTTTTTTTTTTCTTTCGTTATCCCGTTCAACAAGACTGCGTGGCGAAATGATTGGCATGCCGAAATATACGCGTGAGTGAATAACAACAATACCGTTATAATATGTCTTTGCCAAGATTCGTCAAGATGCGAAAATTAAATCTGATGGCTCGTCTCTCTCTCTCTCTCTCTCTCTCTTTTGTGTCAAGATAAATGTAGAATAAGATTTGCTGGCAAAGATCAGCCTTAATCAAGAAAAGATAAAACTCATCATAATCTCCAATATCATTATTTTTCATGGAATAATTATATTTTTTTAGAGTAATGACGGACAGTGACGTATATTTATATAATGAAGGAGTAAATTTAGATAATTTGCGAAGAATCTGAGGTCGGTCGATCCCCCTCATGTGCGTGCCAGAGAAACGAGCTATATTGTGGTCGTATTATTCGACCTCAATTCGACAGGGGAACTGCAATTAAAGAGGGGGGGGGGGGGGGGGTGGGTAGACCTCAAGTGATGATTTTGACTTACCAAGCGACGGTTCCTCTATCTGGCTTTTTACAAAAAAAAAGAAAAAAAAAACGATAAAAAATATGTATGTCGAAATAATAACCATAAACTTTCGCATGTTATTCATCAAATTATAATAATTATAATAATGGATGTTACGTTCGATGATGAGCACAATACGATAATTATTCTCTTACGACGACTTACGTATATGATTGTTTGAAAATTAATGAAATGAAATTAATGAAAAATATCAGCTTGCAGAACTGATTCTCTTTCGAGGAGGGGACCAATGGAGGTACATATTCAGCCGACATACATAGAGGTGACATAAGCGTCACGTTTAGGCGTTCAGAGATCGAGAAAGAGAGATGAAGAGATGCGGAGATTCGAGAAAAAGCTCGTGGACTCGTAAATCATTCGAGCATGTGGGCATATTTACGATCTCTTTGGTCATATATACCTTAGGATCTTCTCTGAGGTCTACGCGAGAGATTCCGAAGTGCGGTGCACTGGCCGGCATTTTGCGAGCAAGAGAAAAGTGACCAACAGCAGGGAAAGAAGGGTTGAGCCAGAAGTACAAGAAGAAAAAGAAGAAGAAGAAGTGGAAGAGATGGTGGACAGGGAGTTGCGAGAGGAAGGTAAAATAGAAGAAGAGACTCAGATACGAGAGGCGCGAGAGGACACGCAATACGGTAATTTGTAACCAGGCTACGCGACCCTACCAGTTTCTATCTCTCCTTTTCTCTTTCCCTTCTTCTTCTTCTTTTTATCTCCGTTCCTTCCACCATCTTTCATTTTACGTCTCTCTCTCTCTCTCTCTCTCTCTCTCTCTTTTGTTCCCTCTTTCTCTCGGGCTCATTCCTCGCTGCGTTAACCATACGTAATTGTTTCTGTTCTGCGTCCTCTCTCGTCTTCTCCGCCATGTGAGACTTAGCGTGTGGGCCGAAGTCAATCTCGTCTTGTGATGGCGAGCTTGCTACAGTAGCGTGTACTACATAATACGCAAGACAGCATCCACGCATCTATATACATGCGACTACCTATTTATGTACACATATATATATATATATATATACATATACATCTATGTTGCATTGTATGTACGAATGGATGTAAGACAGGTTACGGAGTCGCGCCTTTATTAGTGCATGTAACAACGACATGGACAGCTAAAAAGCAAAAAGGAACTAACCCACATCCCTTTTGCGCGTTGAATGACGTCGGCCTAATCATTTAGCTGCCCAGCATTCAACGAATGTACAGACATCACGCGGGCCGTCGCGACAGCTGGGAAACAAAAGGGCGCGATTCATGGGCAACTTATATAGAAGTATAGAGAGTATACATGACGTTTCAGTCCTTTTGGTTGTTCGATCGTCATCGATATATGCGTGGACAAAGTTGAAATGAGGCATAAAAAGGCCGAGTGGAGTGGAGGCGGCAGGTTTGCACGTCAGGGACTATTGATAACTGCAAATCATCGCTATATATAATAGCAGAGGATATACAGGGCGTTCGTGTGAATCTAGCAACAGGTGCAAGAGCGGATATACCGTCTCATTGACCGAAGCAGAGGGCTGTTCAGTGAGCAACGAGGGTCGAGGCGGTCAGCGCAGCAGGAAGAATAAAAGTCCAGGCTGACGAGGTGACTTCTCTTCGATTGGCCAAACCGTAAATTCTCGTGCCAAAGTCCGCGTACAATACATTTCGTCCAGAGACATCCAGAGGGCTTATTTTTAGGTTTCGGCAAACACGCGAGGACTCGAGTGATCGGAGTGTTCCGATAAGATTGAGAATGGACAATGATATGCTCGTCGCATCGCGTTTGATGCAAACGCGTAAGCGCGTGTATCGTGTGGGTGTGACTCGAAGGTGACGGGGACTGTTACTTTTTTTTTTGCTCAATCTCGAAAACACTCCAAGGTGTATCGTTAATTTACTGCGAAGCTTGACTCGTCTGTGCAGCCCGGGATACAGAGTGACAGAGTTGGGTATTTCAGCGATAAGAGTTTATCATCATATATTTCTGTCAATATGGGGTTGAAATTCCTATTGGGAAATTTTACGCAATATAATGAGCCGTTTTACAGAAATGGACGATTGAAAAAATTGGAAAACTCGCCCGGAATCGTTTGGGGATCAAAGGTTCTCATCAAGATTGGCAGAACAGCGAAGCCCAAAAATCAAAATTAAAATTACGATTTAAATTACAATTACGTAGCTCGCTTTCATATTATGCGGAGTTTAAGGTAGTCCTTGCGCTCTGGAAATTATTGGAGAATTTCGTGAGAAATTTTAAGATATTTCGTTTTTAAAACATCCGTTTTAGCATAAGACGTACGAAAAAAATTAACAAATGATTCATTTGATAATCAATTTTATCGCGAAATCATGAAATTTCGATGGATTACTTAAAAAAAAAAGGGTCGCAGGATATTTGGCAAAGACATTTCGAATTAACGTCCAGCAGAACTAATAGTCAGATATATGACGATCTGACCGATCAGCTGACAGCATTCTGCTACGATCGTCGCAGTAGCTCGTGCGAATTTCAAGTATTTATCAATATCCAAACTGTCCACAGTTACTTCACGTGCTATAAAAGACAGTTCACCACAGTTATCATAAATTTTGATAACTTATACTTTTACGTTTTATCAGATTTTATAGCTTTCTCGAACAATTTTATTGCTAAAACAGTCGAACATATGACTATATCGTCTGCCACGAGGACTATCTTAACCTTGATTGCAGGCAAACATATCATCGATGATATGCGCGAATAAAAGAGTTTGGTTGGGAGATAACCAAAATACTCAACCGCTAATTGATATGAGGTCAGCGAATTGGATTGTTCACCCAACTATAATTCTCGATGTGAATTTCGATTGAACAATGTTTCACCTCCAACTGATCCAGGTCTTGGCAGAGCGTGGGATAGATTGTAAAAATGTGTCTATGTTGTTGAGTTGTGGAGTGAATGTAAAATCATTGACACGTGTTTTCGCGTAATGGCAACAACGCGAGGAAATGAGACACGCCATAATTATACCGCATGTTCACCATTGCGCATCCAATATCTATACACAGACGCATCGTATAGATGGATACAACGAGTGTTTCGGACAAGTATACACGTTAGCGAGCGTGAATTCTATAGCGAAGAAGCGAACAGCATATCGCATATGTTTTGTATAGTGTCCCGATGACGCTTCGCGCTACTGAATATCATGCAGCAAAGAAACACAAATAGACGGACACACATATGTGAAGATCGCGTTAATGAGCGTTGGCCGAGTTACGTAAAATAACCGAGTTCGATGTTTTTGAAAGGAAGGGAACTCGATTCACAATCGGAGTTGTTATATATGGTGTACAGGTGTAGCTTACATTCAACAAATGCCGTGCGCTGTACATAGGTTGTATGCATGAATCTTGTACGATTCTTGATACGATATATATATATATATATACACCGAGAGAAGTATACCGGAGGAGTATGAACGAGAGTGGGCGGGTGTATCAAGATTTCCGTAACAATCTCGGATTACCATCGCTCGCTATGTATATGTACAAACCTTTTCGCTCGATTCGCTAAAACTCCTTCTCTCTTTTCATCCTTCGCATGAATATACCGCCCTGAATACTCTCGGGCCTTTAAATCTCGCTCTTTTTCACATCTACCTGTACTCTCATTCATACATTTTTATCGGGTATTCTTGTCCTCATGGAGCACGCGTGTAACACCCATTTCGCAATGCACATATATAACAGCGAGATTGTAAATTCGCGAGTGTTTTATAACAGCGGAAGAATTCCTCGGTAGAGTTATACAAACGGTCTTTGCCCTCACGACAGTGTTAGGGTCAAATTTGGGATGTACGAATGGCTTTCAATTTTGTTCTTTTTCCCAATTAAATTCACCTTTTTGATATTCCACGGAGTAAAAGCTTTTGTAATTGAGAATATCGTTGTTTTTTTTTTTTTGAAGATGTTTTTGCTGGAGTGTACCATTTTGTTCAACGGATCAGGAAATTATGCTTGGAAAACTTTTCATATTTAATTATATTTTTATTTGTGAGTTTAGGGTTCAAGTTCGACGGATCATTTTACTCAAGACTTTAAAACGGTATACCTCGTCAATTTTCGATAGTCATTGGAGGATAAGTGTGTAAGTTGACATTTATACTCGAGAAGCTTTTGTAATCGTTCGGATTCCTGGGTGAGATCAATTTCCGGATCTTTCGATGCTAATGACACTTGTCCAACTGTCACCCAACTGTCATCAATCGTTCAAAAGATATTCCTAATTATTTCCCGTCAATACTGGCATCAACCGCGAAGGAGTTGCGATAAAATGAAATTTACATTGAAGCGTTTTGGGAATCTTTCCCATTCGTGGAGCGAACAATTCATAAATGTTACAGTGTGAAAGTCACTTTTATACGCACGTGTCCTCCAAGCAAGGGGATGAAAAAAATAATTATAAAAAGTCAGGAGAACCAATCAAAAGAACTCAACCAATCGGACAGTTGACCCAATCGCGATTCTTGTTTCGCGCCCTAAAACCTTCAACAATCTTTTTCCCTTCGTTCCTCCCCGGCTGATATATCACTACCTAATTAATATCCCTGTGAATGAGGAAAAATTGTGATACAACAACGTGAGAATGCCTCATTTTTCAAGCTTCCATCGACTAACTCTTCATCTCTAAGTTCTCGAGCTAACATATGTCGGAGTCATTCGTCACAGGCGCGCGAGTTCGCAACGACGAGGTGCGCAGATATCGTGCGCGAACGCGCCCGCAGTTAAACCACGGTCTCATCCGTATAGTATGGGCAAGGAGCAACATCCAGCGTCCCGTCAAGATGCCATAATGGGTGGCAAAACCGGCGCGAGGAGGGGGGGGGGGGGGGAGGGCTGTACAGCCTGGTTGCCTCTATCTGGAGCGGAAACAGAAGAAAAACGAAATACGGGGAGAAGTGCTGCGAACATTGCGGAGTATACATAAGCCCGGTGAGTTGGTTGCACTCTCGCCTCGTCCCAACCCGAGGCTTCGAACCTTTGCAACTCTCTCGATCGCTCGTAATATCGTCAATAACCGCGCTCTGAACTCGGACTCGCGCAGGACCATAGGAAAAGACCCTATATACATGTATAATGTGTGTATATATATATATATATATATATATAACGTACGATTTTACAAGCAGACGTACATAAGCCTATCAATGCCTGACATAAAAAGAGGCGTATCGAGGACTTTTGTCCGTATTATCTTGGCTCCCCTTTTGACGTTTTGTGCTATCGATACATGGGACTCATTATATACGCCAATGTAAAGTACAGTAGTATTCGCAGCAACAAAGATCTTTCTTGTTATCTTGAGAACGTTTCAAATTGCCGAACAAGTAATAATACCAAAGACGGTAAAATGGAAGGTCGCAAAAGTACAATCACAACGGAGAAAAAAAGAAAGAAAGAGAGAGTAATAGAGAGAAAGAGAGATATAGAGAGAGAGAGAGAGAGAGAGAGAGAGAGAGAGAGAGAGAGAGAGAGCGGAAAAATAATTTTCTCGCACAACTCCATGGGGTAACTCATCGCGACTCCTGTGAACTTTTATCTCGGGATCGTTATAAGAGAGAGAAGGTCCGGTATCGCTCCCCGTCCGTTATTCGTGAAAAAAAAAGAAACGTTCGTGACGTTAAAATAAATATGCGGAACATTAATTTTTTATGTCTCAAAGGATATTTCAAAAAAGAACAGTCTTTTCCCGATGATCAAGAGTTTTTTTTTTAATTTTTACGTGCGCTTCAAGTGTACGAAAAAAAAAATAAGAGACGTTTATCCCCAAGCTGTTTTGCACTTTTATTATCCATTCGAATGGCTTTTTTTTAAATTCGTTTCATGAGACTTTTAAGGCAGTCATCGTTTCTCGGATGAATTTTATATTTCCTTGATCAAGTTTCACGCGAGATTCGCGATGAAAAATTATTGCTATAATTTCGGTCACGCAAGTGTGCCAAGGCAAATATATATGTTGTTGCTTACTTTTTGTCCTTCTGATGCTCGGCTTAATCGGGAAAAACGTGGTGGTTATGAATTTTCGCTGATGGTAAAATTCGCGATATTCAGGAGAGTGATTCGATCTTCCATCGTCTCGGGCGAGAGATCTCATCACTTGGCCCCGAGTTAACGCGTTTGTGAGATAACGGTACACCGTGACGAGAGCCACCAAATATTTCTCTCGCGGAGACGCGAAATACGTGCGTCCGAGAGGACCCCCCCACCGCGCGGGTGTTGTAAAGAACGTGAATCTTCGGGTGAAGCTTTTCTCTCTCTCGGGATTAACGAATCGAGAGAGAGAGAGAGAGAGAGAGAGAGAGAGAGAGAGAAGTTGTGAAACGACGAAAAATATAAATCGATATAGTCTCTCTCTCGATCCGAGCAATCGTCGGATAACTCGTCAACGAACGAAACTAAGAAGTGAGAGAGCTGGCAACGAAGATATAAAATATACGAAAAAAAGTGGAAACTGCTAAACATTGAAGACAAACGAGATACGGCCCAATTAGCGAAATGCGGTTGAGCCATTACCGGTTTTATTCGACTTGAACTCGGAGGGGACTTTTTTTTTTGGTACACTAGGCCAGAGGATGATTAATAACGGAGCACGAATGAAGTAACCGTCAATGGTTCATCAATTGGAAATTTTTTTTCACTAATTTTTTTCTTAGATAGTTAGCGTGGAAAATCATTGAATGACTTGGTTGAGAAATTTTTTAAAATATGAACAATTATTATTCATATTTTCAATGATGATGAGATTGTTTCTGATACATAGATAACTCCTTGATAATGTGACTTTTTTTTATTGTTATCCTTATTAGTTTTTCTAATCGCATGGCATATCTTTTGCCTTTCACGTATATCCCATCCCCTTGTCTCTTTCAATTTCCATGTTCCAATTTAATTCCCTGAGACACCCCCGCAGAAATTCAAAATCAATCGATCTCCCGTAATCTCTGAATGTTAATGACATCGATCAAAAGTGTACAAGGGGAAGAAAAAAGCATCTTTACAATAAAAAATTTATGAGTATAGGGGAAAAAATTAAGCAAGCGTCACCTCGTGGGTCGAATGACGATATCAACAAATGTCTTTTGGGGGGAAAAAAAAACGTCAAGACATCGTGATTAGCGCGATGACGGGTTTGCCAGCGCTAATCCTTTTCTCCAATTAAAGCGATATCTATCCTTCTCGCGTACAGATGCCATCAATTATCAATTATTGCTCATATCTCTTCATTAGCCTCGTGGGATATGAATAAATGGAGCTTAGGCGAGTCGCGCGTACACATTTTTTTCAAGGCTAATGATCCATTAACTCACCAGGTTCGATCATATTTTTTATAAATTACATTTACAGTCGAATCTACGAGAATTATCCGCGTTAAAATCGATCTATAGGATCGTGAGACAGCGAGGAAAAAAAATTCGAATGTTATATTTTCACGTTATTTGCTCTAGCTCATCAGGGACTGGATAATTTTGGGTCCCGATGTGTCCGTAAGTCGTAATTGCTAATTGCTAATTAGTAAAGTATCGCAATTATACGATATTTCAACGAATTCATCGATCTTTGGCGCGTATTTTGATTTTTCTCCATCGAGGACGATGAAAAAGTATTTGAAATATCGCGTTGAACGAATCAGTCTCGGGAATAAATCGGGAATAGAAAGCGTTTTCAATCTTTCTTCCCGTACATACATGCACAGGTACATATCGAGTCCGTATGTACAAACGCCTTTCTTTTTCCAAATTTCTCGATGCGCAGAATGATCGCAAAATTTTTCCCAAGGCACACGCATGCACCGTCAAAGAGCGAGAAAGATTAATTTTTCCGTACACGCATAAACAGAGAGAGAAAGAGAGAGAGAGAGAGAGAGAGAGAGAGAGAGAGAGAGAGAGAGAGAGAAATGGTCGTCGGAGCTCTCATAAGCACGAAGACTTTGTAAAACTCGGAAGAAACATCAGGGAGGGAAAAGACAATGGGAGAATCGCGGTTGCTCTTGCAACAATTCGCGAACGTTGCCTCGCTAATTAGCGATTCAACTCTCTCCACCTCCCTTTCTTCGTTCCCACGTGTATCAAACGTACGCGCGTGTACAACTTTTTTTTTCTTCATTTTACCGCGGCTGCACATTCGACTTTATGAATATTAATGAGGAGGGGGGGGGGGGGGGGGGGGGAGACACACAACCTCATGAAACCTCCTGTGGACAATCCTAGAGCCATCGTTCGTTAACCATTATATACATATATATAATAGAAATCGACAGGATTCGAGTGAAAAAAGATTAACAAGACTCATACGAGAAAATAATAATTAATATTTATTTGAATAAACTTCATTGTGGAAGAAATATTTCGTATTTATTTCGATAATGGCCTCTTTTAATTATTGGAATGATGATCGGGTGAAAAAAAAATTCTGAAAATTATTCAAACGAAAGTCCGGGAAGTTGCTGAAATTTCTTTTGGCATTTCTCTGTAACGCGACGAAACGTAAAAAGTTAGCTCTCGCAATTTTTAACTCGATTGCTATAATACGAAAATAACATCGAGATTATTTAATCGTTTTTTTTTTTTTTTTTTTAATTTCTCGTGAATAAAATTGTAAATGAAATAATATTTCCCACACGATCTGGGTGCCAGAATCAACAACTATGATAATAGTACAACTGGTACATACGCTGTACTAACTGGAATCAAGAGCTCTCTCTCTCTCTCTCTCTCTCTCTTCCAATGGGGTACTCAGTTCCGATTGTTCGAAGTCGAGTAATGGCCGTCGTCACTCCCGAAGCGTGACGGTGTTAACGTCATATTACTGCTACACGTATACAGTATATGTCCCGTGATACGTACTCTCGAGTTGCGGCGTGCATTGCAAAATTACACGCGCCAAGCGAAAGTATATCGCACAAGTATTATAGTGTCCCTCAGTCACTCGAAGCAGACGGGATGATCATCAAATTTTTTTTTTATCTTTCCATTTTCATACAATACAAATTTTTACTCCGAAAATTCATTTTTTCGTCTCGCCCGGATTAATCGCGAGAGCGGAAATAACGGTTCACTTTTTGTGCAGAAAAGAAATGTACAGTAATTGTTCTTAATCGAGACAATAATGACATCAGAAAAAAAAGCCTAAAATGCAGGATAAATATATTTACTCATAGATTTCCATCCGGAAATTGTCGTCGATTTTTTTTTTAGTTAACTACAAATTTTCGACGATAATTTGCTTGCAAAAAAAAAAAAAGAATTTGCAGAATCAACATTTTGTGAAAGAAACGTGTTTCATTGAAATCTCAGTGCTAAAATATCTCCGGATATATCGGCAGCTTTCTAAAAAAAAAAAAAAAAAAATGAATGGAGTCGATCGTGATTCGCAAATTGCCGCGCTATGCCTTGCGACAAAGCGTGGGCTCCAATGAACAATGAGATGGGTTGGATTGAAAAAAAAAAAAAAAAAAATAGAAAAAATGCATTAGCATATCGCATACATTGAAGCGTGCGTTTACATCTTCATAGTCATGTTACTCGCTTTAGCTTTATTGCATGTATAAGCGAGCAGTTAATATGGCTACGTTGCGATAGAGCCGTGGACTAATTAATCAGTGTATATGCCTTGCTTCGTAGTATCACGCAATTGCAATTTTTTTTTTTTTTTTTTCTTTCACACGAAGAAGAGGGATCATCATAAAGCTGCGTTGTTCTAGCTTCAGTGGCTAACCTTACGACTCGCTGTAAATTATATGGGGCATTCTATTATTGCTTCGGGAATTATCATTCTCGAAGCAAAATGTTACTTCGTATCTCGCGAAATTTTTTCTTCGCGAATCATTGTTATTATTCGATCATCATCCATCGTGCGTCGACGTAATAGCGATGGATTTGATTTTGCAAAGCGATTTTTTTTTCAATTTTGCTAAAGTAAAACAGCTATAACTGTCACGAAAAAAAAAACTTTTTTCATTTTGATTCGTGGTATAAACTTTTGGTTATTCTCTACATGGAATTATAAAAAAAAAAAAAAAAGAAATGAAAATACTTAAAAATGGTCTTTTGAGGAAAAACAACGGAGTTTTTAAACTTTAAAATAAGTGAAATGCCAATTGACAAAGAGTTCAAGAATTTTTTCAACATTTTATTTTTTCGTAAGATTCATGAAATTTCACACAAATTTCATAAAAGTTACTTTTTTTTTTCGTATGATCAATAGTTTTTGAGATTTTTTGAGAAAAAGTTTTTTTATTTCAAATGACAAAATTATCGGTTAAAATTGCAAAAATTCATTTAACGATAAAACCGTTTAAAAAAAATACGATTTTTCTTATTTATAGGGTAGAACATTATGTGATAAAAAAAATTCGGATCACTGAATAATACTGAGGTTTTCAAAGTGTATATCTCACACAGAATGCCCCATACATTTGGCAGTGTGTGTGTGTGTGTGTGCATCTACCTACATCTTAAATGTATATAGGCGTGGAACATCCATAAATTTGTGGACGAGTCGTCTTCATCTACACTCTCTTCTATTTAACGTCATGGTACACAAATGTACTATATATAAACACACACATAGTAGTATTTACCATGAATATAGCCATTCGCGTATAGCTATATTGTAAATATAGGCAACTGTGGAAGTTTTCCCACAGTTCCGGTACGCACAATGGTCGCCCGCACGACGCACTCGCATCCTGTGGTGCCCCGTGGCTCCTTCCGGTCTGTTCTCCCTGTTCGCCCCCTCCCCCCATTTGTCTCATAGGATACGTATATATATATATATGTGGCAAGTCGTTAGTCGTAGTCGACAAACCTGGCAAACAATAGGGCTCAACTATCCTCGCTTTATTCATCAAAACGTGTGTGATTAACGCCATTTTGTTCGCCAGCAGTCGCGATCCAGACATTGTATACGATGGCCCATGACGCGAGAAGAGCGCGCGTATCAAGTCTTCCCTCAGGTAATGAACCTTCATTTTTATAATTCAGCGCATCGATACGCACTAAAGCTCCGCGCACATGGTGGAAGCTACCGGGGATTACAGATGGGTATCTATTCGAATTTTCGAGGATATCTCCCCCCCCCCCCCCATCCCTCCCTCCGCGACCCTCATTTGAAAACCTGATGTGGTTTTAACTCTGGGATTGAATGCTTGAGAGCTTGAGGCATAAAAACAGGAATGACGACGAATGCTCACGGGCGTGCAAGGAATTTCAGGTGTCAACTTGACTGGCTGAAGGAATACATTAATGTACGCTCGGTTTATCGGAACAGCTTCCACGAAAATGAAAAAAAAAAAATTACGAATAGAATTTATTTCACAGAGGGATAGAAAGATATTAGATTCAACTGAATCTCTCGGGTCTTCGAAGTTTATTGTTGTTTAATATGTCACTGTTTGGTTGGTGCTGACATTTTTGAAAATGAGATGTTTTGGAATCTTGAGTGAAACTGGGCCTAAGACGTCGATAGTCGGAGGTGCGATTGTTTCAACGAGATATGCCAGTGAAGCTGTTCAACTTGAGTGGATTGCGAGACATAGCGACCCCGGATTGGGTCACGAAAGTGCGCGGTTCTGATAATCATATGGAGATTACATTTGGGGAAATTGGTGTCCATTATCATCGCAGGAGTGAATCCAGACTAGTATAATCTTGTTAAGATAGTCCTTGTCGTACTTTGGCACATACCCGAGATCTTTATGGATTTGAAATACGTTATAGTCCTTGGACAGTTTTCTTTAAGTCTGCAAAGTTTCAAATTACGTTACGGACCTTTTCGGCTGATAATTTGATTTTTCAAATCACATTTTTTAGCACACACACCATATGGAAAAATCTTTACGTCCCGAATTCAAATGAAAAATTAACCGACTCAAACACTCTGCAGTATCAAGATTGTAAATAATCAATTTGTTCGAAAAAAAAGCCAGCTTTCCGCATGAATCAACTAAAGAACTATAGGGTTGCGGGAATGTTTGTAAAAGAGATATTCCTTCTTTATTTGATTGAAAAAAAAAAAAAACGCAATTTTGTAGCCCGTGAGCGGTCCGACTATTTTCTTTTTTTAGTGCGTGCCCGCGCTCACCGCGCTCCACCATGTCTACGTTTTCGCTTATTCCCCGCCGTCAGTGGTACGAGACCTTAAATCAATGTGCCGAGCCACCCGGGCAAGAGGTGACTGAATATAATTAAGGTTTTTCTTTCCCCCATTACTTCTCGTCTCCACAGGGTTGCTGGGGGGTTCGAGTATAAAGAATCACCCAACTTCAAGGATTTTACCAAGGTTCGTTATCTCTTTTACTTTTCATTTGGTGTTGAAAAAATTTCGCGACCCTGCTGTCATCACCGATTTAACCAGGACAAAATTCACTCCTCGAACAGGCATGAGACTCGCGGAGAACGATAAAATAACGAATCTTCGCATTCGTTATGACGCGTGACAAATTAAGGGCTTTTCGTCTAATGTATACAAAAAGATGCTCCCAAGGCCGGAATGTCCTTTTTTCAGTGCACCACGAAAAAGAAATAAACAATTTTTCATGTTTAACCCGAATACGAAGTGCTGCCCATAACTTCATTTTAAGCCGGGATTATTTTTTCTTTTTCGAATTATCTTCTTTTGATACATTATGAATTCCACGCAGGGTCATCGGTGGCAGTTTGAACATGGATAAACATGTACATATATGCATCGTTGTGAGTAATATAATAAACGAAAATCAAAACGAACGGGATTACAACCTCTCACGTTCATGGGCAACATATATGTATATAAAACCACGGAGAGATTCCACGGTGGGTAACGGTGAACATAATATAGATATATATATATATACATATATTATACATATATGTGTATACATATGTATATATATTATATTTAAGTAGCTACAACAGAGAGAGTGAGAGAGAGAGAGAGAGAGAATCAAAAGATATGAGCTAAGTGCACGCTGTGAGGGAACATATATTATGTAAAAGATGCTTTTGAATTTCGCGCCAAATGTCATCTTCGAGGTCCATGAGCCCGACAGCAATTCCAGTGTCGGTGGTATACGTTATGGTCGAACTTAACCGTGCGTCGAAAGACAAGAAAAATAAGCTCTGTAGCCTCGTTTGCATAGTTTCACCAATAAATATAGATGTATAAATTTATCCTTATAGAGAAATTCAAGGCCAATTTAAGGCATTTTTTTTTATTACATTTTTAACATACTTTAGTATGTTTTAACTGACTTTAGTAAAATTAAGCTTAGAAAAAATAGAGTTAAGCGTGGAATTCAATATATCTTTCATGACCGAGTATACTGGACGTAATTGAAAATTCTTATTCAGATAAAAATATCGCGATCGACGAATGTTCAATTTTATTTGCCATTATAGTATATGAAAACATTATAATTCAACAAGGATTTCCGTTGCAATTGAATCTTGACACTCAAGCTGAGCAATAATTTCCCATTATTAGTGATTAATTAACGTCGATGAAGGTTGGGTTGGCAAAATAAAGAGACGTTGAAAAAATAATGGATAAACCAATGAAATATGGAAATATTGACGAAATTAAATATTGCTCTGAACACCAGAAATGTTCATATCGCTTCGTCATAACTAATTTCATTTTACCTGTTTCGCAAAAGCATCGACCAAAGGCGTTCGAGAGGGGCTTTTATACGGAAAATGCTTTGTGAAGAAAATTATGATTAAACATGATCAAGTTACCATTTTGTTTTAAATTTTTAACTCCATTTTTAGGAGGGTCGAGTGCTGCGTTCGCGCGGCAAGGGGAATGTAAGGCACGGACGTCGCGGTGACGTGTGGGGCATGTTGCGTTTGGCATTTGTTTTGCCGTAGCCATGGCTCGATTCATAATAATAAATCACGTTAACGGTGTTGTTCAAGGTTCTGAATTTTTGCAGGAGGCATCCTGAGCATATTTCCGACAATATGCGTAAATTATTTTGCTATGTAAACATGTCATCTGCACTCATTGATTTTGAAATTCCGTCTAATTTCACGATCTGCCATAAGAAACTGTGCTGTATAAATGGCCCAAATTTCAACCCTTTTTTCTTTTGAAAACGGTGTAGCAGAACCTATACGGATACTTTGGGGTTAAACTTTTTGTGGACATATATCTATCTATAAAAAAGAAAATCAGTACCTCCCAACAGATATCGAGGTCGTACTCGACCCTCCTTGAGATACAAAAATCGTCATTTTTCTCGAACCCACGACTCGGTGGCTCCCGAAGAATAATATATAATTTACTTATGCGGAAATTAAATTTCGATTAATTTTGGTTTTGAAATCGGCGAAAGAATTCTCGCGGTTACGAGCAAGATTCGCAATAACATCGCGTTATAAAATGATCAAGTTTTTCTTTTCGTTCTTCGCAAGAATTGCGCAAAACAAGGAAAATAATACGAGAAGGTGAGGGGGGGGGGGGGGGCAGGGAGGAGCACAATCGAGCAATGGATTTAATAATATCGTGCTGCGGTCGGTACTTTTCCGCATTTGGCTCGAGTTGACCCGTCGAAAGTCCCCCCGTCGCACACGGCAACTATATTTTGATGTATACACGAGAGTCGGGAGAATCGAGGAAACGCTCGATGGAAATATATATATGTTTATAAAATGTACATATGTATATTCGCGGTTGTATATATATGCACATGAGTTTTAACGAAAGGAAAGTAGGCCTGAGGACGGTGCGCGTTTATCCGAATCGCTTAAGTGGAACGTCCGGTCGAATAATTGAAAGCCTCGCACGGCAACTATATATAAATATATTTCGCGCACACACGCGGTGATGTATGAATGAGTGAAACGAGACAAAAACAAAACAATAAAAAATTAATTATTCGATCGAATTAAAACGTGTAAATTCGAATGAAAACGAAATTTATAACCGTGAGAACATTATATGAATTAATGCCAGTCGTCGTGTAGATCCCTCAACTATAAATACCTTTTTTTTAATCGCCATATTTTTCATACATTTTGTACTGTTCGATTTTGTAATTATTGTAATTGAAAGAGAAAAAGAAAAAATACCGAAATCTCCGAAGAACATTACTTACGAGCTTTCGAATGTTTTTTTTTTTTTTTTCAAGATTCAACGCAAGAAATATGGATAAATATTTTCGAAGAGCCGCGCTTGACAGTTATGTGCCCTAACGGAAAGGATCAATTTTATGCCCGTTACCAGCTCAGAGAGCATCCCAGTTAACGAGAAATACAATTTTATTTAAAAAAAGAAAGTTCTGCGCGCATTCCTCTCTTCAAAGTCAGGAGCGTTGTATATACTTTTACAAAACTAAAAACCAAAAATAATGTCGTTAACCATAAATCTTCGAAAAAAAAAAAAGGTTTGATAAAGCTTCAATTCCGTTTTTCATTTGTTCGTTTTTTTCCAACGTCTATTATCCTTGAGAGCATTATTGGCAAATTACTATCAATAAAAGATTCACGCGTACCAGTTAATTGAGAATGTTTACGTACTTGAACGTCTTATACCCTCTTTGCTGGTAACAACGTAATTAAGAACCAAGTGGGTCGAAGGTGTTGGGAAGGAGAAATATATATATACACATTATATGCATCGTCGTTGCATCGCCCAGCTGTGGTGCTTTTAAAAATGCATATAGAAACCTGAGAGATCGAGCGTCTAAGCGCCGTTGGTACGAGAACGCGAAGCTTCGAAGAATATAAAGAGAAAAATAGAGAGAGAGAGAGAGAGAGAGAGAGAGAGAGAGAGAGAGAGAGAGAGAGAGAGAGAGAGAGAGAGAGAGAGAGAGAGAGAGAGAGAGAGAGAGAGAGAGAGAGAGAGCGAGAGAAAAAAGAATGCACAGCGGGATAATGACCGGGATGCACCGGTCGATGGATTGAATAAAAGTCGAGCGCGGGAGATTAATGCCAGAGGGTGTTTATATATATATATATATATATTAAGTGATTTAGAAGCACAACGCAATCTACTCATACATTTTATAATACATTCACCACCGTAGCTAGAACATACACGACTCGTGTGCCGCATGCATATTCAATATTTTATTTCTCTTCTATGTATATATACAAATATACATATATACATCGGTTGCCCGTGCTGGAAACGTAAAGGCGTAACTCGAAAAATTCGGAACGTAAAGTGACGTTGTTAAAGTCCTTTACTCTTGCCAGCAAGTTCATGTATCTATTCATCTACAACCGGTATATAGACGCCAGCAAGAACGCGTGCGCCTGTTCTTCGTCTTGTGGCGTATCAAATGAACTAATGGCATGTAGAAGAAGACGGAAAAATCCAATGAAAATAATCCGGAATCTCATTTAGCACGAGGGCTCAACGTAAAGTTCGCAAAAAAAAAAAAAAAAAAAAGAAAAAAGAAGGAACTGTTCAAACGATGGACAGTTGTATCGATTATATTTGTGACGAAAAAACAGATTTTCAACACAATTAAGGTCGTGCATATAGATATAGCGATTCATTTGCAAAAGGTGATGGTTATCGATTTGGAATAATTAAAAAAAAACAAAACAATCACAATACTCCTATAAAATCATTTTTTATAATTTCTCTTTCGCTCAAATTGTGGACGTCTCTTATTCGAGCAGCATATATACCGTGTACATTTAATATCCGAGAGACAAAAGTGCCGTCAGCTTAATTCGCGACACGAGATACACGGTATATGTATTACAGACGAAGAAAAAGTAATTGCTGCTCACTCTATATATATAAATTTATATACGGTTGTCAATTAATATACACACATATATATATGTAAAGTTTTCCAGTACTATAATTTTCTGGAACGCATTGTCGTCATGTGAATTTTCTCTCGATATACCGAACGAGCTGAAGAGCGGACAAGGGCGCGCGCTGCTTCAGCTTCGCTCGTTCCCGTCACAATAACGCATTGTGCCTGCGGGGAATTGAACAAAATGAAAAAAAAAAAAAAAAAAAAGAATAAGAAAGCGCGCTGAAATAATGAAAAATAACGCGTGTTGAGATAAAAGATGCTGTGCCCGGACGGTTGCAAGTTTTCTCCATCGTGCAAACACAGCATAAACTCTGCGGTAGTGATACTCAAGTGAGGACACTCCTCATGCACACGGTTCACCTGCCTCCCTCGGGCGTTTGAGAAAATACGCGTCGTGAATCGTTTTCATCGGCCTATACGTGTGTCTGTGTCTGTGTGTGTGTGTGTGTGTGTGTGTGTGTGTGTGTGTGTGCGTGTGTGTGTGTGCTTTACGTGTTATACAGCCTCTGTGGTCGGTGATGTCGCACTCGCGAGCTGATGCGTGGAGAGAATGAAAAAGAAAAGAAAAGAAAAAAAAAAAAAAAAAGAAAAACGACGAGAGACCGGTCGTCGATCGAGAGTCTCGCCTCATTTCGCAAGTGAGAAAACGTCGTCGATTTTCTAGATTCTCCGGTCGGTAGAACGGAGCTAATATACGGTAGAGAAAGATTCCCGTAATTATAAAAAATTCGGTTGGGCAAAGCTTGAAAAATTTTGAAGGAAAATAAATTTTTGTCAATTAAAAAAATCACTGTGGATTGAAGTTTGATTTGGAGAAGAGAGTCCAATGGACTTCACAATATCTTCGTTGCGAGAGAGAGAGAGAGAGAGAGAGAGAGAGAGAGAGAGAGAGAGAGAGAGAGAGAGACTCGCATGTATTGAGCACCTTTTCAATGTGAGAAACAATATGTTGCCTTGGCAGGAAGGATGAAAGAGGTTTGAAAAGATTGTCATACAGATTTTTTTCATTGAGCCGTTCGAAGGACGAATCACTAAAGGGTTTTGGGGCTCTGAGGACTGGAGAAGGCTGTCCGGAGCCATGAGAATTCGATATTTTATCGGCTCCGATTTTTAGAAGCATTCGATTGAATATGGCGCAGAATTTTTTCCATCGGAACATGAGCTTGAATCTCAGTCGCCAATGCAGAGCGATATCATCCACAGTCATAGAAGACCCGACATCGCTCCAACACTTTCGACCTGCGTCCACAAATTTTCGGATCGACTGACGAAAAATTATACACACAGACCCGAGATGGCTAGCCAGGTTTTTTTGCCGGATCTCGAAAAAAAAAAAAAAAAAAAAAAAAAAAAAACCTGGCTAGCTCCGATCTCTTAATACAAATTTCGCGCCATCCGGCCATAAAATCTCTATTCACAGGAGCCAAGAGTTCCTGGGGAGTGTTGCGAGCGTGTCTGTATAGTGGATCTATCGCGGAGTGTTGTATATAATATGGAACTTGTTCAAGAGTGTTCCATGAGACTGCATGCAGAAGAGAAAACGTGCGTAAGTGCGTTATTCCTTACCCTCCCGGGGATACTTTCATGCCCTTGCAAGGGACATATCCGACAATGGTCCCCCATTTAATAAGACACCAGTCTTGCCGGTTGGTTCAAGGCACACCCCGCTATATGGCACGCCATATATAAAACGGTCTATCTATATATAGTTACCCTACAAGGTGTATATAGTGAGAGCACAAGGACGCTTGTCGTTTCATACGACTTTACTGTGTGGGACAGCTGTCGCGCGATTGTTGAGATTTTCCGCGTGAACCCTCTACCCACATAAAGAAGGTATACGAGTACCTGCGAGACTCGGGCCTGCCTACCGCGTAAAAATTCGTACAAATCCCAGGTGAATTATCCTAGATTGTCTCGGGTACTCCAACGATATGTTCATTGTTCAGTAAGGTACTGGTTGACGACACGAAAATCAAAGCAAGAAAGACTGCATTAAGGATTAAAAAAAAAAAAAAAGATTCATCCACTTCGTGTCCTTCACACGTTTGCTCTATTCCGCAAGAATCAGTCCAATTATTATAATATTGTTGTTGCAGGTGTAAGCACTCGGAGAACCATCGCAAATTAACGCGAGTCACTTCCACGATTCTGATCTTGCTTTTTTCCCCTCTCTCTCTCTCTCTCTCTCTCTCTCTCTCTCTTGATCCTTCTCTCTTTCTCACGTCTACGAAACGCTATTACATCCATACGGTATGCGCAATGCAAGTTGGGTTACTCGGTTGTACGTATATATGATGCATCGCGCCGCGGAAAAGCCAATTCTCACGAGAATTTATTTTCTCCTATATATATGAGGATGAGGGAAGACCCGCGAGAGAATCGTTGTATGAAGCGCTCACTATCTCCGTTCTCTCTGCTCAATGTGTGTATATTAATATTAATAGGCAAGACGAGTGTACATTAATTTCGCGTATCCTCGTGAAGCCGGAGAAGGGGGGGGGGAAGGGGGAATAAGTGTGCAACCGGATTACACCTCACGTTGCAATGTAACCTTTGCAGTGTGCGAGTAAGCTTTGCTCCTTTGGTGTTATATACTCTCTGGCTTCCTCACACCGTAACTTACCACTTCCTCGATCTTTGATATAATTTTTGATACCCCCCCCCCCAACGGTTTTACCGACACGTGGGATCGAATTCGATCTCTTTTAATGCGAAAAAACAATAGTTATTTTTCGCAAAATTAAGTGTATATCGGCAGAGTCAACAACGCGAGCCTCAAGTTATCTCCCGTTGATTGGATTGTCTCACGAGCGCTTTTATCCGCGAGTTATAATCCCTGGGTGAAGAAAAAAAAAAAACTAGACGATCAACATTCAGATGGTGTGTCGTCGACAAGGCGAGGTGGGCTTGGGGCAACTTTGATTGATCGATGATCCAAAATGCTTGTTGCGTATATATGTGATAGATTTTCTTTCGAATCTATACCCTATGGGGCCCTATTTTGTATAATCTCACGATCTTTCGTGTCGTCGTTTCATCTTTTCGAGAGAAAACTATAGTTTATTTTTTGACGCTTCTACGCTTTGGAATATATGAACATGTATGTACCTGAAGATCCATAAATGCATATACACAACACGAAGAGACATAAACGAAATTCCTTGAGCCCGATCCATCCTCTTATAATCGCTTTCTTCTTTTCTCTCTTCCCCCATCTTACGCCCCCATATCCTCGGCTTACAGTCCCCAGTGTAATATCGAGTGGATGTTTTCTGTGGCCGGTTTGGAGGATCCCCCTCCCCCCACCCCGCTTCGGTATAAATCATGGTGCCTGAATACGTATATGTATATATGTATGAAATAAACGAGACAAGTCCTCTCTCCGGACCATTGGAGGCGATCGAGAAAGGCGACGAAGAAGAAGAAGAAGAGAAGAAAAAGAAGCGAAAAGAGAGAAGGCGTTGAAAAATCGAAATAAAAAGAGACCAAGATGGAGGAGAGAAAAAAAAATCGCTCTATATGCATCGAGCAAACGAGAGAATCGGAAATAGCGCAGTACACACGGAGAATTGGAGTTTGGTAGTCAATATACCTATACGAGATTATACGGTGCAGCAGCGCGCGCTAATGCAAGAAGAAATCCTTGCGCGATATAACGATGCAAGGGATCTGCGAATTTTCTCGTTTATAAGCCAGCGTGTGCCATCAGAGTATGTGCTCTAACAAATACTCTGCTATTCATCTTCTTACGAAGCGAAACTGAGAATACACCACGGGTAATATATTTATACGCATATAACCCAGGGATCCGATGCGAGGAATATGATTTTCAGCTCTTCGATCTCTTTTATACTTTAGACTTTGCGGAAAAACGAACACTGAAAAAAATGGTTCGGGATTTACAATAATACTGTTATTGTTGGCCAGTTATAGGTATACTGGTGAAAAAATATTGCCCACACAGAAAATGCAGTAGCCCTTTTAGAAAATCCCGATTGCCGTAAAGTTCATACAAATATGACTAGTGAAGTATTTCTAATTCAACAATAATATCGCTGGTGAAGGCAAAGCAGTTTTGTCTACGGCGCCTATACTGCGCCTTTGTGGACGACACTCAATCGTCTGGCTAGCTTAGTCATTATAAATAGCTGGAAATTTATCGTTTTTGTAAATCAGCCATACTAACATAGCTCGCGAAACTACACTGTATTGTTCAAACAGCTGTAGTAGCTGATTTTTACATGCCTAGCTATTTCAACCATATAGTATGGCTGCGAGAATAACGTTGTGACACATAGCTATACTAATATGGCTCGCGCAACTATACTACGTTTTTGGAACACCTACAGTAATCTGTTAACGCGTGGTGTCTATGCCTCTGCCTCGCGCGAAAACGAAACCTCGCTACGCAAAATTTGATAATGAACGAGTTTGTGAAGACGAAACTGAACGAACGGAATCTTGATGAGCTTATACCAACATTTGAAGGTAAGTCTGTTCTCACTTATCTACGGAATATGTAAAAAAGGACTATTTTTCCTGTTATATAAACGCCAATCGTATAACAAGCGAATTTTTGTAGGTTAGGTCAACTGTCATTTTCCTGCAAGGAGAGTATCATATGTCTCCGGGCCATGGATTCTCTCAAACTTCCAGGTGTGTTTCATTAGCTCTAAAAATCAAGTCTCTTTTGCAAAATATTTATGTATGAATATCATTATCGATAACAGATGATTAAAATAAATATTCATGATTATGAAACATATTGGCTGAATTTTTACTGTGACCCGAATATCCCCTACTATATATACCTACCTATACGAGTATAGGTAGGTACAATATCCTGTAATTTATCTATATAAAATGAATTTATAATTCAGCCATATTCTTTTGGTAGTATGGCTGGTACGTCTACCTCGTATGCTAGCGTTTATAAAACAGCTCTACTAGTATTGTTGGTATACAAATAATTCTGCCTACACTGACAAAACTGCTATCCACGAAATAACATTGTATATGCTTGCTTCGGCTATACTAGTATGGCTGGTGTTCGTCTACCTCGTATGCTAGCGTTTATAAGACAGCTATACTAGTATGGTTGGCATACGCATAACTCGTGATGGTGAACTCAACCATACTATGGTATTGCTGAAATAGAGATACTTGTCAGATTCGCGGAGCTATTGGGTATATGTCTGTCATGACATAGTGGTATGCTTACGCCAACGATATTGTGTCAGTCATATTTGTATGGCTTTATTACCTAGATGGTATGGCAGTAGCGTATTTTCCCATATAATATGGCTGAAGCAATAATAATTATGGCTCGAATCGGGAAACTTTTTTTTCAGTGAAAAGCCGGCAAAGTTTCCCGTTGATGAACAAACGAAAATTCTGCAAGACTTAATTTCGATCGGAGGATTTCGAGGATCGATTTTATCGTTATTGTTGCTTTTCGTGTTTTTATTCATTCCGCTCTGCCATTCGCGATATTTATGATTATAATACGGACTGGTCAAATAAATGACGAGAAATCGAAATTACGTGAAGAAAAAAATCAATTCAAGTGCTAACGGACGCAGTTTTCGCAGTCATTATAAATTCCGACTACTTTCACGGGGTTATCAGATTTTATAGCTTTCACCGACAATAATTTTATTGCTAAAATATATAAACGATCACATGAATAGCAGAGTCTGCCACACGAGGACTTGCCTCTCGAGAATGTTCGAATAAAGTGAGCAGGCGGCGGGTCTCGAAAAAAATTTGTATCCGCATCTCGTGCGTGTTCGCACATGTACGAGAAGCGTATCAGGGTGCGCGATATCGCCGGAGAACAAACGAATGTAATAAAAAGAAGAATTTAAAAAAAAAAAACTCTTTCACCTTCTCGAAGAGTCGTAATCAGGCGACATTGTTCGCTATGGATTACAGGGTACGAAGACCCCGCGCGTCTGGAATAGCAAATGTGTAGAGATATATTCTTATATAATAATACCTTTGGATACGTTTTGCATGTGTCTGTGTACGTGCGTTTGTGTGTGAGCGCGAGAACGTCTATTTTCCTCTCTACGATTCACTTCCTCTCCGCGATGGACCATCGTGAGATTCACGCGAGAGAGTGAGAAAATACATTCGTAGCATCTCTCCGCCTGACTCTCTAACTCTTTCTCTCTCTCTCTCTCTCTCTCTCTCTCTTTCTCTCTCTGTGTGTGTTTCTCTCGCAGGATGGACACGTTTCGAATGCATAAGTAAGCGAGAGATGGGATAACCCTTTAAGGGGGCTCCATGGATAGAAGGCGATGAGAGAGCGATCTCTCGCACCCCGACGCGTTGCATACCTATTGGCACATTATAATCTCAATGCAAGCAAAGTCCTATCTTTCTGATTCTCTCCCCTGTACCTTTTCTCTCTCTCTCTCTCCCTCTCTCCCTCTCTTTGATCTTCGTCTTTGTCGTCGCTCTCGTTGGAGACATTGCATTTTTCTTTCTCTTATACTCTCTTGCTCTCTTCGCCGTCTATATCGATGGCTAAATTCCATAGGGGCGTATAAGCTATGCTTATACATAACCGATACGCCCCTTTGGCATAGCCCATCGATATTATTATTATGTATATATTATACCAGTGTAAGCTAGATCAGGACACAGCGAAATGTTTTCTCATAATGTCGCACACGGTACCTTAGCTGTTTCTATTCTCGTATTAATCTCCATTGTAAAGTACGGAGGACAAGCAGCAATGAAAAATTTATTCGAATATATATATATATATTTATACACATACGATATAGAACCATTGCTGTCTTTATCAGCGACAATGTTTCCTTGCATATTTACATTTACGAGGAACTTGATACGATTAATTTATTACACATTCACAATGCTCGCGAGAATTCGATATTATTATATCGAACGCAAATGAATATATTTCGTTTTTGTTTATATTTTGGAATAAAAAAGTTTGCAACAATAATATAGTTGTCTTGAATAGATATTTATTTTGAGTCAAATGCATTTTTGCTAAATGCAAATTAAAAAAATTGTTGATTTAAATAAACATTTCATACGTTCGCAATGAAAATATAGTTGAATTCAATAAACAGTTATTTGGTCCAAATAACTGGACTATTTTTTAAAAAATATTTACAATAAATAGAGTCCTATTAGACCGTGAGAAAAAGAAAAACATGTAGTTAGAACAAATAGACTCTATATTTGAATCAACTACATCGCTTTTTTCTGGGTGTGCTTCTCATTCACAAATTTACTCGAGATCTAAAATGCCGGGGATTTTCTCGCGATGCCGATGCGGTTAATTTGTCCAAGATTTTTCAGTCAAATTTTCATTCTAGCCAACTTTATTCGAATCTTATGTGAGCGTCGATTCAGATAAAATTTCTATACGAAACGAATCAATTTCATTTGAGTAAAATAAATTGCGATCAATTCGACTTCATTTGAGACATCGTAAATCAATATTTCGCGTTAAATCATTCTGCGGACGCTCATCCAATATATTTACATTCGCGTGGCACGGAATTCCCTCAGATTTTACGCGTACTTTCATTACGTATAACCCCCCACACATATACACACACACACACACACACACACACACACACACACACACACACACACACACACACACACACACACACAGAGATGCGTATTATATACGAAGTTCCATGTAAATTTGTACGCGAATCGGGTATGGCCGTTGCCTGCCCACGCGACAATGTCGACGACAACGACCACGGAGGCACCGGCGTCTAGATATATGACACGACAATGAATCAGAACCGGAACCTCGACACGGCATTCCCGAGAGGCCGGTGGACCCTCGGAGGCTTTGCACTGGACCATACCAGGCATCTCGTTCAAGCTCTACATGCGATAGAGCATATGGGAGCTTCGATATCTTCTGCCCCGTTCATATACTCTCCGCTTATACACATTTTTCTCTCTTTCTCACTTGCCCTGTCCTCTCGGAGCCCTCTTCTTACGATACCATATGCTTGCATGCATGTGCATATACACTATCTCTCTCTCTCTCTCTCTCTCTCTCTCTCGTTATACAGCCACGAGCACGCTTTATAGCTGAAGGGTCACCACTCACGTTAAGTTCATTCGTTTCGATTCGTTTCGTGTTTTCGTAACACGGCATGCATGGAAGAATATCGAACTGTTCGCGAAGAGATAAACAGCGAGAAAGAGATAGAGAGAGAGAGAGATCGAGAGAGGAAAGCCTCTAACGAAGTAAAGGTTCCGAGTGATACATGGGTTCTTCATGAATCCACGTGAATTGGAACGATTTTCAGCCGAATGGATTCTCGCGAAAGATTCTTTTATATTATATAAAAAAAGCTTCGCAAACTTTGCTTCCGGTCGCATTTTCTACCCGAAACTTGATGGGAATCCGATTTAAAAAATCAAACCGACTAGACTGAAAAATTTCGTTAGATTTTCCTCTCCGATGATCCGAAGTACACAGTACAGGTAAATTATTATAAATAATACTCGCCAGAAATATGAGGTATTTATCTGCCTATAAAAATAAAAAAATCGAGTTTCATATTGCAATAACGTATACCCAAGCATCTGGAAGGATTTACGCATACATACAGCACACTCCAAGCATAAATCATCCGTACAGATTTTTCTTTTCTTGTTTTTTTTTTTCCTTCTTTCGTTCTTCCGCAATACCGTATCATTATAATTCTTCTGAATCGGATCGAACGCGAATAGTATGCGATAGTAATCGCCAAGTGTGACCAACACACGTGACACGCGAGATTATCGTTATTTACGATTCGTTTGCACTTATATGCATCGATGCTCTTGCTACGCATTACCTGTACGTGATCCATATACATGTATAATATGTACATACGTATTGTATGTATATACTTGGGTGGTACACGTTCAATTAATGCAACTCGAATTACCCTTGTCGCGATCGCTAGGGATCAGATCGATCGGTATAGGTTCCCGATGTATTGGTGACGATCAAGAGAATGAGAGAACGAGAGAGAGAGAGAGAGAGAGAGAGATTATTGTAATGGCAATACATATACGATGAATCAAGAGAATATGGACAACCACCGCGGGCCAAAAGATGCATCACAAACCGGCATATTACATGTCGATTGGTTTAACGCCAGCGAGGCTTCCAATTTTTGCCTCGTATGTTACTCGATACGCCCTTTTGGTTTTGCGACACCGATGCACGGATACATATACACAATGGAGAATCGACTCGAGGTCTTGGAGTAAGAGATATAGATCGATTCGCGACTCTGGGAGGCCGAAGCAAAGAATATATATATATATATATTCATGTGTATGTATATGCGTGTATACGCTTGAGTCTTAAGTCATACATAGTAGGAGTATTATAGTTATGCATTACGTATATGATATATAAAGTTCGATAAAGATACATTACGTATATCGCATGTAAGTGCAATATACCCTGAGACGTATCGACGATTCACCCGCGGCCAGAAATCGATAGTATATTCATTGCGTAACGAGGCACTTACTGCAAATCAAATGAATAGCCAATAAAGCATTCTCGAGATATCGTGAGCTGGAAGCTCGAAATATATGTAGTATGGCAAAGATGCTTGATGCATAGTACGGTATGTTATGTAGTGTCTGGCTTTGCTCGGATTAAATAAGAGACCGCATCAGAGAGAGGCTCATCTCATTGACCCCCGCACCAACGGATATATTCTCCTTCGTGCAGTCACCGCAGTCGCAGCGATTGCATCTTCGAGAGCTCTATGCATATTATACCTTATGCTCTCTCGCATAGAGCCACATGTGCTCGCGATCTTTCGTATTCCATGTACGCGAGTACGTGGCTCTTCGTTTATATGCATACATTCTATAAGACGCGGATTGTGTGTACTGCAAGTTCTTCGCCGATGGAGAAGCCGTTCGTTCTCATTTAGAGAATTCGTCGGGTTCGTATGTATACGATTATTATTATTATTTTTTTTTTTTTCTAAAAGATTGTCCTGATAAAGAAGAAAGATTCTAGCTTAAAGTTTCCAAAAAGATATAATATGACGCCGGAGTCATTGAGTGATGATCGATTATTTCCCCGGATGATTATGAGTAAAAGCACACAATGGCCGTGCTCTTTTTTTTTTTCTGAAAATCTGTTTCACCAGACGATGGCGAGTGCCCTCAAGTATAACTTTAAGTGCCTGCGAATCGAAGCAGGTATCCAGAAGCCAAGCAAAGTGCCCTATTGGTGATTTTGAGAGTGCCTGATGCCTGATAATGCGGATCGAGAATGAATAGACGAGCGCTAATCAATCACATATATTTGATTGAATTTTAGTTGATAGCGAGAAAAATTAATCGAGAACGATTCACCGATGCATTAAAACCGACCGTCGTTTGATCCTCGGTTGACACAAAGAGAGTCATAAGCGAGTGATTATCCTCGTGGAATTGCCAGTTCTTATTTGGATCTTTCAGTGTCAAGGACTTCTCTGGGGAGTTCCTATCAGATCTCCGGACAGAGGAGTTGTGCGAATTTGGAAATTTGGGAAAAAAGAGAACACGCTGCTTTTGGAAAAATCATCGTCGATAAACGACTGAATTCCGGTTCATAGATTAAACGAGAATATAAATTTCAACGGGGACACGATCATGAACGCGCACCTTTAAGAAATCCGAGCTTTGGCAGTAACACTTTGAACAAATGAGACCATGGATTTAGCCCAATTGTGGTGAATTTCATTCGGCGATAATGTGCAAAAAAAAAAAAACTCAAGTGGTCCGTATTCGCACCGACTTTTCTATATACATGAATCGCCAATGTCCAGTGTATAGTTGGTGTCAGTATTGAATGTACACCGCACGTTGGTTGGCTCGAGCACCGCGAACAAACTTATACTCTCGTGAGGAACGTGAGCTTGATACTTTTACACTTCCCGGTATGGAAACAATGGCCCTGCCCGATTAGCGAAACAGCTCGCGGACCACCACCGGTACACCACCATCACCAACACACAACACACGCCGTTGAAACGATATCGTATTAACATCGCTGACATCGCGAGCCCTCCGTACAGGCATATAACTATATCTATACACGTGTGTATGTGTACCCTGGTACTGTATCTCTGGTGCACGTGTTTTATAACGTCGACTCGCGTCGACTGACAACGAGCTATCCGACTCGTAATATCCTATAGGACACTCCGCTATACGTGTAGCTTGTATATACCATTGAAAATGAAGTATATTTTTCTTTTCATCGTAGTTTTCCAGGAAATGAAGCTAAAAGTAACATTGCGGAGTGAGCTTTCTACGTGTAGTTCCTGATGAACAAAACTGCATGATTGAAGATCGCTGCGTGAAAGCCTTTAAGAAATTACGACAATGAGGGCGGGTCAACGTAAAAGTTAAACGGAGAAGAGAAACTTTTGCGTGACGAAAAGTGTGTCTTCGATGTGGATACATACCGTGTATACATACATGGGTCATTCCACCAATTATATGCACAAGTTGTATCGGTGGGTTGAAATAAAAAAAATTTTTAAAAAATAAAAAACGATTACGCCATTCGAAAGTCCCTATCGAAAATACCATCAGCGATTTTTTAAAATTTTTTTTCGTCCAGTATATAGTTTCGGAGCAATGGGAGCTCGAAATTTTCGAAAACATCGATTTTTGAATTTAAAATATCCATTCTCAGTCGAGGGATGGAAAAAAATCGTTACAATCTTTTTTTTTTTTTGTAAAAAAGTTCGATCTTTTCGGAAAAAAAAAAATGTAGCGACTCTCTCTGAAGTCATAAAAAGACTATCAAAAGTTTATTTAGAGTTTTAAAACCGGTCTTTCTCTCCTCGCCGACAAAATTAGATTCATGAAACTATTTTTTCCGAAAAGCTGAGGTTTTTTTTTGCATAAGAGACATATTTTTTTTTTTTTCAAATTCCAACCCAACGCGGTACAACTTTTGCGCATACAATTGGCGGAACGACCCCTATATAATATATAGGTATACGTATATAGAGATAGGTATATATATGTGGTTATGTGGACACGAAAAGTGGAAAAGGGATGAAAATAGGTCTTTCCGAGATTCCCTTCTCCATCGTGCCTCGATATCTTTCGTTCGACCTACTGCCCAAGAGACTATAGAGACTCCAAATGCGATCAAAGCATGAAGAAATGACGTTTCCCGAGAATCCAGAACTCTTAATTGTTCAAGTGACCTAGGACAATTATACAAACAAAAAAAAACCCGGAAAAGGAAAGCGTACGTGCAAGTAAAATACAGAACTCCCGTTCTAGAGTAAAATCAAGTGCGTCGAGAGTTTAGTTTTATAGACTTGACACGAAAGGTTACTCTCGCGGCTATACTCTCGGCATAAAGTTCCTAGCATGGAATATTTTCCAAGATTTCTTTCCGGATATTGCAAAGAGCATTTTTTTTCTCCATTCCTTCTGAAATTAACGTTGTTACTCGTGCAGCAGCTGACCCAATGACTCTCAAGGCGAATTCTTCGACAATTACAAACGCCCGATTCAATTTAGCCATTATCATCGATGACCAATCCCACATTCCGCGTACTATATACCGAGAGTTAAAATACCACGTGCCTCACGTGCGCGCATTTGAATAAACAGAACGCGGAACAGTCGAATGGGGGAATTGCGTGTAGGTCTGATGAAAAGAAGAAAAAAAAAAAAAACGAAAGAAAGAAAATCTAAGCACATGAATCATTGACATTCGACATATTCATTTAGTCGAATATTTCTCTGGCGAGACCTTTGTCAAACTTGATCACGTCGGACTGCGGAACTCGAGAGCTCGAGTATGTTCCCAACGAAGGGATCAAGATTACAAAGAGAGAAAGCGAAAAAAATTAAGTGTCATGTTGCTTGACAATTAAGGCATTGTGACAAGCCGAGCTAGCGAAAGAGAAAGAGAAAGAGTGAGAGAGAGAGAGAGAGAGAGAGAGAGAGAGAGAGAGAGAGCAGTCGAAAGTCTCTCGTGAGCTCTCGATGGCTCCATTCGAGTGTGTCAGTATTAGGAGAGAGCGAACCGAACGCCCGAGGTGATGAGAAGAAAACCGGAACTCGGCGGATGCTGTCGCAGTGAGAGATACAAACGCGATCTATACAGTCATCTTTCTTCTATTTATACGACATATATGTATACGCGTCTCAGGTATATACATTGTCATTGAGTTGCGTCGATGTGTCACCCTCGGCAGTAATATATATATAAGGCAAAAGAGAGAAGAGACCAGTGGACGTTCGCAGAGAGACGATGGTAGAGAAAGCCAAGGTCAGCGACCTTGCGTACCTCCATTAACACACGAACACCCACATACACATACACACACATATATATATATATATATATATATATATGGATATGTGAAGTCTGCGTAAAAATCTTTCTTATTTTCTTTGCCTCGATGGAAGAGGGATATTGAAACTTGTCCCGAGTTCCAGGGAGAGACAGCTGTACTACAGCTCTCTGAACGTATGGCGCAGGAGAGTTCTTCTGCTGCTTTTGCTGCTGCAACTGTTGCCGCAGCTGCAAAAGTCCACGAAATATCTTGCGTAGAATTCGCATGATTGGAATAAAAGGTTGCGACGATTGAAAAATCATTTTCTTTCAGGGTTTTTAAGTTTCATGATGATGCACGGAAAAAAAGCCTGGACAAGTTTGTAAATTAAGATCTTTCGGATTCTTTGAGAAAGTGCACATGGTAGATTCATATTTTTTTTTAATGGTGGAACAAACAATGTTGCTACAGCAATGCTACGAAGTGGAAAGATTATAGGAACTATAATCGTCAGGATCTGATGTAAGGTACTGGGCTTTGTTTTTTTTACGAAAAGCTAAGCAGAGCCTCCGGTTGAGTGATGGTATTTGTTGGACAAGTGGAAAAATGGACTTTGATATCCAAATATTTGATAATCATTGATTATTTGATAATTTGAATTTTTGATTTGATTATTTGATAATTTTTTATTATATTGATTTGAATTTGATTATTTGAATATTTGATAATAGTTCCAACGGATTGGAACGATTTCCAAGTATTTGGGTATGTGTGCAATTTTTCCACTAGTCCTCTACAACCGTCATCGCATTCGTTCGGAGACCCTTCCTATTCGTTTTTTATTTTGGTCTCCGGTTATGGATAGTTGAAAAATAAAATCGGTATTATATGATTCTACGATGGTCTTGATCCGCTTTTCTCTCGAGTTATATTTCCGTCGTAAGGGCTCAGACAAGTTCCAAAATAAGCTTCTATAATTCTATTTCATCTTCATGATTCGCCTTATCACAAAAAGTGCAAAGATTTTTTTATTCGATCGTCTTTTTTTAACTCTGTATTCCCATAACTTGGATGCATAGATAATCGTTTGGTCGTATGGTCATTATCCTCGTGTATGGCTGGCCGACGGTGTCGGAGCCTCGAGATCCATTCCTTCCCCAACACATCTGGGCTGATGTGCTCGGGAACGACCGTAATTAAGAAGGGGACCGCATCGCGCGGACACAAATAACACAGGCTCGAGGTGAAACCGTGGATGAGCTAAAGGGCTGCCGAGAGCATCGATGAACGATGCTCGGGCGAACGCCTTCGACGATTTATCGAACCTTTGCTCTCGATGTATTTATATAGATATATATATATGTATCCCATTATTCAGCGCGCTTATGCACCCCGCATATATGCTCGTTTCACCGACACCGAGATCTCTCGCAGATTTTCCTATATATCGAGAAGATCGATGGAACGATGAACCGGGGGAACGCGCGTCGGCGCCTCGGGGTGACAACGAAAGGACGACAAGTTGTTATAGATATTAGCGCGATGTACGATATACTCTCGATAATCCGCGCAAGTACCTATGTTCACCATTGAAACTCGAATGCCACGAAGATAAAGATTAACACGAAAAACGAGCCGAGGATCGAGGTACTCTCTACTTTGAGGTTTTACGATCATAAAAACGCGTTATTCGTGCTACGAAAAATAATTTTACAAGACTGACCGCGGGTGATCGAGAAAATAATTCAACGTGTGGCGTCAAGTCCCATTTCTAAATATTGATAACCAAAAAAGGGATAAAACAACAACTGTAAAGCAACGATGTCAGAAAACGTCGAAATTTAGCGCCTGTTTAGAACCTCGAACTCCCAAGAAAACCCAAGAAGGTTTTTTGAGGATCTTGAGAGGTTCACATTTTGTATGGGAATTAAAACCCTCACCAGCGCCTAAAATTCGTAGATAGCAGGAAAATGCAGCATTTTAGGTTCAAATGAGGATCTCACGAGAACCTCTTAGCCTCTCCACATCCTCAGATCACGTAACTCATACAACACTGCAATTGTTTCTACATTAAATGAAGATTCTGCTTACCGTCACATATTTACATTCTGTGATTTGTAAAACATAACGGTATCATTACGACACAAATTCGAGGAGGATATTTTTTCAAGAATTTCATCGCTGCTAATTGTCCTATATGAGAAGAATTCCTCGAATCAATCACACGAAGAATTCACTTTGGCCTTATACCTGCGACGGATAACTCGAGGATGCTTTCTTATCGCGTGAGCAGAGAAGTGCTCTTTCGTGACGTTCGAGTGGTTCGCAAATGACGCTTTTAGTTGGCCATATGAGAGCAGTTTTCTTACCAAAAGAGAAGGCATATACATATTATATTGATCGAAAAATGTATACACAAGAAAAGAAAAACCAACGACCAAATCAAGCTCCCAAATGGAATTAATGGACATACTTCACAATCGCTTACTAAATTTTATACATATATATATAAATATGGCTGGATATTGCAACGAGGCTTGCATAATCATGAGAATGCGATTCACGTTTTTTCATATTCTCGTTGTGAAAAGAAAAATGAGAAAAACGCAATCGTGTGCATTCTGCCCTGAACCGTTATACAATCCGTCGAATTGAGCGAGTATCGCGGGGCAATATGCGAAACGAGAAGGAGGATACGACAAAGCTATATATGCACATTTATATAATAAAGGTCAACGAAATTACATACTGTGCAAGTTCTGCGAGCAAGGAGACACTATAATGCAACTCCAGGAGGAAAATTCCCTGTGCGCAACAACGGTCCTCGCCTATAGGCTCGTCGTTCCATCAACGTTGAAATGTGGAGGCGTACAAAACGATACAAAGCAAAGCACCATAGGAAAGTTCATCACCGGAAAGTTTCTCAAGACTTTTCTCCAGATGACCCACCCGTCCCCAGTCGTCAAAGTCACCGTTGGCACGGTTCATGCAAACTCACAGTAAAGACATCTCCGGTCCAATGTCAAATTATATACATCATCAAAGAGTGCAACTTACTTTTTTCTTTATTTAAAATTTCAAAAAAAAAAGTCACGTACACCATATGCAATAAAGAACTCAAAAAACGGCGTTCGTTTTCTCGCGTTGGACACAGCGAATAGAAAAAAAAAAAAAAAAAACAAAAGTGCATTCCTAAATCATCGAAATTCCAAGAATACTGAAGCGCGAAGAAAATCGTAACTTTATATTCCAGCGGAAAAAAAAAAGACTTTGTCGAAGATAGCCAAGCGCTCTATACGACCAGGAGGCATTGCCAAAAAGGAGTATATATACAATCCTAATTCAATGCTCGGGATGGTTCTCCTTTCGCTGAAAAGGCGAGAGGAGATGATCACGGGCGAGGGGGGAGGCTCGTAAAGATATTGAGAGTCGGAGACAACGAGGTCCCGGTTAACCTCGCGGGGAGTCCGCGATATTTATATCCAAATTTAGCATTTTCTGCTCTCGGCTCGCAAGATTTTTTTTTTTCAAAGCTCAAGACTCAACTCTCGACGCAACATTGTCCATAAAATATCTTCGTAATAATAAGCCGGACGATCATGCGCGAAATATTTATTTCCCGAAAGTTCATAAATCGCGGGTAGATTTTGGAAGATTTTTTTTTTTTTTTTCGTTCTCGGAAGCGGTGCAGATCGATTAGCAAAAGATACTGGAATAGTTTCGAGTTTCGCTATACGAAAATTTGAATTCTAGAATACGTTTCTTGATTCTACGATAAATTTTAACGCTTCTTTGATCTTTTACTACGGGTTCAGTATAAGGTCTTTCGATTCAGATATATCTCTATAGACACGGGCCAAAGTAAAATTTTTTAAGAGTGTTCCAATGTGCAGTGAAAGAAAGAAAGAAAGAGAGAGAGAGAGAGAGAGAGAGAGAGAGAGAGAGAGAGAGAGAGAGAGAGAGAGAGAGAGAGAGAGAGAGAGAGAGAGTGACTCTGTAGCATCGATTGGAGAGACTGCAGGCCTCCTCGCGAGGTGGAATGCGCGAGAGAAGAGGTTCGTTCGGTATAAGCCCTCCGGGGCCCAGAAACGCTGGATCCTTTATAAGGTGGGCTTATTTTCAACGGATATGGGTTTTTGGTCTTCGTTTCTCTCCCTCTTCCCCTCTCACTCCATCTTTCTCTGCAAAGAGCTCAAAGATGCGCGCCCGAGTTCGTTACAGCAGTGTATATATTCTCGACTCTCGTATAGTCCTCGCAGAGTTCTCATATACTCGCCAAACGGATTCACACTTACAGATGCGCGCACGAGATGCGAGATTAAAGAGCGAAAGCCCGGTGGAGTCGAGTGATCTGCAGCAAGAATGTGCAAACGTCCGAGAGATATTGAGGGAGCTTTATACCGAAGCAATTCCATCGTTCGGCAACCCTTAAGGCCGGGGCCACACTATGCGGTTCTACCGCAGCGTTTTCAACCCATCTATAGTTGTAATATAAGTCTTAAGCTATGCATAAACTATAGATGCGTCAAAAACGCTGCGGTAGAACCGCACAGTGTGGACCCGGCGTAAATCTTCTCACTCATCCCTTCTTTTCATTTCATTTTTTTGTTTTAATTTCTCATACGCGGTATACACATGTATAATACACGGACACACGGATTTCTCGTTGTTCTGTCCTTCAACTACCTCATCTCTCGCTTTTCGACGACCCATCTCTGCCCTCCTCAAGACCCATTCTTCTTCGTTCTACACTCCATCATACTTTTTTTAAATCCTGTTTGCCGGTTCTTTTTTTTTTTCAATCTCTCTGCACGCACTACACGCATCTTGTGGGCTTAGTCTTGGTCTTCGAATACCGTAAGAATAATGATTTCTCGTTAGTAAATGCGTCGGAGATATGTTCCTAAACGAATTTCGTACGAGTATATACATACATATATATGGGGAAGGGGGAAGAGCTAAAGCTACTCTCATATGCAAGGATATATCGCTTCAGTTAATGCACCGTATCGGAAACGAAGGTATAAAAAAAAAAACTATGTATATTTATATATACACATGTATAACGAACGTGAAGCATAACACATCAACGGGTGCAACTAAAAGTCAGCCTGTGTCCGCAGCTGTGTTAAATATCTCGCTTTCGTAACAATGAACGCTTCGTCAACCATTGATATTATATATATTCATAGTATTCGTAAATATATCGACTCTCGGCTTAGTGTCAACTTCAATGTTGGTAGCACGAAGTGCACTCGAAACTTCTTGTGCTTCACCTTGTGGCGAGCACGTTTCACGATTCGTTAATTTTCTCGTAAAATATCTAGCAATATAGTCTCGCAACGACGGTTCAATATATACGCAGATATACATTGCAATATACTTGGAGAGTATGAAACGCCTGGCTCGAACACTCATCATCAAAGATATTTATGCAAAGACACCGATGAATCAAAATGCACGCGCGGTATCCGAAGATTAGGGTCGGTTCTTGCTTGGATTTCCAGAGATAAATGAGAAATTAAAAATGACAATATCGCTTTTGGATAAACAAATGTTTCCTGTCAGATGGCTAAATGGAGCATCCGCATAAAGGATTGGAGTCGAAAATCATTAAAAATCATATCATGATCGAATTATTGCGAGCATCCATTTTGGATTAATTCCCCAATAAAAATGCTGAAGGTTCAGGCTAGATCCAGTCGGAGCGGAATACCTCATACGCGTAATAATAAGTATCTATATATATATATCTACGGTTTTATGCTTCACCTCAGTCTAACGGAGTTGCGCGTAACTTTGAGAGTCAAGACTCCGGTATACCATACATATGTGTATGCATATCATATTATATGCATGGCGAGAGAGAGAGAGACAGAGAAAGAGGGAGAGAACGAAGACTATATAGCTCTTATATTACAGTACAAGCGAGTTTTAACCGCGAAGTTACTATCTCGAGCATGTGATACATAAAACGAGTCAACGCGGCGGTTTCTTGACAACATAGCTACCGTTTCTCGGACATTTGCCAGCAGTTCTGATAACGCCTACGCTTCTTCGATTCAATATTTCACGATCATACGGATATATATTGGCCGGAGATTCGTGGCTCCAAATGAGATACGTGGAGCGTCAATCACACACGTCTTTAAAAGACGTGTGTGATTGACGCTCACTGATGAAAATTTCATCAGTGACTCGCCTAGTATATTTTTCTTTTTCAGACACACAGATATGGTTACACGAACGTAGGATATTTCCGTGGACGTCTATCATTAAAATTAGGAATACAACCTTGAATTCCGTGTTCTTATACCTGACCCGCATTGTTTTTTTTTTTTTTTTAATTTTTTTTTTAACGATACGAGTGTGAAATCCACGCTGACTTTTGCGAAGGACGTGCATGAAAACATTCAACGTCTGTCATCCGGAAAAAAAGTGTTTATGTTTTTTTTTTCCCTTCAGTAAAATGTCATAAACGAAACTATTGTATGGTAGCCATGAGACGCTTATTTCGCAACTCCATTAATTTTCTTTTGCTTTTAATGATGAAGTTAATTGGTTGAGTTGCGTTGCTGAGATCAGAGAATACTTGGCATTTCCAGTTGATTGTACCATTCAATGAATTTTTTTTTTTCGCATCAAGATTTCTCTGCTGTTAGCCAAGATTATACGTACAACGTGACGGAATGTTAAAACGTAATCGTACCAGCGATAAATTCGGGCGTGCTCGGGACTGACTATGCGTATATAGGTACATATATATATATATATACGCACCGTTGACCATAACTCGATTTTCGCTTCGGCCAGCGAGAACGTTTTCGATCTTATCGAGAGGTTCCTCGCAAGCGTGCAGATTCGCCCCTAACCAAGTTGGAACGAAACGTAAACCGGGAACGAGTCTTTCTCGTTTAGTGACTATATATATATATATATATATATATATATATATATATATATATATGTTTTTTCTCCCGTCGGGTGAGACACGGGAGCTCCGTGCGCGCTCGCAGTTTACATACAAACCCACACACACTTTCAGGAGGAGAGACATCATGATTCAACGGGTGGATTAACGCGACGGGATCCCTATCTCATCCTCATCGTACTGGTCCAACCTCGCCATTCTGTGTATCGCTAGCTCAAGCCTCGATAAACGAGAGTTTAATATACCCGCCAGAGAGAGAGAGAAACATAGAGAGCCAAAAACGCCTTTTGTTCTTAACGCTAGTACATGAATGCAGTGGAATGCGCGAAACGCGTCGATTTGATTGCGCTTTTTTTTTTGGTTCATCGGGCAATCTTGTCCCCAGCAATCGTCGGCGATGAGTGAATTAAGCGGCATTACAGTGTACCGCTTAATTCAGCGTTAGTGGAGACTTTTTTTTTCATCAATACGGTGGCATAATTTATCCGGCCAGTAGGTTGCGAAAGAACACGTATGCCTACCTCGACTAAGAATGTTTTCGGTACTCTGGCCTTGTTCTGGCCCGAATTATTCTATCCGCGTTGGCGGAATTAACGATTTTGTCAGGAGCTCCCGACACAATAAGGGTATTTCCCGGATTACAAAAGCCCCCAGACCGGCAATTCGATCATTACGGGAGAACAGAGTCTCCACTCAAGAACCTTTGCTTATTCGGGTACTGACAATGGAGCAGGACAACACTGCCGCAATTTGATCCAGCTTTAACCCTGGGGGATTGCCCCTGGGGGAAAATGTACCGTTTGGCTGGATATCCAGCAGACATTTCCCCCATTACTATACCCCAGACGTAAAATGTAATTTATTAAGTTCCGCGATTGAACTTTCGCGCATTTCTGAATCTCGCGCAATCATTATACTGCAAAAATTCTCATCGTATAATTGCGTGCTCAGCATGTGTATCAATCTACGATGAGAGAAAAAAAAAAAAAAAAAAAAACAGCAAAGCAACAAAAACGCGACTAACCTCTTTCATTCCGTCGAGTCTGCCGAGGCTCTTGGTGCCACGTAACGTTGGAAAAGCTGCGTCGTGCCATCCAGCGGCGTTCGGTGCACCGTTGCACGGTCGCGGTTCACCCACGTTTAGGCCCCTCGCTCTGCTCTTGCTCTTGCGCTTATCGAGCAAATGCTTGGCCCGTGATTTTCTCACTGGCGCGGCGATAGCGTCGTCCTCGGGATCGCTCTGGACCTCCCAGCGTGACGGTGACTTGAACCTTCGCCTCGCGCTGGTCGGCGAGGTCACCGGCGAGGTGAGCCTCTGAACGAGGGTGCCGAACATGGTCATCATCGACCGTGGCTGCAGCAGCCCTTTTCAACCTACTATCCACTTGTTCACTCCCGCCCCTCCCCGTGTACACACGAGAATCTAACGCTTATTTCTCGCGTCTTTTTTTGTTTTCACTCGTCCACCGTTGTTCCCGTAGCTTCATTCGACACTGACATTGGAGCTTCCTCAGCCGGGAACGAACTGCATCCGGTGGCTCTCATACTATGTAGTCTCGCTGACGTTATCCAACATTGAGATTCGCAATGAGCGCCAGGCAACATTTTTCATTGTCTCTCACGTTTTAAGCCTTCTCTTTATTCCCCGTGACCTCCTCCTCCTCCTCCTCCTCCTCCTCCTCCTCGTTCGTCGTTTTCTCTTTCGGTGTAACAATTAGCGCGAGCTCTCACCCAGGGCAAGGTTTCCCGACACGAATATCAGTAATGGCAAAAAACTCCTTTGAGTTTCTCTTTCGTCAAATCGATCCGGAAACCAACGGATATCGAATGAGTCCGAAAAAAAAAAAAAAAAAACCGCGATCGAGGCTTTTCCGAAAGCGAAGGAAGGAAAGTATGGGCAAGACACGATGTGTATACAGCACGAGGACGATATGATCTCGTGGGGAGAGAAACTTCGGGTAAGCAGAGAGATGCACGCAGAAATCGTTACGTGCGATGATAGGAGAATATAAGGTCTCGCGATATGGGTGCAAAGGTCGAAGAGACGAGAGAGTTCAGTGTGTCCTCGACTCACCGCGATTCTTGCAACTCCTCCTCCTCCTTCTTCTCCTTCAACCTTTTGCCTTCTCTTCTTCACTTCTTCGACACCGCTCGCTCGGGAGCGTGGCTCACCTTCGCGCAAATCGAGATCCTTATCGATCTCTCTCTCTCTCTCTCTCTCTCTCTCTCTTTTTCCCACTATCTTCTCTCGTCGGGGCAGCACGGCGAGCCCACGAGACGATTGCTCTTGCGGTATATATACGAGCGAAACACCTGTTACTTATCTCTCGCTGCCTTATTCTGTAAACACGAAGAGACGAAAGCTCGAGAGTTTCGCTTCTACACACACGCACACACACACGCACTATTTTTCAAGAATTGCGTGTGATTCGTGCTTTCGGAAAAAAAAATAAAAATAAAAATAAACTCTTTCGAAATGTCCAAGACCTAATTTTACAGGTCCGATCGTGTGTTGTTCCACGTCATTTCCGATTGCGTAAACTTTAATTTTTTTTTTTTTTTACGACAGACTTCGAATGCGTCAAGTTTATCGTGTTGACAGTTTTGTCGCGTTCTTGGACGTTTTGGGCGACTCGGGAAATGTTTGAAAGAGCGTATATCACACGTGTGTATATTGGATAACGGAGGCGATTTGAGGCCTCGACCAGAGCGAAGACGAGGAGGTCTCTCTGGTGAGATCGTGTTCGCGCGGCGCTATATTCTTTGCGCTATGAACCAGGTAGGTATTTTTGCCTCCGGGCGCCCGAAGCAAACCAGCAGCACGCACAACACTCGCTCTCGCGCCACACACACACACACACACACACACACAAACACACACGGTTTCGCTTGTTCTTCTTCTCTTCGTTCCACCCCTCGGTATAATTCTTTTACCGTCCTCTTTTTTCTTACTATCCTCTCGATATCTTATGCTCCGTATTTTTCTTCGTTTAAAATCTAAAAGACCGCTGATAATTGATACTCGAAGATATACTCGAATCCACGTGAATTTCTTCGTAAAAAAAAAAAAAAAAAAACCAAATTCACATTGAGAAAACGAAGTCACTGATACCCGTTTCAACGTGGCGAACAAAGCTACGCGTATATTTCATTATCTCGTTCGTTTGTCATCGTTGCTGGAGTCATCGTCGAGATGACAACAATTAACTTTGGCACAGGGGAATGAAAAAAGAAAAGAAAAGAAAAATAAAATAATCACGCAAATTCACGAGAAACAGCGAGAGGCAGCAGGGACGAAAAAACTTCGAAGCACGAGAGAAGAGCGCGCGGCCGCGCTTTCCGATCACTCACTAGCTGCGTGCGGAATTCAACTGGTCGCGCGGAGAACAGCAGCAACCCGACCGGTTGGCCTCGCTCTCACGAAGCCGGCCCGAGACCTCACGAAGCCCTCACGTCGTCGTCGTCGTCGCCGCCGCGCGCGAAGATTCACGAGCCATCACGGACGCTCACGAGGGGGCCGATACGTTGCCATGGCGACCGTTACGAAACTGAGTGGGATAGACGGAGTGGATGGGACTTACCTCTAACCTCATGTAAGGCCCCTGATGGAATTATCCCCCCCCCCCACTCTTCGACCATTTCAGCATCCCCCCCCCCCACTCAAAAACTTTTCTATCACGCTTGCGCGTATGTGTATAATTTCCCATGCGCGTCTCTCGCGTTTGGTCATTACGGAGCAAATTATTTGCATTCATGCGACAAACATCATAGCGATAATGATGAGATTTCACGAGGGCATTATATAGTTTCACTGGCTCGGACGCGAGCTCTCGTCGAGATTCCGAAGCAAATTATAAATCCTTTTAGTACCGGCCGTGTGTAATCACATTTGGCACACACACATTGGTTCAAAATTGAATTTCAGTTTTTCCGGATGAAGAATCAAAATTTATCCCGAAACGAGTGTCTTCAGCTGATCAAATGTGGCATATTACTATCTATGGAGATTAACAATTTGTTTGCGCTGAGTGAAAGCCGAGAAAATTCAATGGAACGTCAATCAATTTTATCGCTAAAAGGCACACGAAGTTGCATGAAAACGTTAACGAAATACTATAATTATAAAATCATTTTCCGTTGTTCTTCAATACTCCGGTCCTATAGGGCCAACGAATTGATATTTGTGCGTTCCAACGTAAACCCTTGCGGGTTTTAACGTATTACCCTTCCCATTTGATCAGTCCTATCATCCGCACTTTGCTAAGCTAACCTAACTTGCATAGCATCCGCAGCTGCTTTTTAGCTACACTGTAACGCATTCACCGTGGACAGACGGCCTTATTTTTTTTACTGAGTTTCCGATATGTTGTCATCAGAATCTCAGTAAAACTGTCTCCCGCATAGTCGGCGCGCCAAGCCAGTGCACGGCTAAGCGGTCACCTATCCAAGTAGTGGCTTCGGCCATTGCTGCTTATTAATTTGGGAGATCGCCAGAGCCGCGCACCGACCACGCGTCCACTATCGTCGGCTGCCAACGAATTGATATTTCTTTGCATTTTTAAAATTCGTTTGTCCAAAGTTTCCTTTAGTTTTGGGCAGGTTAAGATCGATACTGTAATCGATCATTATGTGTACGATATATCGACCTCTTTCATACACATATTATATACAGCTATATACATATGTATTCCCGTAAAAAAGATGTGTAACCCGAGGCAATGAAGGCACTGTCTCTTTTGATATCGTACGTGTGCGCAAAAATTACATACTCCGATGCATGTATACATGTATATGTGTGCGGGTATATAGTCGAAACGAGAGTACCGAGAGGGATTCGCGAAAGGCGGCGGAAGATAAATCGATTCGTCGCTGTTCACCCAGGTTTCTCTTCTGAGCACACCGCGCGAATAATAAAAGCTGAAGAGAGAGAGAGAAAGGTAGAGATTGTATATAGTGGCGGGAGTCGATCAGTGAACGTTGAGAGCGAATCTCAATTATCTCTTGTCCCAACGTCTCCACCGTAATACGGATTCCCTCTACTAGCCCAGTATAGAAAAAACGAGAGACGCGCATAATCTATCGAACGATATATACATTATATGTAGTATATTTTTGCTTGTGTCGTAGGCAGCGAGTTCGCCACGGAAATCAACGACTTGCGCTAATTACATGTCCATTCGATAATTACGAAGCGTATATGTATAACCGCGTATATTGCCTCGCTTGTACCATAATAACGACGCTATAATGACAAATAAAATAATGATAACCAACACAACACGCGGTCTATAGACCCATCAGAAGCGATCAATCATAAAGGACATGTGGCTATTTGTCAATGAGCACGAGCGAACCATCGTCCAAGCAGGATACGATAATTGAACTTTTGACGAGTGTACGCCGTCGTCTCTAATGATATCGTCGTTGCGAATCAACGTTGAAGTCGACTTTTTTTTCGTTATTACCGGTATGTGCGCCATCGGAGTTTTTGAACCGATAATACGGCGTTGCCATTTGAATGAATGAGATTGTCCGCCTCGGATGGAATAAAGGAGGCCTCTTTCTCATAGGGCGTGAAATGAGTTCGCAAAAAAAAAAACTTTGAAAGACGCCGAGAAAAAGGATTTTTCTCGGTACGGTCCGTTGCGGAATTCCGCTGTGATTTGCTCAATCAGGATCGCGGAATCCAGGTTTTTTTTTCGTGTGTGTGTGTGTGTGTGTGTGTGTGTGTCGAGCGAGGGCGGACCCGATGGGGATAATGGGTTGGGACGTTGTCCAGATAAACGTGAGAGTAGAGGAGAATTTAGCGTTCGGGCAGGATAAACAGCGCAGTTTATGGGCAATTCTCCGGAATGATTGGAAGTCTTTGCGGTAAAAAAAAAAAAAAACTTTGGATTGAAGCTTGCATCTAGCTATGCGTTCATAATTGTTTCTCGTCATCTCCTTAGATGGCCGGTCAATGCAATGATTTTTTTTTCTCATAATTCTGCGCGAATATAGAACCACTCTCGCGCAGTTCTGGTTCCGGTTGGAAGAGCAAGCGTGACAAAAACGTATATATCGAATAATTGCGATGGGAGATCGGAGTAAGACGAGAATACACTTGTACGCCGTCATACTCGCGAGACAATTGGACGGTATTATATATGTATATATATTTTGGAGCCAGCTCTTCCAACGATTATTTCTTACGGATCACGATGTAGGTCAAATAGATATTCTTGGTGCATATACAGGGGGTCCGCTTGAGCCAGATGAGAAACACGCGAGAGTCTCGGATGGCCCTTGTAATATATCATATGTGGACCACGTGGCCGCGTGTATACAGAGAACATCGCTGCATCATGCTCCGGACAAAGAGGAAAAAAAAAAAAGAGAGAAATTGGGTTCCGATTTGATGTATATACGTCATAGAAATCATTAGGCATCGATGACTCTGCATTCCTATTATGGGTGTGAGCTGTCCGATTGTAGACTACGCGCGCGCGCGTGTGTGTGTGTGTGTGTGTGTGTGTGTACATACACAAAGGACGTGAAATACTCCGTGACGACATGATAAACGGAATTCGTAGTAAGCCATAGAACTGTTGGCTGACAATCGGTTATTGGCCGTTGCAGCGTACACGTATACAGTTAATCAATGTATATATACCGGCTGAAAGAGAGATTTTTGTCTCTTCACATCTTTATCATTTCGGGCTCTTCAATGTTTTACATTTTAATCGTATTGAATTTTCGAGTTTTTCTTACGACGTTGTCTTTCGACGCAATTTTTCATCATACATCTTCATTCTCGCGGACTTTTATCATCTCAAACGAGCGATATCTCACAAAGAAATCTTACTAAATATATTACCCATTGAAAATTTATCAAATTCTCTCAAAGTCACAGCGAGATGAGCCCGACAAAGTTTTGTAGGCCCGCGAAACAATGCTACAATGAGAAGCGCAGAATATTCGCTGAGACGAATCGTCGTGCAGAAAAGTGCTGACCGTATACCGCTAATCGCCGAGATATTAATTACCGAGTGTGTGCTGTTGATCATAGTGTGACGCTTGTGAAACGGGAATTCGTTCTGTATAAATGCATTAGAGTGCGTTGTAGTAGTCGTCGTGGTCGTTGTCATTATATGTACCCCCCTCCCCCTGTTTGGACTCTTATCTCAACCCCATGGGAGTACCGTTAGTTGTATGCGACGCGCAGGGCATACGCGAGCTAGGATGCTGGAACCACGCGTTTCTTAGATTGCGAATAAGGATCGGACCTCGTTACACTTGACTGCACTCACCTGTTCTATTTTTTTCTTTCTAATCTTCGTATTGCATGTACGTAGAACTTTTTACGATTATTTGGATACAATATGCGACAAATACCAACTATATAAAAGAAGATCTGTCAACCAGATCAACTGTGAAAAAGGATTTGTACCAGAATTTAGACATCCCGATCAAGCCTATCGAATTACAAAAAGTCTACCACGAAACAATTCCAAGACAAGGGAGCAGCTGCTAACATTATCTTTACTTAATGTCTATCAGATTGCAATTCTCCAGCGTGGCTATAATGACAACGCGTATCGGCATATTACCCTATATGTTATAGTCAGGTAATCTGACGGTAACTTAACATATATTACCGATGCCGGAGAGGTGTAATTTGGCTGTAATTGGGTAGAGATTTTAGCGAAGGCCTCTGGCCTCATTCTGACAGAGATAATAATGGTTAGAGATGTTAGCCGCTGCTTTTGGATGTGGTAGACTTGTAATTCGGTATAGGCTTGTTCAAGGAGTCTATATTTCTAGCAGCGATGTTATTGGGTAGCGAAGTTTCGGGTGGAGTTGTAAATATGCAAGCGATTCATCTATTTTCCAAGAAAACAAGGTACAAGAAGCATCAGTCCCTGGCAATAATGTAACTGCAAATATCATCGCATATAATACGTCGGTTCAGATTCTTCGATTAATCGTCTGCAAGAAGTTCGCGGATTCCCTTTCGATTTTAAGGTAAAATCTTCATCGTTACAGTTTGATTTTCATACACAACAGAAGAACGATAGTTCGCTGAACGATATTAAATCTCAACTAGGAGCGAGGGACTGTACAATTGAAACACAATAATGATTTTTGAAATTTCATTGATAACACTAGACTTTAAGTGACTCGTTATAAACATATTTTTCCCCAGGGATACCTCATTTCTGTGAAAAAAATTTTTCGCGAAACACGACGTAGGTCACAGGCTTATCAGACACACAGGCAATGGAATATTGGCGTTTTTTTTTCTCATGTGACTAGTTTCTCTTACCAGCTTTTATTTCGCTGGTTCTCTTCAATCTGTGTAATAGGAGGCTCTTGAAACTTTCCTTCCTTCACATCATATATTTATCCGATAAAATTCATAAATTCTTCGTTTTCAACATCGCTAGTCGGAACAATTTTCACCGAGATTAATATTTCCACGAATCAATTTTTACAGCATCGTAATATCCACAGAGCCATGGTTCAATGTTTCGAGTGGCGATTGTTCGTGAATCATATATATATATATATATATATATGTACGTCGTATAGTTTAGTTTCTTCCACGAGAGGTAATCAGCTCGTGTAGATTTTCTTTTTTCTTTTCTTCTTCCACTTTTTTTTTCGTCAAATGCACGATCGCACACGGTGCAAAGTCTCGCGCGGTCACTACGAGAATTTTAAATAAAAAAATAAAAAAATCTGCGAGGTCTGACGCGATCTCCCGAGAGAGAATGTCTTATGCCACATTGCATACGTGTTTTGTAATATGAATTAGCGTATACGTATATTATATATATAATGTATAATGCACGTGAGACAACGTATGAGATGGCGGATGATCGCGCGAAGAAACGCGAACGAGGAACCGCGGGAGGCTTCGCGTTTCAGAGCTCTCGGGACAGGTGGAAGCGAAATAAATTCTGTGCACTATCGCGCGAAATCGTTCTCGAACGGATCCACGCATGATTCTCGTGTATGCGTCCACTTTGCCTCGTTATTTCTTTTTTTTTGTTTTTTTTCCTCCCTCTCTCTCTCTCTCTCTCTCTCTCTCTGTCTCTCTCTCTCTCTATCTCTGTCCCTTTCATGTGCGCGAGCACATTCGAGAGTGATTTAACACTCCTCCCCACCGTATGATATAACACATACGTTCGTTCTCTTCGGAGTGTCCGATTACGCAACAGCGAAAAACTCGAGTGCACTGTTATGCGAGTTGAAAAAAAAGAAGAAAAACAAAACAACAAAAAAAAAACACGTAAGAAAACTTACAAACGACGCATAAAAAGAATTCTCGTGAATTCCACTTTTGCATTTTGTTTCCCCTATATATCTCGCTATATATTTTATTGTATTTTTTTTTTTTATCAAATTCCATTCGTACGCAAGTCATCGAGTAAATATTACACCGTGTCATGCTAATATATATCATCCCACCGTTATAAAATGAGGCTGTATAATGAATCGTCGAGGGTTCTACGCTGAATGGCCTGGACGTTGAAAACTAGAACGAAATGTGCTCGATTTTATTATCGTTTTTACTTGGAATCCAATTGTTTTCCAATGGATCACGGCGGGGCGTGTGCGATTCTGCCATATTTATACAATTAAATATCGTCATGGACTTTTTCTGTGCCAGCTCTGCACAACGATATGAGCCTCTGACAAAATGGACAATGGCCAGCCTATATGCATAGGTGACTCTTCCATCCACAGATGCAGGGAATACGAGAAAGACCGCGCGTCGGTCGCATTTCCGGTTACTCCGAGTTCAACTCGATGGAATATTATACACATATACATATACATTTACAACACAAAAGTATAACTTTTACGGTGTGATACGTTTATCTCGTATAAGCCCGTCATTCCCTTTTCTTTTACCGGCTATATACGTGTGCATACGTTTGACGTCAAGCAACATTTTTATTTTTCATTTTATTCCGGTATCTTTTGTCTAGCGTTGGACAATGTGATGTGTTCTTCATTCACGGGACATATGCGTCGAGCGAGTGTGGTGTATGGTAACGTGAGATACGCGCTGCTCTCTCTCTGCCACAAGAAAAGACGAGCCAGCCTCGTATACTATACGAGCACCGACTGTAAATGCGATCTCAGAGAAGAAAATGCATCACGGCATATGCAACACCAGGTGGAAAAATATCACAAATTTGTTTCCCAAAAAAAAAATTATCAACAATATCGGGCTCTGGACCAATCGAGTGCTCCACCGGAGAATCAACGGAAGAAAGAAAATATATCAAAGAGATCTAGTATATCTTTAGTTGAGATCTCGAGCGACCGGAAATTGTTTCTCAGATAAGGTCCATGTGTACCGGAACAACTTGTTACCAGATAAGAGCCAATTTTGGGATGATTGAGTCATCGGAAAATCCGAAAAACGAACCTGAGAGCCATGTGGGTGTCGTTAATTCAGGTCAACAAACATACGAACATGGTGTGGCTCATCGTTGAAGATTCAGTCAGCGGGAATATTATCGGCTCGCTTTCAAACATTTCGGGGCTGTGTGTGGCACCAGCCAAAAGCTTTACCTTATCAGTAAATCCATCTTTCCTTAAATCTCCCTCCAGGGAATTTAGGATCAAACGCTATCAAAAAGAATCCAAAGACAAGCCAGCGAGAAAGGTCTCACGCCTTGAAATTCCATTTGAACCATGTATAACGAGCTCTCAAAGCTTTATCGTATATAATGTGGCCGAGGATTTATTATTCCCCGCGTCAAAACATCAGCTGCCCAACATATTTTTCGCCCATTGATCAATTTATTTTTCGATACCATATGCCTGTAACGGGCTTTTCAGCAGCGATAAATTCACACTATAATATCCCGGAAACTGTAACTAGACACACACGAACAACACAGTGTGTCCAATTGTTCTTCGCGTGTGCGTCTCTTTCGCCGCGGGACAATAAGCAGCGCAAGCGAGGAAGAATAAAAGGAAAAAGTCTTTCGAATCAAGATGCGGGGAAAGTGCATCACGGCCTAACCCAATGCCCGGTCGAGATCGGGCACAGCGTACATCGAGGCTAGATGTATATATATATATATATATATATATGTATAAATGTAAGACTGAGAGGATGACAAAAGTGTGCCACATCGAGCAAAGCGAGAGCAAGGGGATACACCTGTATTGCCTTTGTATCTGTATAAGTGCGCCTGGCAAGCAAAGAGAACTCAAACCCGCATAACACAACATTTTAAGCAACGCGGATTACGACCTTTTGTTTGCCAGCAATCAATATAGGAGAAACACTTGTGTTTGTGTGTGTGTGTATCGTCGCGTAGGTTTTCTCGTGAATCTCGCGCGTGTGTCCGGTCGCTCTCGATGCACTCTCGATGCAGTTGCAGCGAGTATACTCGCGCGGTTGTCTTATGCTTTTGCTCTCTCTTTTTCTCTCTATCTCTCTCTCTCTCTCTCTCTCTCTCGGCCTTTCTGGCATCAGCAAAGTATTGCGTGCCGATTATACCGTATAACTATATATATGCATGTACGTACTGAATCGAACAGACAGTGGAGAGTGTGAGAAATATTATCCTTTGATCTCGAGGCTCGCTCCGCTCGCCGGTTTTCACTCGCGCCGAGAGACAGTGGAATTAACGACTGGCTCGCTTGTATAGTTAGAGCTGTATATGGTACATACGGTTTATGGCGTATATATACGGGGCCACATAGTGAGTCTGATAGGAGCTTGAGGCCACCCAACCCAGATTATCAGCCATCATATACATATATATATATATAGTACGTGCTCGAAGTGGACGGAAGTGGTAAACGAGAGGCGAGGAAGTGTCCATACAGACATTTAGATTCTGTTGCTCTCGGCGCTGGTACGGGAGACTGGATGGATATGTATCTCTATACGCTATTGAGACAAAGAGTAAGGGAACGGATAATCCCGCAAGAATTCTAGGAAATATTATACACATGTGTATGAAAATTCTTATTCAGGCTAAGATGTATTATATATACGTGGTCCGACGTGGTCAATAACGAGCAGAATTAATTCAACCAAGTCGTACAGTATATACGATGGAATAGGTCATATGTTTCTATACTCGTTTTCAATTATAGTTTCCATTGCATGAGGTTTAAAAAAAAAGTATTTTTGAATGGAAGTCAATGGGACTGCGTGGAAGAGCCAATGGAAAAGATTGTATGGATGGATCATGGGATGAGGTGATAACTTTTTCAAACGAAAAACTGAACGATGGGAAACTCGCGTTATCAAGAACTCGAGTTGTCGAGAATACGAGATTAAACGTAAAGATTTTAATAGATTCTCGCGAGACTCCACGATCATATCCACTCGAGAGGGGATCTTCATTCGGTACTTTGGCATTCGAGAGCTTTCCTTGCAATCTCTTTATCTCCCTTCCTCCATTTCTCTCTCTCTCTCTCTCTCTCTCTCTCTCTCTCTCTCTTTTTTCTTTTCACATGAGCAATGATTAATAGGCTACGCTATAATTCACAATGCTTGCGTCAGGTGTGCATTAACTTAATAGCGCGAGCTTAAGAGAGGTGTTAATAACGAAGAGAGAAGCGCGAAGACCCAGGCAACAGGTATTACGTGAGGCTCGAGGCGCACGCGCGAACAACAGAGGGTTACTCTTCGATTCTCCGTTTCCTCACTTCTCATACATATAAAACATCGTGAAATATCTGACGATGTCTTTTTCTGATATGGAAAATTTCTTATCACTGGGACATACGAAATGTGTGTCCCAAAAGTACGATGATCGTGTCAACAAAGCGAGAAACAAAAAATACTATGAAATATTACAATTTCATAATACAAAGGGTCAATTATATTATATGCTATAGCAATTATGCAAATTCTTTTTTTCTTATCTCTTTTAAAAAATCCTACGACATGATTCCTCGGTTAATTGCATCTTTATTTTTACAATGTGTAGCGCGAATCGTTCCCTCGAATATTATTCTTTTCTTTAGTATCCTGTAAAAAAAAAATGTATACAAACGGGCCCCCTTTACTCTCTCGATTTATGACCGTTATTATTCTGAAATTCCACAGCTTTACAATCTGTAGCAATACAGGCAGTTTATTCACGCGGAAGTCTTATACCCGAGACAAGAGAGGAATGAACGAAAAAAAAAAAAAAACTCCCCCCGAATGTATTGTTTAGATGTGTATGGCTAATATTAACAGCTCGGATATTCAACAGCTTCGCGGATGAAAGACGCGCGTCTAATCGACGACGTGTAAGTTCTCTGCGAGACCAGAAGGAGCAGACGAAGATATTTCATAGCACGCAGCTATAACGACCAGTCTCCCGGTTCTCGCGAATATCCGCATGAGGAACAGAGAAAAAGAGAAAGAAAAAGAGAAAGAGAGAAAGATGCATGCGAAAGGGCAATATAACCGACGCGGGAGATGCTCATGTCGTCGATGGTTTACCATGAAAGGTAAAGGTAAGGAGCATGCAGAGAAACGACCAGCGGCGCCTCGCCGCGCTCGCGTCTTCGCGCAACCTTTGACCCAAAACGCACTATCACACGTATGGACACGATTTCCGCAATGTGAGTTAGACGAGGTATGCTTTGGCCATCGACGAGGATGCAGGAGGACGCACAATGATAAGGGTAAAAACATGACGAACTTTTTCGTATGCTTGCTTTTTTTTCCATTTTTTCCCTCCCTTTCCTCCCAACCGCGCGGAAATTTCCCCGTGCACTCCTAGATTGAGTCTATATAGTCACTGGTCAGTTTTGTCTGTCTAGACTTCTGCGAAAGGCGCCAGACAATACTTAGCTGGGAAATTTTTTTTTTCGTGTCGCATTTTAACGCCAGTTTGCTTTTGCGTATCGCAGTCATGCTAGATAGATCCTGACCAAGTACTACCCAGAAATACTAGGAAGTGTCAGCGCCATTATCGATGTTTTTCATAAAAGCTTATTTTGAGACAGAGGGCTGTTCGCAGACAGCAGCCAGGAACTCCCAAACTAAATTTGTCGTTTGCCCATGCTTTTTTTTTTAATGGAGTATTCTTGGTCAAGCAGTAGACGGTAGACCTGATCAGGAAAACTTCCGGTTTGCTGCACAGTAAAAAAGACGACGCCACTATATCTCTGTCCACGCGGGTGGACGAAAAGATGCGCAACATTGTCTGGTCTTTGATTCATCCCAACCTCCTTCTTGTTAGAAGTTTTTTCTTGTCCGTACGTCTACGCCGAGTGCAAGGGGGTATACTTTTCAGAATTGTCAGTTCTATACGAGTATCGGAATATATTTATACATCGTGTACAGCGTACAGTATAGAGAATTGTGAGTTGTTACGGAGTTCGTGTACAGTGGACGAAATTGTTGACGATGAAAAAAGTAAAGTGTTAAATTGCCAAAGCGTTCGGAATACATGGGTGTGTACGGTTTGTTGCTGAGCTGTAAAAGAAAATTTCCAAAAAATGTGACTTAAAACAAAAGGTGTGATACTTGTGATTAATAAGAATTCTTTAAAAATTCATTTTTCAGCTATAATATAATTGAATCCTAGGCCAGCAGTCACTCGCGAGATAAGATACGACATAACCTGCAGATATTTTAATCCAGGGGATATAGCCACCAGTTGGATCTTTTCTGGCTAGGGTGGCTAGACAGGAATGAGATATATCGGGGATGCGCTATTCAGCCCTTAGGCAGCTTCGATTATCTACGGTCTAGATATCGCAATGTTACATATATATATATGCTGCTAGGGGCTAGCCAATATATTCTTTTAGTCCCGTCCAGTGACTAAGAAAACTACAGTCCAGTCGTCATACAGGCGAAGGATTGTCTCACAAATATCCCCAAACGAACTCAGCTGGGCTTGCGCATCATTGGAATTATCTCAGATGAAATAAAACTTGCGTCAAACGTCGGTGCATTGGGTGCAAAGTCAGTGATTCACTTTGGGGAGCTTTACTGGTCCACGCGCTTTTCAGCGAACGTGCATCAATTTTTACGTTTACCCGGTAACATAGCTGGGAAGCGAAAATTTTTGTGCGTTATTACAGCCAGCTTTACGACTTTAACGGACACGAAAGAGCTATATGGGCTAAGAACTTTAACCCAATAACGTCCGTAGCCGAGCGAGGCTTTCGCGAAAATATATCTCCATATACGACTGCAACTCTATAGCAGATAACACATCTCCGGTGTGGCTGATAGAGTGGATGTTTTTTCTACTCATCAGTGTTTTTATCGTATACTTTGTCAGATTTTATGTTTTTCCCCCTCTGTTCCCATTTTCATTACATTTCTTGAGGAACTAACCCCCTCAGAGTGTTGTCCGTAGCCATTATTTCCCAATGCATGCACTGCATACGTACCGCATTTATGGCGGTTTTACGTTAACTGAGTTTCAGTTTTATTATCATCAGAATTTCAGGAAAATCAGGAAAACTGCTTCCCGCTCATTAGTCGACGTGAAAACCAAAATTTGCCCGACTAAACGGTCATCCATCCCAGTCCAAAATACTTTCACTGACTCACGCGAAATTACATTATTCTCAGCTTCTCGGCAATTGAGGCATTTACCATATATACGATCGAGAGATAAAAATTATCCAAAAACTCGACCTTGAAGATTCTTCGTCGACGTATCACCAATTTTGCCATATTTTTCAGCAACAATTCTATATATCACATTGCCAACTCTTCGTATAGTCGGGGTGGCAGAATTAACGACACGATACAATCGATACCGTTATCATCATCATTTTTCTTCGCGACTGATTCAGTCATTGTTCCATATTCTCTGCGTGAAAGCGCCGAGGGATTTTTATCACGAGCTGATCGAACGTTTCGACAAAGTTGTCGGCTGTTCATCGAGCAGATTGACGTAAAAACCAATTGCTCAACTCCGTTTTCGTCTCAGATATTTAAAAGAAACAAAAAAAAAAAAAAAAAAAACCTATTATGAAAGCGAACACCCAACCATAGGCTGTATCAGCTGGGATGCCGGGATCTCGTAACAATGGCCCCGAGCTTTATTTCTTTTTATCTTACTCCACGCGGGTATATATGCAGTGCGCGAGGAGATGTCGGAGGTTGTGACTTTTAACGGCACCCTCCCCCTCCTCCGCCTGCCTCGCATATCGATGTGGCAGCACACATGCAAGAATGAGAATAGCGCTGCTGTTGTTGCTGCTGATGCTGCGTTGGATGAATGCCCCAACGGGGAACCCCCCCAGTATTATACGTAATGGTCATTATACATAGACATATATATATATATGTACAGTTTCAAGGACTGCGTAATGTAAAACTCGGAGGGTACCATATCTCTTGTGGTTTCGTCCAGAACCGAAGAAACAATAAAGCAAGAAGAAGAAGGGAGGGGTGGGGGGGGGGGGGGATGAGATGGAAAAAAGGAAGCCCACAAAATTACATCTATAATCGTTGAACGTGTGTGCTGGGCTTACGTGTACAAGCCGAAAGGATATAAAACCAACGAGTTCTCGCAACTCGCGTCGGATATATCAGGTTTAAATAAGGTTTGTTGGCCGCGTGTGAGAAAATCGGAGATCTTCGGCGCGAACGTTTATAAAACGAGCGCGCCACGAGTCCTTGCGGACCGAAAAAGGGAATTCGCGAATGCGCTTTATGTATATATATATATATATATATATATATATATTCATGCCATAGACCGATGTTATATCAAGCGGAAAACGATCTTTGCGAAGAGCGCGGTTGCGCGGCACGTGCTCCCGCGAGAAATTCCTTTGTGAGAATTCTGTGTTCTATAGACTGGGGATTATAACTGTTTTATGGTCTGTACGGCTTCTGGCATTACGCATGCAATATTAGATTGCCCGTACAGGTATTATATTGGTTACGTATACGGAGCATTTCACGTCGAATGAGATATTCAGGATTGAGGTATATATTATGTACAGTCCTTGGCAGATTGGCGGAATTTTTTTTTTTTTCGAGAATTTTGCAGAATTTGGAAAATTTTGTAAACTCGAAATATTTTTCTGAGCACACACGTTGTCTGTTTTTTTTTTTTTTCTTTTTTTAAGATCGCAAAGTTTCAGATGACGTTGACGCGACTTTTTCCGCAGGAAATTTTGATTTTACAATGAATGTTTTTTTTTTTTTTAGCACAGGATGCACGAAAAAATCAGCTTGTCGCAAGTTCAATTGAAAAACTGATCTACTTAAACTCTGGAGAAGTGATTCATTCGATGATCAATTTGTTCACGAAATATTATGAGCTTCCGATAGATTAAACGCTTGACTCTCAAGTACCTCTATATGGATAATCTAAAATCATCGTTTTTTCCACAGGCCTTGATGAATTTCTCATATCAGAACTTTATTTTAGACATTTCTAAAAATCCCGAAGCACCGTTGAATCATACGGATTGCAGCATTGACACGAAACGCCCCATGTGATGTGCAGGGATATCATTACGTAGGTGCATAAATGATTTGGTACGTGTGTGTTGGATTAAAAAACAAAAAAAAAAAAAAAAAAAAAGAAACGCAGATCAATGAGAATGGAACGGAGACCCGATGGACCAAAGAACAACGGAAAGGAAACTCGAATAGCGCTCGTGAGTTATTCCCGAACGGGACACTCCTCCGGGCATATACATTATGTACTCAATGATACCACGAAAAGATTGATTTCAGCGCCATATACATATATGATTTACCGTAATCCCAGAGGAACGAACGCTCGAACTTCAACTCGCTGCGCACTTCTACTGCACAAATATAAACATGCACGTCTTTTGTACACTTTGCGTATTGTGAAATTTAGCATGGAGCTCAACCAGGGTGTTCCATACAGTTGTCTCGAATTATTGTTCAATAAAAAAATTACTTGCACGAATTTCAACAAGCCAAAATTCGAGATTTCGAAAAATATAAAGATAGAGCTTTTGTCCTGGCGAGTGAAGTAAAAAGGGCTTCAAAGTAAAGGGCTTGGCTTTGAGAATTGCAAAAGTATTTTTCACTTTTGCTTTCGATCATTTTTATTTTCAATATTATCCATCAAAATTTTCGTTTTTTTTTTTTTTTTTTTATGCATCCGCTCCCCTAGTTTTAAAACAAATAATTCTGATATACGAAGGCATAATATGAGAAGGCTGAAGAAAAATTATAAGAATGTGAAAATTGTGATTGGTTTTTCTTTTATTTTCTAAAAATACCCGATACCTTGGGAGAGTGGTCAGAAATCCTCTGAGCAAGAAGTATGTTCGTACTTCAACATTATATACATATACCGGGATTTTTCTGTCTCCGCTTAGTTGTAAGTTGTAGGTAAAAATTACAAAATTCCCGTTAGACGAAAATAAATTGATATCCAAGTGCGTATGTTTCAGCTAACAGCTGACAGAGATCGGTATTAAATTTGAGACTGGGCAAAATTCGATCGAGTGTGTGCTGTACGTATTATAAATTTATATACGCGCAATCGAATCTTGAACAAAAATTTTACATAGACATACGCGTGTTAATTTATACGATGGGGTCATGGTATTTGGAATGAAATATTCCGAAAAGAGAATTATGCGGGGATTCCATGTGTGTGTGTGTGTGTGTGCGTATGTATATATGTGTGTGCAAGCACCATGGTAAAACCGGGAATAAAGTTTCGTGAGAAGGAAATGAGAATGTGAGAAGGCGCGAGCCAGCATGGCAAATCTTTAGCATACACAGCTCTCGCGCCGCGCAGATCTCGCACCGCGTGCGGATCCTTCTTAGGGCAAAGATATGGCACGTGACCTCGTCACATTTGTAAAAGTATACGATACTTTGTATACACGGTATACACAGCACACGCGCCATTACCGCTGTAAAACTTTTCGTAACGATGAAAAAGTTCGAGGCGCTGATTATACCGACTATGAACGTACCAATAGCGGAACACTTGAGGATGAGGTGTGTCCCAGTCACGGGACATATATAGACAGGACAATCGTATTTAACTGGGGACATGTCCCGCCGTTGGTACGTTTACCTGACCATACAAATTGGCTGCTGCATACTCGAAGTTCGGGCGTTAAAAAAAAAAAATCTCTTTTTCAATGCCAATGTGTTCAAAATTTGTTCCAAAACGTCCAGAAAAAATGTCCGGACGTGTGTAAGTGTGTGCTGGCCCTCAGAGAATCAAACCGCTATATCTTATGAGAACGACTGGACCGATCTCGCTAAAACTTCGCACACACTACGAGCATTCAATCGTCTATGTTTAGGAAAGGCCGATGGAGTTGCATCGAGGTTAACCTCAACGCGACGCTTTTTATTTGCATTCGCAATATTGTCTCTCCACTTCCTGACGTTTTTGCGACAAAACTTATCTTTGTCTCTACACTGGACTTCAGGGACAATCCCATTGCTCGTTTGAAAATCTTCTAATGCATTTGTGTATTGATCTCCATGTTTACCAGCTACAAACAATAACAAGCCGGGCACATGGGACAGATGACAGCCATCGATAATACGACGATGCCAAACGTCGTTTTTCCTTATTATAAAAATGACAGGAAACTCGAAATTCAATGCTTAAAAAAAAATTTCTGGAAAAATAGGCCATGTACATATTATACATATTATGTATCTAAACCGTACCAGTATTCGCTGTGTGCATTAGGCTGGAGGGGATGACAGCGCCCATGGTGGCAGGAGTAAGTAATAATCCTGGTATCGTATGTATACACCAGTTATGTATGTGGTAGTATCGCATACATAAATATAATATATCGATAATTTGACATGCATAACCTACAAATGCGGTGAACTTTCGTATCGATACACATATTTTTTATCATTTACTTAGAATATTTTTTTGACAGAAAAAAAATTCGATTTATCTGGAACTATAGTAGTGAACACAAAATTGTTACATCGTGGTAGATTATTTAAAAATGGTTCATAAATTGAAATTTTCGTATAGTAAGATATGCAAATAAAACAGGAAAACTTCGGGCTATCGAGTCACTATAGAGGGCATTACCAGTCTTGCTCACAGCGAATTGCGGCGCAAAATAGACTCTCAGTTCGCTAGCATGGTCATCACCGAACCTCCTTAACAAACCTCCTTAACTTTTTTTATTTTTTATAAACCGATTCCAAATGGCATAGCGCTCATCGCGGAAGTCTATACTTTTGCAAAAAGTGCTTCCCGGACATCGACTGTATAACTGCGCTTTAAAAAATGAAAAATCTCGAGAAAAATCGGTTTTTTTCTCGGCCTTCTCTGACTGGGTATAATACATTGATGTAGGATTCGTAATTTTTCGTTAAATTTCATGGGAACATTTTTTTTTTACCAGGCTTTCACTTAATAAATGTCATTAAGAAGCTCTTCCAAGAGCTTCGAAGGAAACGAGTCATGGCTCGCTCATTCTCCTTGCAATTCGGTTTATTCAGGACGCGCATGCACACACACGCACACACACACTTCATCCTACGCGGCTAGCTATATAGAAGTGTACGAATATAATAATACGTTCCTCTTTCTCCTCGCTGTAACTCGAGAATTCTCTTTTATTTTAATGTTCCTTGCCGTTGTACACGGTCGTTCGTGTTCGAGTTTGAGGCTGGTAATGTGCAAAATTCGAATTCCCGGTCGGGTTACTCTCTTGGGCTGGCGCGCGGGGACGCTTTTATTAGCGGAAACGTTGAACGACCGTGAGTATTTCTCTCTGCTCTTTCTATATATACACATAAGATATACAATCGCCAGAGGGTACAGTAATCTCGTTTTTTTTTTTTTTCAGCAAAATTAAATACAGAGTCGAACTGCCGTTAATTTTAATACGAGAGGCAATCCAAATATTGGCCACAAACGAGCCAGATTATTATCGATAGGGTCCAATGAGAAAGTTATCAGATCGAAGGGCAATAAGGAGGTCAAACGATAACTTTTATTCACACCATAGAGAGGGAACGTCAATTTGGTCTCGTGACAATGATAGGATATGGACTCATCGATAAAATGGAAAATCCTATAGCGGATTTTACGTTTTTACGAACTAAGGACGTGTCAAACTGTCTCAATGTCAATGACAATGAAGTTTTAACAAAGATTGAATGTGTGTTTTTTTTTTTAAACTAAAGCGAGCGAAAAGTCCCTAAAGTTGTATAAGTATAAAGAGGGAGTCTCGACTGGTCTCTGCGAGAGACGGTAGGAAATATAGAGAATCCATTGTTTTGCGTGACTCATGACGAGCTCAACCGCCGCAAACGTCGTATATGTGAATTTCTGTTTGTTGAAAAGAAAAATAATAATAATAATAATAATAATAATAATTTCGAGACACGAAAATTTGGCATCGCAGAGGCATCCGGAGTAGAGCAAAGACGACGGCAGGGACAGTGGGAGGGCATTTAAGATGATGCGATAAATTTAAGGATATAGGATCATATGAAATTGTTGACTTGGCAGTTTAACAATACTCGCAAAGATCGTATATTCGAAATTTATCGATAACCCCTCATCTTGTGATATATCGACTTGTCGAGCAAATAAAAAAAGTATAACCCACATAACATTGCGTGCATGTTAACATCTCGTTACGCCATTTTTATCTCATGGAGATCGATATACCCATGAGTTGCATGTTGGATTATCAATAAAAGTCGGAAATTTTATTATTCGCTAAGCGCAACGAGGTATTTTCTAGCCAAGAATTCCATTTTATATACATATATATATATATATATATATACATACATATATTTACATTCATTGATCTACGGAGATGGATGGACAGAGTGTGCGGTACGCATTTCTCTATCTCGGGTGTCGATCGATTTCGATCGGTCGGTACGATCGAGTAGGCTGTACACAAGCAAGAGATGCACAAAGAAGACGGATTTCTTCGGAAGCATATATCGATTGCCAGCGAACTAAAATGACGTAACCCGCGCGATTTAGCGGGTAAAGTTATGCTGTTTGCGCCCTTTTTCATTGCAGTCAAATGCCGTACCAGGCATCCCTGCTCCAGTGCAACACGGGCATCAGAAACATCAGAAGTATGCACGATGAAACAATGTACACACAAACGCACACATATGCTTATGCACATTTATGTGCATATTATCGATGTATATATATATATATACACGTGGTATGTACGATATATATGCCATGGGTATATGGATGCGGTGGCCAACCGCAAAGAAGTCCGGCAGAGAGATACACCTCAACATTGAGTTCCTCAGGCCTGACTCACGTACCGGTCGCGTCCGCGTTCCTCTCTCACTAATACCCTACCCA